>CM053266.1:51788895-52289448 GCA_028583415.1 Protea cynaroides | reverse complement strand
GACCTGCCATGATAAGAATTTGAGGTTTAGATCGGGTTCGTGGAGTGCGGGTCTTTTTTTTTTTTTTTTTTTTTTTTTTTTTTTTTTTTTTTTTTTTTTTTTTTTTTTTTTTTTTTTTTTAATTATTTTTTTTTTTTTTTTTTTTTTTTTTTTTTTTTTTTTTTTTTTTTTTTTTTTTTTTTTTTTTTTTTTTTTTTTTTTTTTTTTTTTTTTTTAATTTTAAATTTTAATTTTTTATTTATAATTTTATTTTTTTTTAATAAAAAAAAAAAAAAAAAAAAAAAAAAAATAATTTTTTTTAATTTTTTTTTTTTTTTTTTTTTTTTTTTTTTTTTTTTTTTTATTTAATTTTTTTTTTTTTAATTTTTTTTTTTTTTTTTTTTTTTTTTTTTTTTTTTTTTTTTTTTTTTTTTTTTTTTTTTTTTTTATTTTTTTTTTTTTTTTTTTTTTTTTTTTTTTTTTTTTTTTTTTTATTTTTTCCTTTTTTTTTTTTTTTTTTTTTTTTTTTTTTTTTTTTTTTTTTTTATATTTTTTTTTTTTTTTTTTTTTTTTTTTTTTTTTTTTTTTTTTTTTTTTTTTTTTTTTTTTTTTTATTTTTTTTTTTTTTTTTTTTTTTTTTTTTTTTTTTTTTTTTTTTTTTTTTTTTTTTTTTTTTTTTTTTTTTTTTTTTTTTTTTTTTTTTTTTTTTTTTTTTTTTTTTTAATTTTTTTTTATTTATTTTTTTTATTAATTTATAAAAAATTAAAAAATAAAAATATTTAAATTAAAATTTTTTTTTATTTTTTTTTTTTTCTAATTTCTAGGGTTAAAATTTTTTTTTTAAAACTTAAAAAACCAAATGGTTAAGTTAACGGACCATTTTACCCCCTTAAATATTGACTGACGATAGGATTTCTTAACAAGATAATTTTTTAACCAAAATTCACTAACATAATGGGTTTTTTTTATAATTTATTTTGATTTAAGGGATGTTTTTGTAATTATTTCAAAGGTTTGAGGTATACTTGATTTAAGAGCACACCACCCATAATCAGATGTGTTTAAGACATGATCGATATCATGTTTGAGGGCATGTTTGACAAAACTTATATTCTAGCTCTCAGGGAGCCACTTTGGAATAGAAGTGCGTTTGATAAGCCTGGTTGGATTTGAGCTCACACAGAGTGAACCGGATTCAAAATGACTTTAGAATCCAAAATTTTGGAGTAACTTTTTGGGAGAAGAAAAAGAGTAGACTCTCACTTAACCACCACCACCACCACCGCCCCCGCCACCGCCCACCACCCACCACCCACCACCGCCACCACACCACCACCACCGTCTCCATCACCGCCACCATTGCCACCGCCACACCCACCACAGTCACCGCTGCCACCACCATCGTTGTTCCCGCTACCACCACCACCATCGCCTTCGCCGTTGCCACTGCCCACCACCACCGCCATCGCCACCACCACCCACCTACCCACCACCACTACCCACCACCCACCACCACCCATCACCCATCACCCATCACCCATCACCCAACACCATTTTTCTAGATTTCAATTGGGGGGATTCAAGCATGTTTCTCTTCTAAAGATACTCTGTAATCCATTCCAGAACTGTGTTATCAAACACATTTTCTCTAAATAATCCTAGAGTAGCTTGAAATAGAATCCAAATTATGAACCAGAATCCAAAATCCAAAGCAGAAGTTTTATCAAACAGGCCTTGATACTCAACGTGGTTGGACCGATGGACGGATGAAAACCAGGTCTATAAAATAAATAGCCATATATATATATATGAATAAATTTCAGCTACCCCCCAAAATAGTTTCAAAACATCACCTATCACCCACACCTTTCATAAAACATCAACTACCACTCAAACGTTTACCACCGTTAATCAAATAGATCCACTCCGTTAAATGAATTCTGTTAGTTACTAATGTCACCTAAAATTGATTTTGAAATGGACAATAATGCCCTAAAGAAAATGTTAAAAGACGGTTTTACCCTCCTTCACTAAGGAGGGTAAAACCACAAATCTAAATCTTGTTTCTTCTTCTTCTCTAGATCTACCCTTTCCTCTCCGATTATCTTCGCCGACGACGATGCAAGCCTTTTCTTCCCCGACGATGGCGCAACGAAGCTTTGGCCGGCGGCAATCTTCATCTGAAAAAACTGAAACCATTTTCTTCTCAGTTCACCATCATCATCACAACACTAGGGACCGCCTATGAAAGCAGAAACCATTTTCTCTGCAAAATCATTTTCATCCCGCCCCCCAACTCCCTCTCTGCAAAATATAGTCTCCTTTCATCTTCATCTTCATCTCCGGCGAGAGAGAGACGATGGATATGAGCGAGAGAGAGGCAGCCATCTTGAAAAACAGATTTCTTTCAAAATGAGAGAGACTTTGTTTTTGGTCTCCGCCATCTACATTTTTGGTCTCCACCATATTCAATACAAGAGAGATGTTGAATATGAGCAAGAGAGAGAGAGGCAGCCATTTTTTTTTAAATAAAAAAGTAAAGAATCATGCCCAAAGCTAAACTCCCATCTGAACCTATCAAGAATAGAGAGACAAAAATTTGGATGAACATAAAAAATCAGCCTACCATGAATCAGTAGCAAATCTGAGGAAAGGGGAGGTATATGATTAAAAAAAAAAGAATGCAAATGTCATAGTTAATCAAACTTGCTTGAATCACCTAGTGTAAATTTCGAGAGAGCAAAGAGAAAGACTCATCTGAGCCTGCGGATCTCTCTCAATCGTTTCTCCTCCTTGCACAGCCGCCGCCATTAAGCCCTCACCAACATACTCTCTCAACTGACAACCTAGAGTTCTTTCCCCCTCTCTGGTTCTTTTTTTTTTTTTTTTTTCTACAACCGATTTCTTCTTCTTTCTTTCACTTCCTCTCAATCCCGAGTATTCAAATGACCAAACCCCTTTCCGAAATCGATTGGTTCCCTTTGTATTCCTCTCTTCTACTTCTTCTTCTACTTCTTCTCCCTTTCTCGAATTTCTGCCAATACCCACTCTCTTCCTTTTCTCTCTGGAAAATCAAAAGACCAACACCCTTCTTTCCTCACTCAACCGCAACTCCCTCATTCAATCCATCGCCGGTCGAACAATGGGGCCATCGTCGGAGAGAAAATAAAAAATTTCTCTCATCTTGTTCTTTGCTTTCTCCAGCCAGACCCCATGGTTCAGATGCCATGAATGTGATGGCTACACAAGATGGGAGAATATGAGAGAGGGGGATTCAAATCGTCTCATCCCTGAGATTCGGGAGGCGTGGCGGCGACCCCACTGGATGGTCGCCATGTGGGGTCCGTTAGTGTCACACCCCAATTTTGGACTAACCAGAATGATGTGATGAACCGCTAATAAACCAATGGTTCAACCAGGATCTCAAATAGGCTATCCCCGCGTTATCTAAACTTACACACATCCGTAATCATAATCAGAGTAAATACACAATAGCGGAAGTCTTATAATAAGAAGAACTGAGAATCTATGTGATATTAAAATTTAAATAACAATTTATTCTGTTTCAACTGAGACATAAATATTTAAATACCAAATACATGTCTTAATAAATCCAAATAAAGAAACCTATAAAATATCTAATCAAATACACACGAGTTGCACTCGCAAGAGAGAGTCGTGTGTATCCACTTCAGCTCCGGCTTCCATTGCTGCCACGTTCCCGTACGCAGACGCATTCATATAATCTTCAACGGTATAACCTGCATCATCAACTAAAAATATTCGACGTCGAGGGGTGAGCACACATCACGGCTCAGTGAGTAGCCAAAACAATGCAACAATACATATGCATGCAATCAATTTATATCTTGGTCCGGTTTAAAGTTTGCAGTATGCAATAGAAAGGTTTAGGTACCAAAGGTCGCGTTTATTGACCCCGCCTCTATAACACAAGTGTGTGACGTCACCCGAAGATCACGTTTATAGTAATGCGCGACCCCGACTCATCACGTTTATGCGTCAAACGGGCGACTCCCACATTGCAACCCAACCATGAAACGAGGTAAAAAGTAATATGAACAAAGGTTAACGTTTATTGCTATATATTGTCATACCAACAGCGTAAGCCCTGTTCGTTCTCCCGGCTGCTCCCCCTTAATCTTACTGTACCGCAACATCGCGAGGGTCGCAAGTGAACAAAAATGCACAACCAAGCTCAACAACTAACCATTAAAGTCATGCTAAGTGGCCAAATTAGTCCCGTGTATCCAAGGCCTCACACCACCCACCATACCCTCATAATGTCCATAGAGATAGAGCTAAGGCCCCCGGTAGAGTTAAAGACTACAAGGACCCGAGACCACCTCCCCGATAGTCTCTACAACATAATAGTTATGCTAAAGGCTTAAAGTAATGGCGCCGATACTCCCCACCCCACCATACGAGATGCCAATGCACAAGACTTTAGTTAGAGATAGAGCTAAAGTGCCTTAGATGACCCAAGCCACCAAAGGTTAACGTTTATTGACGTTCTCATCACACCTCCCCGATACTCGCTCGCATCAAGTACATCAACCACACACATACAACAAGCACATGCCTATTCCTATCATCATCATCATCATCATGTTATAAACAATAAAGTAAATATGCATGAACAAGTAATAGAAATATTGGATGGCATGCTGTATGCACATTACAAACATATTCGCATAGAATCAAGCATGACATAAGACTCAAGAAAATAGAAAACAGTTTTGTTATTAACCAATTAGTTTAGAGTTCTGGTTCCTCACCTTAGCTTGATAATAAATACTTTTTCAAGCTTTAGAATCACCTTTATATTGTTATTATATTGCTAGAAGACCTAACAAAGTCGATAGAATTTAATTAAAATTAATTCCAGATTTAAAAACCATTCTGTTAACTGAGGGTCGGAGGTAGGGTCGGAGTCCTGATCGACCCTGGGTGCGACCCTCCCCAAACTCTGAACTTCCCGAACACTGAGGGTCGATGGTCAGGATCACCTAGGGTCGGATGGTCATCGACCCTCGGTGCACTTTGGTCCAATTCCCTCTTTTAGTTCATTCTTCGTGCTTGGGATCCTATGTCTTGCTCCTACTTTCCATTCTACATTCATTCCATAGTCTGAAACCATGTATAACCCACCTAGATAGCTTTCATGCATTATCCTATGGTTTTCCATGAAAACCTAACCATGAGTTGATGGTTTGGGTTTCTCCGAGATCACACTCTCATCAATAGCTAACCTAAGGTCTGTAGAAACTCATGGAATTAGTATCCATACCTGAGAAGAATAATCCTTCTCTGCAACTCTTCTCTTTTGATTTAATTCTCTTCCTTGTTTTTCTTCTTCTTCTTTTCTTTCTCTTATCTTTCTCTCAATTCAATTAGGGTTGTGAAATGAGTGAAAGTGGCTTAGAGACGTCCTTTAAATAGAGTAGGAACATCCTAAAATAAGTCCTTTTGAGATTAGGAAAGAATCCCAATCGAAAATTAGGAAATTTCCTAATTCTATTTCCTACGGTAACCGAGGGTCGATGATCCCGACGACCCTAGGGTTCTAAGCTGTCCGACCCTCCCTTCAAAACTGAGGGTCTGATTTTCTGTTTTGGGAGGTCCGACCCTACTTAGCTGGGTATGCGATCCTTCCCTTATTTTAAGTGTTTTTGGGTCGTTTGATACCTGGGATTTCGATCTCCTTCACGTCCTTGGTCCATTTGACTCGACCATGACGGGTAAACCTGGTTCAAGGTGGTAAGACCGGGTTAGATTGACACGGGTCTTACAGTTAGAGTCGATACTCTCTTGTCGGCTCCGCTTGTCGGTTTGAACGGAGGGGTCGGATTCATCCGACCCCCACATGGCAACCATCCAGTGGGGTCGCCACCATGCCTCCCGAATTTCAGGGATGAGACGATTTGGATCCGAGAGAAGGAGAGAGGAAAGGAAAAAGAAGAGTCATATTAGTAATTTTACTAGTTTTTAAAAATTTTCAATTAAAAAAAGAAAGGGTAAGAATGTCTAATGCTGATTTTCGTCTCCGTTAATTATTTGAGTGAAGTTGATGTTTTTTGAAAGGTATTGGTGATAAGTGATGTTTCCAAACTATAATAAATATATATATATAATATATATATAAACCACGTCGATGATATTCCTTCCAAGAAAAACTGATTTGGATCTCAGATGTCCCCTGAAGCTTCCATTCTCTCATGCAACATCATAAGAGACCATTGATCAACCCCAAAGATTATCGTTGGAGTTAGTATACGAGATCCCACGGCGAAGACCCTTATCCATCCGGCCGTCTCTGTTTTCAAGTAAGCAATTCTCTCTTTATCTCTCCCCTGCGATGATCGGATACTTCGTGCGAACTTTCGGCTGACTAGAACTAAGTTTCCTTTTCGTTTTCTGTTTGTTTGTGTACAAGGTTTTTGAGTTTCTGCAGCTGAAATTAATCCAGTTTAGTTCCCTTTCTCTCTTGTACTCTCTCATTTCTGTTAAATTTTTTTTTGTTTTTTTTTTTTTTTTTTTATGTTTTTTTTTTTATTTTTTTTTTTATATAAATTTATTCTGTTCTATCTGGGTGTTTTCCGGTGGTTGGATCTCACATCTTCTAGGTTGCAGCTTTTGTAACTGCTTTTGTCAAGCATCAAGGCCTTTTTTCTGGATCTAATCCGTATTTTAGAATATAATTGAATGGTTCCATTTGGTCACAGTTTATTTCTAAATCCGCTTTCATCACATGATTTCTTGAATGTTCAAGGGAGAGAGAAAGCCTGCAGTAAATATATTACACCAATGGAAAATGGATGGAATTCCACTTCACTTTTCTCTCACTGTACTTACCAAGGATCCCCAGTTAAATCTTATGCTGTCCCTAAAGTTGGATCATCTTTTATGAGGATCCCCAGCTAAATCTTATGCTGTCCCTAAAGTTGGATCATCTTTTATGTGTTGTAGTCTATAATCCATAAATATCATTACATTCTTTACTCATTAATTTGAGTTCGTTAGTTTATTTGTACTTACCTCTTTTTCTTCATGGAACTAAGTTTCTTTATACATGTAGGACAATATCACCGTGGAAAAAATGTCATCAGCGCAAGATCCTTTTTACATAGTTAAAGAGGAGATTCAGGGATCTGTAAGTGAAAACTACTTAATGATATGTGCATTACTATGCGAGTGCAATAATTGATTTTGTGTAGTTAGGTTCAAGACGAACAAGGTCTCATGTTACTTAGTTTTTGTTTAAAAAAATAATGATTTATTTGTAATGTTTTTGGTCAGGAGGAAGCCTGAGCATGTATAATCATTGTTTAGTTTTCTTTTTCTTTTGATTGAAGTATTCTTTTTCACATTGATCCCAAAACCATTTATTTTTTTCTGTTAATCGCTTAAGTTTAGTAGGTGTCAAGTTATTGGATTTTGACTAATGAATGGATGGAACCATTGGCGGGTTCAACCTACATATGAAGGAGATGTGATAACTATAGAGAAAGGTGGAGCCCATTATGTGGCCACACTCCCATATATTTGGATGGAGAGAAATCTCAGATTGTGGACTAATAAATCCAGACCCTACAATCAAATCTGGAAAGCCATTGTTTTCAATATTAAAGGATTGATTCTTCCCTCTGCGAGGTCTTGCTCTGACTCCATTTCTCTCCTCGCCGTGGGAATTACCTATCTAAATTCTGTGGATAGGAGTCCCCTTTTTTGTTCTTTTGGATATTCTTTTGTTCGGCCTTGTCCCTGTGTTTAGGGAATCCCGGCCTTGTGTTCTCTTTTGGTTTCTTCAATTAAGTATTTATTCATCACCCTAAAAACAAAAACAAAAAAAACTTTGCTTATTTATCACATTTTAGGAAATCTGTTACGAGATTTGCAATCTGGTCCGGTAATGATGAGTACCTTATTAAATTTTTGGGTCTATTAATATTTTGTAGGTCAGTAAACGGTGCCACTTGATGCAGAACTTCAGTTTTTGTAACAGTCATTATCATCTACTTCGCTACTTTTTAATCTGTGAGACTAAGACTCTTTATCCATATAGGATCCTGTTGTATAAGTATTTCATTCTTCTCATATGCATGTGGCCATTGCGTGAATATACTCTACAACAAGAAGTCAGGGAAGAAAATCAATGGCATTAAGGACTTTATTGTTTTTTCTTTCCTAAAAGAGAAGCAAAAAAGTATTTAATACTTTCACGGTGATGGTTAGGGCTGTTTTACTTTATGGGAAGTAAATAAAGGAAGGAACAAGAATTTGATGATGCGGTATGTCGATCAGGGGTTATGACTGATTAACAAAGGGGAAGTAAAGGAAAATCTTTGTGGTACATTAGTGCTTAAACCGTTTTGAAGTTTCATAGTAAATATGTAAGATAAAGATGCTGTTATATGTTGGTATCTCTCAGAATAAAGGGGGTCTTGGCTTGAGGAGAGTGAAAGAAGTTTAATATGGCATGTATCATGGAGTTGATTTGGAAAGTGGCTGTCAAGAAGAAGAGCATCTGGGTGGAGTGTCTCTGTGCTAAACTCCTTAGGATGGACTCCATTTGGACTGCCTCCTATGGGAAGGATTCCTCAAGGACATGGAGACATGGAGGAAGAGGCTGGTGTACAGACCTATTGTCATATCATCAAAATAAGCATTGATGACAGCTCATAAACCCTTCTTTGGTTGGATAATTGGCATCTCCTTGAAGTGCTTCTTCACAGGTATGGGGAGAGGCTTCGTTATGACTCAGGCTGAGGCAGAATGGCTTTACTTTCTTCTATTCTATTGGGTGGGTATTTGGATTGTGGAGGCCAGGTCGCCTTTCCTCTACGAGATTGTCACAGGCTTGGACAGCTCCTCCCGCCACCTATTGGAGTTCCCCGGGGAATGGTGATCTTATTAAATGGTCTGCAACAGTATCGAGAATTCTTCCATCCTCCTCTGATTGGCAGATGGTGAAATCTTGATCAGCCAAGGTCCCATGGCATGACATCATATGGTTTTATGGTTGTATTCTTCACCACAGTTTCATAGCTTGGAGAGCAATGGCACGATCACTCCCCACTAGATAATTTCTTATCCAGAGGTAGATTCGCACAGCCCAGCTGTTGCTTTTGTTGGGAAGCCTCTGAAGACATCTCTCATCTATTCTTCGATTGCTCATTCATCCCGCATTTGGGAAGGGATTCTATGCTGATGCTGAATCATTAGGCATCGTATTCTTGCCCTTGTGAGTTGAGAGGGAATGGAGATGGATTTGTAAGCCATTTAAAGGGAAGTCTCGTCATAAAAATAGTGGGAGAACTACCATTCTGGGCGACCATGTATCACATTTGGTGGGAATGCAATCTGAGATCTTAGACTGCAAAATCCAAAAATTTTGAGCAGATTTGGGAGGCCATTGCTTTTGGAGTCCAAGAATGCTTGTTGCTCATTATCTTGTCTTGTCCAGACTCGCCTAGAAATGAATTTATTTGTCAATGCCTAGGACCCACCTCTCCAATTTTCATGTGGATAGAATTTCTTCTATGATCTTTGTGTAGTTCTTTTTTGCTTCTTTCCCTGCTGCCTCCCATAAGCATCTGCCCTTGGATCCTCTTTGGGTTTCGTTTGTATAATTCTTTTATTGACCAACAAGAGAAAGGGGGAGTCTATGATGTATCTTGTCTGAGCCATTTCACGTTAAAGAGTTTATGGTGACGAATGTCTCTTCTCTAATGGTGTATTAATAGCAATCCGTACTACTTTATGGTGAATAACCCTTATTGCTTTCTCCTTCTTGTTCATTCCTTGCAATTCTGTTTGTAATTATTTGACTGTTGGCGGGTCTCTTTGTATGAGTTGTCTGGAAAGAGGAGAACTCAATGATTATTCGTTGGCCAGTTCAATTGGGGTTGCATCAAATTGGGTCGTTAGAGTTGATGGATCTATCATTATCCCTTTCTAATGGCCATTATATTCAATCACTCGTTGAAAATTTCAAACAAGAGCTTGAAAGCTTTCCTTTCATGGTCAAAGTCTTTGTTTGGACAGTGGAAGTTTGCATTACACAACTTTATGATGCAGTTAGATTTACAAACCTATGGTTAATGGGCCAACTGAACTATAAATTGAAGTTTATCAAATCAAAAAAATAAAAGAGATTAAAGGGTTGTTCATCATGAAACAGTTTAACCATAACCAAAAATCAATTTGTTCCACTCAAAATATGCTTATTAAAAGATTATTTTATATTAGGTTTAAAGCATACCCCTACATCCTTACACAAGTTTAACTTATTGAGTCACTAGAATTCCTAAAACAATGTTATAAAGACTCCTAATATAAATCTAATTATATTTTTGCAACTTACATGAATGCCTAACTCCTTTCCTGAACAAATAAAAATACTAATGCATGAATACCTTGTTAGTTGGACAGCCTCTTCCAATGGAAGGTTTTTGTCGGCTTCTGCTTGGGAGCTCGTCAGACCCCACAGCTAGAAGATTCCTTGGTTTAATGTGGTTTGGTTTAGAGGTCATATTCCCCGCCCCTGCTTCATCTTTTGGAGAGCCCTGACCCACTCTTTGCCTGCAAGAGCTCTTCTCCATAGCCGGGCTATCATACCTAATGCTAAGTGTGATCTTTGTTGGGCCTCAGGAGAGAATATCAATCATCTGTTTTTTGAGTGCTCATTTTCCAAAAGAATTTGGGAAGCCAGCCTACGGAAGTGCTGGCCCTATAATAGAAGAATCCTCCCTTTTGATCAGGAATGGAAGTGGCTTATCAAGAAGTTCAAAGATAAATCCCCATGTGACATCATTGTGAAGCTAACTTTTGATGTTCGAGGAAACATCATGCCATGGGCTGCCCAATCTCCAGCATCCTTCAGAAATAGCTTCATCATGACCTCTTGGAATCTCAACTCCACATGAGGTGGCTGTTTTTGCTGTTCTCTGGGGTCTTCCCCTGATTCTGTAAGGAGCCTGGCTCTATCCTTTAGATACCCACGTCTGGTTTCTCTTCTTATGAGGCTTTGTTAATACATTCTTTCATTCACCAAAAAAAAAACTAATGTAAGAAGTAGGGTCTAATAAAATTCCTAAAATCCTAATCTAATTTGACTTCCTACAGAAAAAATCCACCTCATGCTGACTCTAATTCAGATTGAGAAACCATTAAACTAATTTTAGAGATTAAGATGACAAAACTTGCTAATATGGATTCTAGGAGACATGTTGTGTGTTGATATACACCGTTGTGGCCCTTACTAAAAAGCTTGAGCTTTTGGGATGAGTGATTGTAGCAAGGCAGAAACTTATTTGGATTTTAAGTGTAGATATGAAACGGAAATAAAAACAAGGAGTTGTAGAATGTTAGAACGTTATCTAATAGAGGTGTTAAACAGAAATCGATTTAAGAATCAAGCCAAAATTGATAAGGGAAGAAAATGGGAGAAATCTGATAAATCAGTAATTACTACTTTGCTGATCACTAAACTCTGGTTGATGCGTCAGCAAAATCAGCTTCATCGCTTAAAACAGAAATTTCATAAATATCATATGATTTGAGAGGTCCTAGGGGCTGATGTGGGGTACTTGCAGCAACAGGGATGGGGTTTGAGATATAATTTTGAATATGAGAAAATTGATCATTATTCTAGCAATATATGAAATTCAGTGTAAACCAAAATGTGTTCAAAAAACAAGGTATTGCAGGAATAAAGAGCAAGCTAAGAAACTGACCTGTTTATGGAAGAATGTAATTTAAAAAAAAAAAAAAAAAGGAAAAGAAAAAAGAAGCTAATAGAGAATAATGAAGAAGAGACAGGCATCCAGCTATCAAAACCTTGGAATCCATCCAGGTTTTCTTGAGAATAAAAGCTATGAATCCAAAGAGCAGCAGCTTAGAAAACTTAAAATTTAAATAAAAGTGGGGAGAAGGTGCTGCTAGCCCCAGCAATCAGGACCTTGGATTCTTATGGCTGGATCTTGAATTGAATCCTACATTCACCTCTTAATAGTCCTCCACCACACTTTCTCAAGAGAGAGAAAGTTCAAAAGTCCGTTTAGCATGATTTTGGTGCTTTTGAAAATACGTTAAGCTGCCTTCCCTGCAAGAGCAAAATCTTGGTATCCCAAGCTGTACTGCAAATAATTTTTTTTTTCTTTGTTGGGGGTGGGGGTGTAGATCAAGGTGTACTGTATGACCAATTTATTGTTAGGTGTCAATTTATGACTGGATTTCTATCTTACGAAATATATTTGACTAGGAATTTGACTAGAGCTTATTTCATTGATATTTTTGTTTGTATGGGAAAGGGGTTAAGCTGATGTAGGCTAACCTAAGGTCTTTAACTTGACCTAATCTAAGATGAGGAAATAACACAAATAATTATGAAATAAACTATCTATGGGTAGGGAGTCTAGGGACTGATATGGGCAGCAACACATATGACATGCATTAAGAGATAAGTACCAAAATAACCATGTGTAAGGAATGAAATAAAGCCAATTAACATGTTCGACTAAGCAAAAGCTAATTATGATAATGTTAAACAGTAGGTTAAGAAGTACTATCGTGCAAGAGATGTCAAAACTCATAAATTAACAAGATTAAATGTCTAGCAACTAAATAAACCTTTAGGCATGCAAAACAGTAATTATCAATGTTAAAGAGTTGAATTCTAACCATAAACCAAACTAATAGTGAAGGATTAATTGCAATGACACTTTCAAAGTGGCTGACCGTGTTAGTAAGTATTAACAATGACAGTCACGATGGCAGAATTTATATAGAATTGAGTTGCAATTAAACTGTTGTAGAGTCGTAATTAGAGTAGAGTCATAGTTAGCGCTAATAGTCTAGTGACGTTGGAGTTATTTGTTAGTATTTAATTTATTTTAGTTAGTGTTTTAGTGACTTTACCTCTTATAGGGTTATTTCTGTAATCTTGCTTTCTATTAGTTGATTATAAATAAAGTGATGTGGGGAGAACCTCTTCTATTTTTTCTGATCCAACATGGTATCAAAGCCTCTTTAGGTTCTATTATTCTCTTTCTTCTTTGTCCCTTACCGCCAAACATCCTTCTCCTCTTTCCTTCCATCGAAACTACCTGTAGATCCTCCCACCATTATCTTTTTCTGCCCAACTCAGCTCCACCGTAACCACTTATCTTCTCCCCAGCCTGTCGTAACTGCCTGGACTCAACCCTAAACCTGCTGTAACGACCTACAGACCCACCTACATCTGCTGTAACTACCTACAGACCCTCCTAAACCTGCCGTAATCACCTACAGACCCTCCTAAACCTGCAGTAACCATCTGTAGTAACCTGCAGATTGTCCTTCAGCACCTCCTCTTTCACCACCACCTACTACACATCATTTCTATTCAGCTATGAGCACATTACAACAGTGGGATCACCTTCTTGGTCACCCTTCCCCTGCTATTTTATCCCAGTTGTTTCCTTCCCTTTTAAAGCATTGTAATGAAAACGAGTTAAAAATAAATGCCTTCATGCCAAAAAAAAAAAGAAAAAAAGTTATTATGCGAAGCATGTATTCTTGCTAAGCAGGCTCGTACAACTTATTTATCTACATTTAATAGAAGCAGGAGTATGTTTGATTTGGTTCATTCTGATGTCTGGGGTCCAACTATGACAACCTCTATATCTGGCCGTAAATGGTTTGTCACTTTTAATGATTGTCATACTAGGACTACTTGGGTATATCTTATGCACCACAAAAGTGAAGTTTTTGAGTGTTTCAGTTAGTTTCATAAGATGATACAGACTCAATTTCAGACCCAAATAAAAGCTCAGGAGTGACAATGGACGTGAGTATCTTGATGGCCATTTTCAGCGATATCTTTCTGACTACAGGATTCTACATCAGACGAGCTATGTCGATACACTAGCACAAAATGGGGTTGCAGAAAGAAAGAATCGTCATTTGCTTAAACCAGCCAGAGCCCTTATGTTTAAAGGCAATGTCCCAGCGAAATTTTGGAGTGATGCGGTTCTTACAGCAACTTCTCTCATCAACAGGTTGCCATCAAGAGTTCTCCACAATAAGGCTCCTTTAGATCTCTTACTTGGTGATCATTCCTTTGCTCTTCATCCAAAGGTGTTTGGATGGGTATGTTATGCTCACAACCACCATTCTTCTGGCAAGCTTGATCCATGGGGGGTTCGTTGTATTTTCCTTGGTTACCCTGCTTCACAAAGAGGGTATAAATGTTATCATCTCTAGAGTCAATGGACCTTTGTAACCAAAGATGTTCTCTTCCATGAACACATGATGTACTATCAGTCCCATCTTTAGGGGGAGACAGATAAAGTTGATCTTGAAGATGTGCCCTTGATTATACCAATGGAGATGGAGACAGAAAGAGTTCACGTAAAAAGCACAGAGACAGAGATACAACCGGTTGTTCCTAATCCCACAGATATACCACCAGCTTCGTTGGCTTTACCTATACCTACACCTATGTCTGCTGCTGCACATATGTCCGCTGCTAAGCCTCTGCAAGTTTATAGCTGTGCCAGAAGCAAGCAAGGAAAGACTACTACCATCAACGCAACTTCACATGTCCCTTCATCAGCCCAGGAACCAGAGACTGATCAAATGCTTGGTAAGGACATCCTTATCTCAACTTCTTCTGATTCTGATTCTGATCTCCTTATTGCTATTTGTAAAGGTACTAAGGTGTGCACCCTCCATCCAATCTTTAATTTTGTTTCGTATGATGCTTTATCTCCTTCCTTCCATGCATTTGTGTCTTCTCTTTCCTTTGTGTCTATTTTTTAGAAATGGTAGGATGTGATTTTGGATGAGCGGTGGAAAGCTACAATGATAGAAGAAATGAAAGCCTTGAAGAAGAACAATACTTGTGATCTTGTTTCACTCCCATCGGGTAAGAGACCAATAAGGTCCAAATGGGTTTTTACAGTCAAGCAGAACAGTGATGGAACAATAGATCTGTATAAAGCAAGACTAGTAGCTCGTGGATTCACACAGATATATGGTATTGATTACCAAGCGACTTTTGCACCAGTGGCTAAAATGACAATGGTGCAGGTTCTCTTAGCATGTGTTGTCCACCACAATTGGCATCTACAACAGCTTAATGTAAAGAATGCCTTCCTCCATAGTGAACTTGAAGAAGAAGTATATATGGACTGTCAACTTGAGTTTACAGACGCAAGCACCCATGGGAAGGTATGTAGATTGAAGCGCTCTCTTTATGGACTCAAGCAGTCCCCTAGAGCGTGGTTTGTGGTAGACTTCATAAAGCCATGATTGCTTTTGGTTATGCACAGAGCAATGCTGACCATACTTTGTTTATCAAACACTCAGCTGGAAACTTTACTGCCCTTCTGGTATATGTGGATGATATTATTGTCACTGGAAATAGTGACAAGGAGATCAAGAAACGAATGCGTTTCTTGGGGGGGGGGATTTGAAATTAAAGATCTGGGAAAACTTAGGTACTTTCTTGGGATTGAAGTTGCTTGTTCTACAAAAGACATCTTTCTTTTTGGAAGGAAGTACATCCTTGATCTTCTATCAGAGACAGGTCTGCTAGGTTGCAAATCGTGTGCTACCCCATTAGATCCAAATACCAAGCTAAAGGAGAAAGAAGGAACAACAACTGATAAAGGAAGATATCAAAGGTTGGTTGGAAAGCTCATTTATTTATCCCATACCAGACCATATGTTGCATTTGCAGTCAGTCTTGTGAGTCAGTTTATGCACAACCCCTATTCTACGCATTTGGAAGTTGTTTATAGGATTCTTCATTACTTAAAGGTAGCTCCAGGAAAAGGGATCTTATTCTCTCCACGTGATGATTTTAAAGTAGAAGCTTATACTGATACTAACTGGGCAGGTAGTCTAGACCGGAAATCTATTTCTGGTTATTGTACTTTTGTGGGAGGAATGTTAGTCACTTGCGAAGTAAGAAGCAAAACGTCGTGGCTCGCTCCAGTGCAGAAGCAGAATTTCGAGTAATGGCTCAAGGAATATGTGAACTTTTATGGTTGAAAGGTTTACTCAGTGACTTCAAAGAAGATTACTCTCAACCTCCAATTCTCTCTTGTGATAATAAAGCCGCCATCAACATTGCCAACGATCTAGTTTAGCATGATCGAACTAAACATGTTGAAATAGATTGTCATTTTATCAAAGAGCAGCGAGAGTGGTCAGATTCACATTCCACATGTCAATTCAGAGGATCAGCTGGCTGATATCTTCACAAAAGGCTTACTTGTCAAGTCATTTCAAATAATATTGTCCAAGTCGGGAGTGCATGATATCTATGCACCAAATTGAGGGAGAGTGTTGTAGAGTCGTAATTAGAGTAGAGTCGTAGTTAGCGCTAATAGTGCAGTGTCGTTGGAGTTATTTGTTAGTATTTAATTTATTTTAGTCAGTGTTTTAGTTGCTTTATGACTTTGCCTCTTAGAGGGTTATTTCTGTAATCTTGCTTTCTATTGGTTGATTATAAATAAAGTGATGTGGGGAGAGGATAACAACCTCTTCTATTTTTTCTGATCAACATAAACTTATTGTACTAGAGAAAACAAAACAACCCAACAACAGGTTTTACTATGATAATGTTTAAGAGAAGGGGTGAGTATAAAGAAAACAATAAAATAACTAGGGGTTTGGGTGCTGCAAGTGTTACATCAGGGGGGGGGTCTTGGTTTGATTTTGCATAACCAGTAGTGAAAATAGAAAAAGAAAAAGGAAAAGAAGCCTACTGCCGAGAGCACTACGGGGGGCAGGGACGGAATTTCCATAACAAGAAAGAGAGAGGGGAGGGGGAGATAAGAGAGAAAAGGAGGGGGAATGCATCTGTTGACACAGATTCAGAAAATGGGGGAGGGATTTGTACCCATCCAAGGGGGGGAGAGAGAGAGAGAGAGAGAGAGAGAGAGAGAGATGAGGGGAGGAGTTTGCGTACCTGCAAAGAGAGAGTAGAGAGAGAGAGAGCACGAGAGCAATTCTGTATTTTTTCTATCAGTAATCATCATCTAATTTCATTGATTGAAAATTAGCCTTATATGGCTTACAATCCTGATCCTGACATGACTCTAAAAACCAATTAGAAAATAGAATCCTAAAGCAACTCAAAGACTAACTAAACAATCCCACGTCTAAAGGTGGAATTGGGGGAGGGGGGGACACAACTCTTAACAGAATTAAATGAAATTGAATAAAACTAATAGACTACTGTCGATGTCCTCATCATAAGCACTTCTTGGAACTACTAAATTTAAAATCATCTCAGGGAGTTGTAGTTTAATAAGGTATTGTAATAGTAGCAGGAATGGTTGGAAATATCTGATTAGATGTTGGGAGAGCTATTTTAATTCAGAGAATTATGATGGTTTTGTTATGGCTGAAAGGTTGGTTCTTCTCGATGCTGTAGGACTAGATCAATGCACTCTAAACCTAGTAGGTATTCAGCCCATGAAGCTCCGAAGGCTAGCAAAATGATTTTTCATTGCTCTGGTTAAGATATTTCCTCCGAAAACAGAACTGGCCTATCTCGGATGGAGGTCCTTCAGTACTTGTTAGTATCATACAAAACCTTATGAGGAAATAATGGACTTGAATATGAACACAACCAATGAAGTTTCAAGGGAAATGGAGCATTTTAATTAGGTCAAACTTATCTGTCAAAAAGAGTGGTCTTCAAAATCAATTTTGTTATAAAAAACCAGAGTTTGGTTAAAATTTCCTAGACATTTCGAAAGAGCACCACATGAAAAGAAATTTCAGAGGTTAATAACTAATCCACAGACCTCTTAGAAATAGCAAACGTGAACCGAATGATGCAGAGAAAATTACTAACCTTCATGGACTGTTGTAAAGAGTTCAGAAAGCAACAGAATTTTAACTTATAACCCAGGTAAAACTGAACTAGTCTGTACAAGATCGGAAGTTCTACGATTTCATGTGGGGAGAGGTTCAACTCCAACATCTCACTGCAAAGAGAACTGATCGTAATGGTTTCTAGGTCAGGATTTGCACTCTATGGACTGCCCAAAGAAAAGAACAGGTTTCACTTTGAAATATTACTGACAGGCAGCAATAGTAAGGGAAATCAATTCCCAAGTGTTTCAATTGCGATCCAACAAAATTTTTTTGGTGCAACAACTTTTGGGGGTGGGGATTAAGCCTGGTGCGTGTATAACTGCATTCACCACATATTGCCGTATGCAGCCCTAGAACTCGAACCTGAGTCTACTCCTTGGGGTAGTAGCACTAATGGCAATTCATCCAACAGGTTACTACAACCCAAGCTGGAGGGTGCATATGATATCAGTGTATCGCTGCATTCACCACATATTGTGGTTTGGGCCCCCCTAGAGACTCGAACATGAGTCTTCTCCTTAGGGGTGGCAATGCTAAATGCCAATTCACCCAACGGGTGATGGTGAAGAGGGTTCAAAACAAAACAAATCAATAAAACCCTCTTTGCTGTAGGATCTTTCCAAACCAATCCCAAAAACAGAATTATAGAATTATAGAAAAACTCACTTATTTTGAGATTCAGCCATTAGAAAAGGCTCAAATTTGGAGGGAAAGGGCTTTAAGATATGCATGATAACATATCTAAATTTGAGAGCCATCCGACCATTACAGAAGAAACCAAAAGATCTAGAAAATTGACTATCCTGTTGACTCTGCCCAAAGAGAGATCAGATCGAGAAAACCTGGTTGTAGCTTCTTTGTAGATATGTTATAAGTCTCAGAAATAGTAGCAAGGATGTCGCAACAAGGTAGAGAAGAAGTATAACTCAATAGCAAGAACAATTCTTAGAAACAGAAGCAAAAATGTGTGGTGACTCAACCAAAATTTTGATCACAAATTTCTGGTTATCTATGTCTACTGTCCTTCCCATCTTTCTTCTTATTTATAATTCTCATAAAAGATTACAATAAAGGATAATAGAATGTTCAAAATTGAAAGTAAACAAAACAAGGAAAGTTGACTCCTTTTAGGACTCTCCTAACTTAAACTTAGGCAAGAATTAAGAGGAAACTTCCTTTTATAAGATTAGGTAATTTTCCAAACTAACAAACCAAAGATTTAAGAAACTAACTCTAAGATAACTGAACCAAATATTTAGGAGACTAAATAACGTAATAAAATAGGAAAGAAATCTGTTGGCACTGTTCACGCAAACAGTACCATGTGAACAGTATTCAGCTGGTGGTTTTGGCCTTTGGGCTGGTCCAATGGACCAATTAAGAGGAAACTTCCTTTTATAAGATTAGGAAAGTTTCCAAACAAACAAACCAAAGATTTAAGAAACTAACTCTAAGATAACTGAACCAAATATTTAGGAGACTAAATAACGTAATAAAATAGGAAAGAAATCTGTTGGCACTGTTCATGCAAACAGTACCACGTGAACAGTATTCAGCTGGTGGTTTTGGCCTTTGGGCTGGTCCAATGGACCAATGCCTACTGGTTCTTTGGGCTGGTCCATTACCAACTTGAACTTGGGCCTTGGACCTTCTTGGACTGCATCAACAAGCCACTGGCACAACGCAATAAATCTGGATTTGATCAAAGTGTTGATTAGCTTTACTAGATTTGAAGAACTCAACTAAATAACCAACTTTGAGCACAAGTCAGTGGATGTATAATAAGGCACAAGAGCAGCAGAGTAGCAGTAGATAGCAAAACAGCAGGAAATCAGCAGTTAAGCAGCATTTATGGCTGAAGCCTAGTAGAAAAAGAATGAAGCTCTAAATGAACATTCAGATCCTCTCTAGACTTGCCTCTACATTTCCACTGTACTAGCTTATTTAAGCTTACTATGTCTCTCTATAAAGAAGGGAATAATAACGGATTTAGTGACTCTTTAAAGCATCACTTAAGAGTGAAGGCGCTCAACTCCCATCTTTTGATCTAGGCACATTAATTACTAAATGACTGAAGAGCAAATGGGCTCAACACACTTCAAAATAGATGCTTATAAACTGAAACAAGAAACCCCAATATTATAAAAGGAAAAGAAACTGATATGTGATTCAGCTTAAGCCTATACAGTGCTTCTGGACTAGAATTTTCTCATTGTGGCATGGCTTGTGATATTGAATAGAGATGCAAGGATCTCCTGTTCTTACAGCCAGGACTGCAAAAAACCTCATCTGTGGAGAAGAGGAAAAAAAAAAAGCTATGATCTTCTTGATGGCCTCACAGCATTCTAATAGTGGTTTGATGGTCAAGCACTTCTCCTCTCTCTCTCTCTCTCTCTCTCTATATATATATATATATATATATATATATATATATATATATATATATATATATATACAATTCTCTTTACAGTTCTAGATGGCCATCAACAGGTATCTTAATTCCTCTACATCATGCTGGCTAAACATAGACAATTTTGTATGAGTTCTTGCAGTTATGATTGAACATTTGGTGTTACTTAGATGTCTTGATATATATCATTTCAATCAATTTTTTGGTGACTGGGTTGTGGTAACCAGGGAATCATATTTTTGGATTCTTGAAGATGCAGGCTAACTTCTGTATTTCTTGTTCAGATTGATAAATTGTTGTCCACTTTCCACCAATGGGAACACATGCCTTCGAACACAGGAGAGCAGGTCCATCTCACAAAGGAGCTCCTGGCTAGCTGTGAAAGCATCGAATGGCAGGTATTACAAATTGAATCACAATGGTTATCTTTTGTGTGCTTTGCTACCAAATTCCATATCTTAGAAGTAGTCCAAAGGATTCAGAAAGCCACAAAATTGTTGTATACTACTGGATCTGAACAGAGAAGAAAATAGAAGGAAAGAAAGGAGAAGAAAGAGAAGAGTTGGGAACAAGAAGAGATAGTTAGAGAGAATAATATATATATATATATATATATATATGGGGGGTTGGGATTTGCTGGGGGAGCAGTTTTTAAAAGGGGTTTTTGTGGGTGGTTAGATAAAGGGGGAAGGTATAATGGGAACTCAAATACAGAGAGGGGGGTCGGGAGTTTGCACCTTTTGAGGGTGAGATCCAGACCATGCCCCTCCTTAGCGGAGGGGTAGACCAGCCAAACTTTCTCCTATATCCACAGCACTATAAAGAGTAAAATAGGTTACTTCACTATAATTTTTTACCCCCACTTTTTATTCATATTGGTCATTATGTTGAGGGAAGACATTTCATGAACTAAAAAACTCCCCCCCCCCTCTCCCCTCCCAATGCCTGCACACCTGAGCAGGCACCCTGACTCAGTCCTCTCAGCCCTTTCGGCCCAGGCCAGCGATGGCAGCTACAACGACCCGCTCTTCATAGATCGAGATCTCGAGATCTTTTCCGTCCTCTCCTTCCTCATGTCCAACCGCCTCCCTGCATCCGCCTCTCAGTCCTTCTCCAAGCAAGAGCTCTTACGATATCTCCCCAACTCAAAATATCTCCCTCCACTACTTATTGTATTGAAACAGTACTTGGGGCTTATAGTTGAGAGTTAAACTCCAGTCCGCTGTGATTTCAATTGGAATCAAATTTCTGACATGATATGTGGATGAAATTAGATTCAGGTAGCAGCAAAACCTGTGGTGGGGGTTACTCATAAGTGAAAAGATTCACACTAATGCATCGATCTCCACAAATGCCCTTTACAATGACACCTTCTGATGCAGCAGCCTTGGCATGGCTGGAGAACATGACCACTTGTGGAGGCCCTTGTGAAGGCCCAAGTCCAAACGAAACTGGGCCAACCTGGTTTTTTGGTCCAAAGGGACTGTTAGTTAGGGAATATTATGTAGTTTATTTATTTATTTATTTCCTTGCTTTGTTCGGGTAGAAATTGCATAGGGGTTTTATTTATCAACTCTGGTTGATGGTTTCTAATTTTATTAGGTTTCTATTTTTATTTCAGTGATTTAGTGCAAATTTTTACATAAATAAGATGTAATCTGCGAAGGATGTTTAAAGTTAAGATTGAATGAAATGGATGTTTTGGTTACCTCTCAAGGCTGTGGAGTTGTGCGTGCAATCTCCTTCTTTCTTCTCTTATTAAAAAAAGGGCGTCCCAATGCACGAGGCTCCCGCTACTGCAGGGTCTGGGGAGAGCAGAATGTACGCAGCCTTATCCCCACAATGTGAAGAGGCTGTTTCCAGGATTCGAACCCGTGACCACCAGGTTGCAATATGACAACCTTACCGGCACACCAAGGCTCGCCCTCTCCTTCTTTCTTCTCTTATCTTTCTTCTTATTTCTGAACCCAGCGAACTAAGTAAGTAACCTGCACATGCACTTGTTCAGTTTCTGGTTCTTACATTAATTGATTTATATGCTTCTCTTCTCTTCCCTTTATTTTAGTTCTTTTCTTCTTTTTATTTCTTCTTATTCCCTATTTTATTTTATTGCATATTCAGCCAGCTATTTCTGTACCCTGTTATAGTGGTACCAGTGCAGTTCCCTTATGAGTTATGATCAGGTCCAATCTCCCTCGTTCCTTTCCTTTCCCTTTCCAGCTGTCCCTCCTTATCTCTGAGCGACCCTACCAGTAGATCCCCAGACCCACATCCTGCTTGTTATGGGAGTTTGGAACTGAAACTCAATTCTGGTTCTTGTTCTTCTGCTGGAACTGGTTGCAGATAATAGATCGCTTCTATCAATTTCTGTTGTGTTTGTTATCACTTGCATTTGACAGGTTTATGAATTAGGACTTAGGAGTTTAATTCTAAAAGTTCGTTTGTATTGGACTTATATTGAGAGAGTTCGCTCAATTTTCTCCAGTTTTGTTTTACCGTGACTGTTGGGATCGTGAGGAAGAAGTAAGCTCCTCTTATTCACAAGTAAAGTCAGAATTTGTGCCATTTGGACTTTATCCCTACTTTCACAATTTAGTTCTATTTCCTTTCCCCTTCATATTTGCATTCCCAAAACAAAACAAAAAAGTCCCATTCTAGGTTTAACTGCTATTGAGTTCCTTATTCTATTATGCTGCTCAAAGGGGGGGTCCAAGAATTCTCACATAATTACAATTTTGCCACTCTTATTAATTGAGCTAATATATTCCCTGTGTGGGACCTCAGAGATCCCAATTAGGGTTTTGCAACCCAGGACGGCATCACCTTCGACCACATATACTACATCTAAGGTTTTGGAAGTTGCAGACAACTGCAAGGTTAGAAAAAAGAGGAAGGGATTCTGCTCGAAGGCTCTGAATCGATTGTTGATGGTAAAGATCAAATTTTTCCTATCAATTTTAAGCTTTCCTACTCTGAGATTTCTAGAATTCAATTCCGGCCTTCGGATTTCAATTCTATTTTCAGAACTTACCATTGGTTTTGATCCTTGATTGATTCCTGGTTTCAAAATCCAATCTTTCTATTGATTTCTCAGAATCCTGGTTCTAGTCTACTTTCTAAATTCCAAGTTTCTGACTTGTGATTTCTGAAATCTGTTTTCTGATTGCTTTTGGACTTCTGTTACTCATATTCCTGCATATCTGGCTCTTCTAATACACCTGATCTTGATTGCCTATTTTTCCAAGATCGAGCTCCAGTTTTCTATTGTTCTTGGAATCCTATCTTCAATAGGAATCTCCCAGATTCAGAATCTGACCATTGGATCAACCTGAGTTTTTATTATTCTTTTCTTCCCTATTAGAATGCTGTTTCAAGTTGTTGAAATTATTTCTAATCAGGTTTCTAAACCATCACTGTGATTCTAATTTTCATGCTGTCATTCTAAATCCTATCCTTAGGTGATTTGAACAAACATGAGCACCTCTGCCTTGTCTCAAATGAATTCACAATGAACTTAAACTTAGGAATGAATTCAGAATGAACTTCAAGAAGATAATAAAACTTTCAAAATAAGAACAGAGAAGAGCTTACCGTCTTCTCCAGTGGAGAGGCAAGCAAAGAACAGCATGGAGGGGAGAGACATCAGCCTTGGTGAGAGAGCTGCCAGCAGCAGGAGGGGTGGTTTTGCGGGAAAGGGGCTATGGAAGATCGCAGTGGGAGGGGATGTTGAGAGGGGAGAGAGAGGAGGGCAGTGGAGTCGGATCAGGAGAGGGAGGAGGGAGTGGGAGCCGGATAGGGATTTGTGATATATTTTTTTTTGTATTTGTGAAATTGTTATATTGCCCTTAACCTACTTTACAATATGAACAAAAAGTAGGGGTACTGATAAACTACCCTACAGTCCACACGATGGGACCTACTCACAGTCCTCATTGTGTGGGACTCTTTGACCTGCATAGTTGATGTAGGACTCTTTGATTACAGTTGCTAAGTTGGAATATGACTCTACAATCCTATTGTGTTTATAGTTCTATACAGTCCTATTATAATTAGATCTCCTATTAGTATATGGATTCCTAATTAGTTTATTAATTTGCTTTATTAGTTTCTTTTACCAATTAGGTTTGTTAGTTTCCTTTTCCTATTTGGAGTTTATTTTGTCTTTAGTTTGTGACTAGGACTCTGACTTGTAGAGTCCTAAATAAAAAAAGGGCGTCCTAGTGCACAAGGCTCCCGCTACTGCAGGGTCTGGGGAAGGCATAATGTACGCAGCCTTACCCCCACAATGTGGAGAGGCTGTTTCCAGGATTCGAACCTGTGACCACCAGGTTGCAATATGGCAACCTTACCGTCACGCCAAAGCTCGCCCTTTACTTGTAGAGTCCTAAATCCTATCTAATAATTGTTTTCTATTTTCTATAAATGCAAGCTGCATAGAGGAGCACACACACACTCTCTCTCCTTTACAATCGATTCTCTCCATCTTCTCTTATTTTCTATTTTGTTACATGGTACAGAGCAGGTTGCTAATCTGCCGTTTTGAGAGTCGTCTGGTGTGCAGCCACCATAGCTCCCTTGGCTGTATCTGAAAAATAAGTTTTAGATTTGATTTGGAATCTATTTCGTTACATGGTATCCAGGTTCTGATTCTGCTTTTCTATCTTGTTTGCACTTGGTTACTTTTCTGTTGGACTAATTTAATTACTATATCAGTTTCAGATTTGGGGTCCTCAGTTACCTTTCCTCCATTAATCAAATCTGAATTTCTGGTTCTGTTGTTCACAGCTATGGACTTGATGCTGTTTACTGATTTCCTGAGTCTTTACTTCTTTTGGCTTCAGTTTTCCTTGGGATTGATGACTGTTATTTCTTTACTTCAATGCTCTACCTCCTTAATCAATTGCGGAGCATTAAGTTCCTATGTCAGTTACAATTTTGAATTCAGATTTTCTCTCGGCTTTGCATTCTTGCTGGATTTTGATGGCTGTTTATGTTCAGATTTAATATTTTTATTGCCATCAATTGCTACTCAATTTTTACGGCCTAGGTCCACTGTTCTGTTAATATCAATTGTTCATAATTAAATTTCAGACTGTTTTGAGTCTTTTGACTTCTAATAATCTGCCCAACAATTATTAGCGGTTTCCATATTCTGATCTGTTGTCACATGCTACTGTTGACATGGTTTATAAGATTCCTACCTGATTAAGGATTATTGATCCTTCTTCAATTGTTGGAATCCTTCCAATTTTGGATATCATTAATCTATCCTAGTTGGCTACTACTGTCCACCTCTTGTCTACATCTGCTATTGGATAATTTGATCAAGATCACTGGTTTCAAGAATTGCTATTTTCGTTTTCAAGAACTGTTGGTTTCGGTTTAGGAACTATTGATTGAGATATTCCTTTTATTGGTGCCACTATAACTGCTACTGCTATGAGCCTACGACTACTGTTGTTGCTTCTGTTGATACATTGGTTCAAGGTGAAGCTTGTGCTGCTGTTGTTGCTTGGGTCTCTACAGTAACTGATACTGTATTTCTTTACTACTACTACTACTATTGCTGCTGCTACTTCTGTTGGTACATTGTTTCAAGCTGAAGCTCTCTATTGTTGCTACTTCTGCTGCTACATTGTTTCAAGCTGAAGCTCTTACATTCTCCGTGCTTCCGCTTGAGGAGGGGGGTGTTAAACTACACTGCAGTCCACATGATGGGGCCTACTCACAGTCCTCATCATGTGAGACTTTTTGACCTGCACAGTTGGTGTAGGATTCTTTGACTATAGTTGCACAGTTAGAATAGGATTCTACAGTCCTCTAGTGTGTACAGTTCTATACAATCTTATTGTAATTAGATCTCCTATTAGTATATAGACTCTTAATTAGTTTATTAGTTTGCTTTATTAGTTTTCAATACCAATTAGGCTTATTAGTTTCCTTTTCCTATTTGGAGTTTACTTTGTCTTTAGTTTGTGACTAAGACTCTGACTTCTAGAGTCCTAGATCTTATCTAATAGTTATTTTCTATTTTCTATAAATACAAGCTACAAGGAGAGGAATACAGATACTCTCTCTTTCCTTTAGACATCGATTCTCTCCAGCTTCTCTTATTTTCTATTTTGTTATAGGTACAAATGTCATTGTGAAGCAAATTGTTTCACACACACACACACACAACAAACTAACAATTCATCATAGTTGTCAAGCGTCTCCTATGCAATGTTAGGGATGAAAGCGCAAATGAGAGAAAGCGAAGATCAAGCAAACACACAATACAAGGATTTTACCATGGTTCAACATCCAATCCGGAATGCCTACCTCCACCCTAGAGAATCAGAGAATTTTTTTATTCCTAAGAAAACTCTACCTTTCTCTCCATCAAACAAAGTGTTCTCCTTTGCTCAAACCTTACTTAGGGTTTTCCCAATAGAGAATATATAGGATTCCTAGAAACCCTAATCCCACACAATTATTATTTAACCCTTGTACATGTAATTGATCCAAACCCAAATACAACCTTATAACTGTATGGACTCCACAGAATACAAGACAACCCAATAAATCTCCACCTGGTGTGAGGACAAAGATGAAAATCTTTAGAAGTCGCCTCCTAGATTTAGGTCTAGGACCTTAGAATTGTGAAATCTCACCCCAAGGTAAGACTTCGATTGACTCATGACCCTTAGATTGGAATTCTGGTCCATCAGAGATTGGGTAAGCATCAAGTTACGGTTATGGGAAGGGGTTAGGCACCCAAACCGCCCGATCGAAATCGGTCTCCTATACCTTTCCTATGCTAGACTCATATTTGTTAAGCCAAACCAAACCAAGTGGTTTGATATCATTGAACCGAATTTGTATCCATCAGATTGCCTACGTATTGCGGAATTATTCCAAAAATCAGGTTCACCATCGTAGTTCAAGTGTGATTAAAGTTTATGGCTGTGATTTATGCTTGTGCATGATTAATTTCTTTGTTCAAGTTGAAGTTTTATGTTTGAAAGGTTGAGAGACCCTATGGATTAGGATCTGGATAGTCCATGTGGACCGATAGATAGTCCTATAACCCTTTCTGGATCAAAATATGGATAACCTATTCTGGGTTGGAATAAGGATAACCCTATCTGGGTTGGAATGTGGATAACCCTATTTGGATCAAAATTGGGGTGGATACCCTAGTGGATCTATGGATAGTCCAAGTGGACTAAGGTGTGGATAACCTTTTTTGGGTTGGAATATGGATAACCCTTTTTGTGTTGGAATATGGATAACCCTTTATGGGTTGGAATATGGATAACCCTTTATGGGTTGGAATATGGATAACCCTATCTGGGTTGAAATGTGGATAATCCTATTTGGGTTGGAATGTGGATAAATATCCTAGTGGATCTATGAATAGTCCGAGTGGACTAAGGTTTGGATAACCCTTTCTGGGTTGGAATATGGATATCTTAGTGGATCTATGGATAGTCCGAGTGGACTAAGGTGTGGATCCGAATTTGGGTTTCTCCCAAATGGCCTACGTATCCTAGGGTTTGCCCTAGGAATCAGAATCCGCGTAGTTCGGGATTGGGTTGTAATGATTGGGTATCCTAGTGGATCTATGGATAGTCCGAGTGGACTAAAGTATGGATAACCCTATTTGGGTTAAAATATGGGGGATATCTTAGTGGATCTATGGATAGTCCGAGTGGACTAAGGTGTGAATAAATATATCCTAGTGGATCTATGGATAGTCCGAGTGGATTAAATTGTGGATAACCCTTTTTGGGTTGGAATATGGATAACCCTTTTTGGGTTGGAATATGGATAACCCTTTTTGGGTTGGAATATGGATAACCCTTTATGGGTTGGAATATGGATAACCCTTTATGGGTTGGAATATGGATAACCCTATCTGGGTTGAAATGTGGATAACCCTATCGGTGGAATGTGGATAAATATCTAGTGGATCTATGAATAGTTCGAGTGGACTAAGGTTTGGATAACCCTTTCTGGGTTGGAATATGGATATCCTAGTGGATCTATGGATAGTCCGAGTGGACTAAGGTGCGGATCCGAATTTGGGTTTCTCCCAAATGGCCTACGTATCCTAGGGTTTGTCCTAGGAATCAGAATCCGCGTAATTCGGGAGTTGGGTAACCTTTTTTAGGTTAGAATGATTGAGAACCTATTCTAGGTTTAGGGTTTATAACAAATTCTAGGTTTAGGGTTTACCGAGAGGCAAAATCATCCTAAATTACCCTTTTCATCCTGAATTTTAATTTTGGAAGGTTTGACAAAACATTTTTCTTTCTTTATTATGGTTTTTTATAATTCTCATTATGCCCTTCCCAAGAATGTGGGTGCCTAAATGCACGTCCCCACACCTAATATGTTTGCTAGGTGTACAGATATGACAGTTCGACTAGGGTGTTGCATAAATTAAATTATTGCCAAAATTGAATTATTCATCTAAATATGGCATATAACACATTTATGGCAAGAAATACACATATAGCAAGATTGTGAAAATCTCCTTAATATGACATGCACTGCAAATAAGGCAAGAACTTATATGGTAAGATCTAATATGCTAATTCTAAGCATGGCAAGACCTAATATGACTATTTTTAGGGTTTTCTACCCTAATTGCTATTTTCTTTCCATTTTAGGGTTTTCTACCCTAATTGCTATTTTCTTTCCATTTTTAAGGTTTTCTACCCTAATTGCTATTTTCTTTCCATTTTTAGGGTTTTCTACCCTAATTGATATTTTTCTTTCATTTTAGGGTTTTCTACCCTAATTGCTATTTTCTTTCTATTTTTAAGGTTTTCTTACCTTAATTGCTATTTTCTTTTCATTTTAGGGTTTTCTACCCTAATTGCTATTTTCCTTCCATTTTAGGGTTTTCTACCCTAATTGCTGTTTTTCAATTTATCTTTTTCCAAGACGAATATGATGAATGAAAACATTCCAACTATAGCAGTGGTAGTAATCCAAACATAAGTAAGCATCCAAACATGACAGTAATCATCTAAATATGACAGTAAGCATGTGGCAGACAAATATGGCAATAAGCATGTGTAGCATTCCAAAACAGCAAGAATCATGCAAGCATCAAGATGGTGGACATATCAACATGGAATCCAATGGTTCAGATTTAATGTCATCACATAATCAGAAATCAATTGATCATCTAGTGAATCAAATTTATCAATCAATGGCTCAAGATCAAAGGTCATAATTAAATCATGTGAAAATAACTTAACATCAAATAGTCATATACAAATTTGCATTAAAAAGTTTAAAATCAATGGTCACAATTAATCACATCAAACTCCCAAGATCAGATCCAGATAAGATGACCATAATTTAATCATCCAAAATCCATATCAATGGTCCATATTTAATCACCTTAAATTTCAAACCAATGGGATCAATTTCGTAAAATTCTAAGCATTTCAGATCAATTTTGATCACATGAAATTCCTACATGTAATTGATCCAATTAATCTCAAATTCCCAAGATCAGATCCAGATCAGATGGCCATAATTTAATCATCCAAAATCCATATCAATGGTCCATATTTAATCACCTTAAATTTCAAACCAATGGGACCAATTTCATAAAATTCTAAGCATTTTCAAATCAATTTTGATCATATGAAATTTCTACATGTAATTGATCCAATTAATCACACCAAATTCTCAAGATCAGATCCAGATAAGATGACCATAATTTTAATCATCCAAAATCCATATCAATGGTCCATATTTAATCACCTTAAATCTCAAACCAATGGGATCAAATTTCATAAAATTCTAAGCATTTTCAGATCAATTTTGATCACATGAAATTCCTACATGTTTTGATCAATTTTATCCACATGAAATTTCAATACATTTGGATCAATTTTAGCACATGAAATTTCAAATAAAGAACAAAGAAAATGATAAAGCAAAGTTTACCTATTTTTTCTGATTTCTCCTTCTCTTGATCTTCTTCTTCTTCTTTCTTCTTCTTCTTTTTCTTCTTCTTCTTTTTCTTCCTCTTCTGTTCTTTCTTTTTCTGGTTTCAGCTCCTCTTCTTCCCTTCTTTCGGATCTCTCTCTCCCTCCTTTTATTCTAGGATCTGTACCTCCTAGTTCACAATCCAAATATTTTCCTTAGAGAAATCGACTCCTTTCCTTGGTTGGGCCTCTTGACACTTAGTCATACCTTAGTTTCCCTCTTTAGATTTTTCTTAATTCTCTTTCTTTATTTGAAACCATGACAAACAACTAAACTTTTTTTTTTCTTTATTCTCCTTTTCTTTCTTTTTTAACTCCCTTATTCTTTTGTTATTTTCTTTTTTTTATTTTATTTCTTTTTCTATCCAAAACCGACATTAGATTAGATGATTTCCTCCCCCTAATTTGATTCTAGGATCTGCATCTCCTAGTTCACAATCCAAATCTTTTCCTTAGAGAAATCGACTCCTTTCCTTGTTGGGCCTCTTGACACTTAGTCATACCTTAGTTTCCCTCTTTAGATTTTTCTCAATTCTCTTTCTTGATTTAAAACCATGACAACCAACTAAACTTTTTTTTTTTTTTTTTTTGTTAAATCAACGTACCACCTCTTGCTTTTCTATTATCTTTTCTTTACAAAACAACGACACCTAGCTCATCTCTCCATTTTTTTGCTTTTTTTTTTTTTCACTCCTCTTTACCTCATGCTTTCCCTTATTCTTTTGGAGATACCAAATCAAACCCTTATGCAACCCCCCCCCCCCCCCCCCTCTTTCCTTAATTCTAAAATATTAATCACCTACATGAACACATTTAAGACCAACTTAATACTATCTCATTGTTCCATGGTTAGCGAACTCCTTTAATATAGTTCGATCCCGCTTCCAAATCAAACCCGAGATTGCTTGAATCCAAATTATAACGAAGGAGTTACACTGAAATGTTATTAATGCTATTTTTTGGGCATCAAAGCAAAGATTATTTTGGCGCACTCTTGGTTTTTATATTTTAAAAAACAGCATTTAAAAGTTGAAAATCCCTCGCACCCAAAAATATGGTTTTGTTCTTGAACCGAATTTGAACTTTTTACTATTTTTATGGTCAAATGTGACACCACCTAAATACTTGCTAAAACAAGGCCCCGGCGCCCCGGCGCTATACAAACCGCCCGGACGCCGGGCGCGCCGGCGACGCCTGACAGAGGAGAGAGAGATATTATATTTTCTTCTTCACAACACCAACCCCACAAAAAAAACAAGAAAAAAGGAAACCCACCTACTTGCTAAAACAACCACATGCAAATTTCTCTCTTTCCTTAATATCTCATGTTGATACCTAGCCTCTCAAAGATCCCTTCTTACTTAATGCATTCCCATGGCCAGCATTAACATGCTTTTTTGTTAAATTCCACCAACCGCAAAAATGGGGTGCTTACACCTGGCTTGAATTCTGTAAGCCACCTTGAAGAAGAACTATTGATGTCGATTCTGTAGACTCATGCATTCTCTGTCAAAACGCTAGTTTGCTACACCCATACCGGCATAACCCACACCCTATCCGGGTGTCCCACACAACTCACCATTATACGATGTGATGTGACTCTACCCCTCCACTGTTGCAGCATCACCGGAGATATCACTTCCACTCACAAAATCTGAAGCGAAAGAAACTCGCTTCTTCCCAAATCTACACTTGTTCACGACTTTAACTTCCTGTAATCTGTTTTCCATCTGTACCCCTTGCCTAAGTTCCAACAGAAGCACGATCTGTTTCAACACTCCTTGCAAATCTATATAGATTTCCAACCATCTGTCTCTGCATTACAACTATGGTTCCTTTGGAGACCTTGAGAACTCCACCTTCAGATGAGCATCTGTAGTCTTTCGAATTCAGTGTTCCCAATGAAATTAAATTCTTCCTTAGATCTGGTACATGTCTAACCTCAGTTATAGTTCGCACAATCCCATCAAACATGCAAATACGTACAGTTCCAATCTCGACAATCTTGCTTTCAACATCATTTATCATTCTAAAAGTACCCCTATCACATGCACGATATATAGCAAACTGTTCCCTAATTGAACACATCAATTGAGCAACCCGAATCTAAAATCCAATATGAAGTATCCATCACTCCACCCTTCCATGATAGCAACAGTTAATGATTTTTCTTCACTCTCCTTATCCTGTTTTTCCTTTTTATCCTCCTTACGCTTTAGACATTTCCTCTTTATATGACTTTACTCGCAATAATAACAAATTATTTTGCGACCTTGTGACTTGGAGCGACCTCTATTCTTGCTATAATCCTGTCTCCCATTTGATCTTCCTCTGCCTTGACCACCAACTGTAACCAATGCATTACCCTCCTCTGATGTCTCCTCATAACTATTTTTTCATCATGTCTCATTCATCATAAAACAACAATAACATCAAGTTTGAGAGTATCCTTACCAAATAACAGTGTAATCATGATCAAATGAAGGAGGTAATGAGGTCAATAGGATAAGTGCCTTGTCCTCCTCTTCGATCTTCACATCAAAAGCAGTCAATTCCGTTAGAATTTTATTGAACTCATCAATGTGCCCCTCAAATTTCGCTCTATCTAACAACCGAATGCCATATAATTGTTTCTTCAAGAACAATCGATTTGTCAACGACTTCGACTTGTACCTGCTCTCTAGCTTAGCCCAAACTTCTTCTGGATCCTTTAAACCAATGACCTCACGAAGACTGTTATCTACCAAAAACAACTGGATTGTGCTATTTCCTAGATCCCTCAACTTTAGCCACTCATCATCAATCATTTTTTTGGCTTGTTTGATTTCTTCTTGAGAGCCTTTACAGTCCCTTTCCACTTAAAAATTTTCTTCACCTGTTGTTGCCACAAGTTGAAATCATTATGGCCATTTAAGGGTTCTATAGAGAAATTTTAACCCTTCGTCGCCATTCGATTATCCCGATCTTTGCCTTCTGTGTCTGCCATCAACTTCAAAGAACTTGATCACTATTGATGTTGCACAAGACTATCCGATTGACACCAACAATACCAAATTTATCTGATTCGTGCCTTTCAATGAATCCATAGCACTCAAGAATCTTTGAAACAATAACCTCTATTTTTCTTTAATAGTACAATATACGTACGCTAATGCCGTACAGACCTTCCCCCCCACCCCTCCTCCTTTTCTTTTTAAACTAAAACTGTGGGAAACAAATAGACTTTCTTTACCCACCTTACACCAACAAAGAAGAACTTAAAAGAAAATAAAAAAAACTCAAAAACAGCCATACAATGATGATTTTTATGTGTTTTTAACTTTTTTAACCTTTTTTTTTTTTTTTTTTAATTTCACCGTGGGAAAAATAAACCCACCCTTCTCCTTTTCAACTCTTTTTTTTTCTTTCTTTGAATCTTTTTCCTCTCTACTAACCGAAACTGTGAAAAAGAAATAAGTAGCGAACCTTGAAACCTCTCTTCTTCTTTGGATCCTTGCGCACCTCCCTCCTTCCAGATCTGTTACGATCTACTGAACTTCACTCTGATACCACTTGTTAAGAATGAAAGCGCAAACGAGAGAGAAACCAAAGATCAAGCAAACACACAATGCGAGGATTTTATCGTGGTTCAGCACCTAATTCGGAATGCTTGCCTCCACCCCAGAGAATCAGAGAGTTTCTTTATTCCCAAAAAAACTCTACAACTCTCTCTACTTGACAAAGTGTTCTCCTTTACTCAGATCTTACCTAGGGTTTTACCAATAGAGACAATATATAGGATCCCTAGAAACCCTAATCTCACACAATTACTAATTAGCCCTTGTACATGTAATTGATCCAAACTCAAAAACAAATACAACTCAATAACTATGTGGACCACATAGAATATAAGACAACCCAACAGGCAACACCTAGGTATCCAGGCTTGTTTTCACCCCTAGGCGGTTGGTCACCTTATCATATCACACTTTTTTTTTTTAATTGATGCCATTTGTAGCATTTTTATTGGATGTATAAAGTATATATATACACCATAATGCATGGAATCGTGCTTATGTATTAAAAACAATAAAAATAGATGATCTACCCCACTCCTTTTTGTAGAAATCCTCTTATGGATGATGGACCCTTACAACGCCTTGGGAATGGCTTGGGTACACCCAGGCACCCCGCCAGCGCTTTGGATTGCCTTGGCACCTTAACAACTATGCAATTTATAAACACCTGCAGAATATTGTAAAATCCAAAAATATCTCTGCTAATACACTTAAGCAATACTCAAATACCTAATCGTCACAGTTCATGCATTCATGTTACCTCTCCATGTGTAACTCTTCAAACAATTAAAAACTGCTACTTAATACTAGCTCTGAAGACAAAGCTGTTTAATCTTTTCTACGTCCCTTGTTATTATCGATTCCTTTATAAGTCTTGATTATTTATCAGATCCCATCTATGGCTGCTAAAGACCTACTTTCTTCTTAGGAAGGTGGATGAATTGGATAAGACCATCTCTGTAGCAGCTCGAGATCCTGCCTGGTATGGTATTGATGAAGTGGAGCTTGAAAAACGAAGAAGATGGACCAGCACTGCTCGTGCACAGGTAGAATCCCAATTACCTTGCCAAATTTGGCAACCTTGAATATTGTATTTGATAAATTGGTTTGCCCATTTAAATTGTAAGAAATTTTTTTTTCTTAAAATTGTTCAATTATTTGAATTTTTATTTGACTTTTTTATTGGTTTGAATAGCTCTTATGATACATTACGATCAGAATTTGGATTATATTTCCTAAAATGATTGTATTGTTCCATTAGGTGGGTACTGTGAGGAAAGCTGTCAAGGAAAAGAACAATTCAGTCACTACTAGTTTGAGTGGGATGCGTCAAGAACTAATGAGGCTTCCTGATGATCGTACTTATCAGACCGGCAGATCTAACAATCACATGGCACATGATAATGATGATTTTATATCTTCTGAATCAGATAGGCAACTGCTTCTCATAAAGTATTATTTTTGCTCTTTCTTCTCTCTTCCTCTTTTTGGTGTTTTCTTTTAATCTTCCATTTGCTTATCTCTCTCTCTCTTTCTCTCTCTCTCTCTCTCTCTCTCTCTCTTCAAGTTACTTCTTTTCATCAACAACAACAAAGGAGCTAGGCCTCACAAAGAAGGCACCATATGAATGTTGCTAAATCATTAGATGCATAAACCCATCTTTGCCCAAAAGAGACAGAACAAAAGCAATTATAATTGAATTCATCTCAATAACGCACTATTGGATGCAGAACCCTTGTTTTGCTAGGTTGTCAGCCACCTCAATAACATATCTAGGTTTTGATTTGAGTTAAAACTTAAAAGTGCATTTGGTTAATGAGGTAGCGTATGGGTCTGATGTAATGAGTGTAATGCCATGGTTCCTTTGTTGGACTCTGTCCATCCTTTTTGTAACATTGGTTGAATCTCCCTGATACTCACACAAGAAAATGCCTTTCTAATCAACAGCAATTGAACTTGCCATCATTGTATAGTACCACCAATACCCAAAGTCCTGGGATCAGCATCTTTTTGAACATATTTAAGTGATTAGGTCAATTTTCGTTGCTTTTCTGACAGCATGAACTTTTATCTTTTGATACTTTTACCTTTGCTGCAAGTTGTGTGTGAAAGAAATCAAAGGATCTCTTGCCATGAGATATCCTGCAAAAAGTTGCTTGGACAGCCTATATACTGGTGCAATTTAGGGTAACTAAATGCCAAGTTTTGAAATTTACATTCACCAGGTATTTCGCTACCTGGAGAAACTGAAATGTTTCGTCAAAAAGCAAAATTCCAGTCAAAATATCGTATTTCAGCTGTACATTTTGATTGGGTATTTCGATGGTCAAATGGTCAAATTTTGACCAAAACTTCAAGGAAACCCTAATTAAGCATTTAAACATGTTTGAATCTTTAGATTGTATATACCAAAAAAAAATAGTAGTTTTGGCTTTGGACCCTTTGTTGCTAGTTTATGCTGTGGTATACTGTATCCTTTCCATCACAACAGCTTTATAGGTGGAAAATTTGCAATTTGGTCAAATGATGCTTCAAATACACCCAAATGTTGAATTGTGGATGCTCCACAATCAACCTATAATCATCGATTCAGTTGCAAAATGAATGATTTTGCCAAAACAATTGAAGCTTTTAGTAGTTCTTGGACAAAAGGAGCAAAATGACTACACGAAGTGCGCCAAAATAATCTTTTGTTTTGATGCCCAAAGATTTATTTCCGCTCAGACAACTTTAAACAACATTCGCGTATTCCAAACAATGTTTGATTGAATCTTAACTCCTTCAATATAACTCGAATTCAAATAATCTTGGATTTGTTAGAAAGTTAGTAACTAATGTTCCAACATATTTTTGAAGGAAAAACATGTCCAGGTTCAATTATCAATAATATGCATATTTTTTCAGCTTTTGTATAAAAGATATAAAATCCTTGCATACTGTATTGTATTACATCTATCAACTATATCAGTACTGATGCACATTGATAGCTACATATGGATATTCTCGATGTGTAAATTCGAGATGCCCAAGAGCCATGTTTTGCTTCATAATTCTTTTATTTCACTGCTCCATTTTTGACATTTTGCTGTTGTGGCTCAACTGTTTCTTATTAAAAAACGGTTCATCAAGTTGGGACTCAGGAATCTCCAAGACCTGAATTAGTTGGAAGCATAACCAAAGTATTCTCAAAATGCCTCAGGCCCTAGGGGCAGATTGGGTCTGTAACTAGCCAAATGGTTGTGTGAATGTTGGATATTACTAATTTTGAGATTAAAATGATTGATGCATTTCAATTGGACATCCTAACATTCATCGCAAACAATTGTGCATATCTATGCATGTTTTTGGTGAGTTCTTGTAAAACACAAAAATGAGAGAGAAGAGGACAGAAGTTTGTTAAGTAATTGGAGATGTTTATGCCTCATTATATTAGACATGTTCTCTCTCTCTCTCTCTCTCTCTCTCTCTCTCTCTCTCTTCTTTTTTTTTTTTTTTTTTGGTCGGGTGACAGTCTATACATGATGTATCTGGGTGATCTGTAAAAATTCTGATTCATTCTGACTTTTGAAACAATATATATTAGGTAAGTTGGATACTGCTCTGCCAAGTTGACCTCCCACTCAGACCATGCATGATCTTTCTCTAAAACTCCAAAGGATTCTGAAATGCTTTATGATTTGTTTTTACTCATCGTGTTATTTGGTTGTCGAATGTCATCTTGTCAATTGAACAGGTTTAACCAATTATTTGATTGTCTCTGCTTGTTCTTAATTGATATTTGTAGGCAACAGGATCAAGAGCTGGATGAGCTTAGTGCAAATGTGGAGAGAATTGGAGGTGTAGGGCTTACGATCCATGAAGAACTACTTGGACAGGTGATTGTTCTTAATGTTTTTTATCCTTTCACTTCCTTAGATAAGACTGTTGCATCTCATCCTTTTCTGAAACGATTCAGGTTTAGTTTTTTACCAATGCTACTCGTGTCTCTTGTTCTGGTGATAAAATTTATGGTGTTGAGCAGGAAATATTAGGCTTAAGTATTCCTCAAGTGTTATGTGTGATATAGCCTTGAATTTATACGAACATTGTGGTTTTCTGTTTGTCATATTTTGTCCTCGTGGTTATGATTTGTCACATTTTTAGTAATTATTTAATCCCATATTTGCTAATAATGTTTGTGGGTGCCTCAGGAAAGACTCATAGAGGAATTGAGCTTGGAAATGGACAGTACAAAACATCGTCTTGATTTTGTTCAGGTTAGTCTTTTTTTTCTTGTAAATTAGATGGAGGGACATGTCTTTATTCTGAAGGATTCAAAATCTGATCAAATCCTGGATTTGAGTAAAATGGAAGATTCTGGTTATTGTGGGGTCTCACCAAAATTAAGTTTGAACAAAATCCATATTTAGTTGCCCATCCAATGAAATACAGTTATCAGTAATCTAACAGAAAATTTGTTTTTTTTTGTAGAAAAAAGTGGCTTTGGTTATGAAGAAGGCTGGTGTGAAGGGCCAGATTATGATCATAGCTTTTCTTGTGATTCTTTTTATTATTCTCTTTGTTTTGGTCTTCCTCACCTAAGCTGCGGTGGAAAATTTTATTCTGCTGGTTATACATAGGAGGGAGCTTGCTGAGGGAGGAGATTCTAGTATTTAAGGATTTAAGATGAGGTTCTTGCAGTTTTGGTTGATCAAATAAACCACCATCTTGCAGTGCTCTCTGATAAATTGAAAAACAGAGAGAAAGGAGAAAAAAGAACAAGAAAAACTGGTTACATGTAGTTTAGGTTCATTTTTTTGGGTACAAATAACTTGATAATGCAAATTTCAAATGTATTTAACACAGGAATTGTGATGCCTTGGGAGTTCAGAATCTGTCGTGCAAATTGCCTGAATAAGGTTTCCACTTCATTGGCCCCCATGTGCTGCTGACACTCAGGGGGGCTGCTTATGCCCCTCGATACTGCAATTTGATTTGATCACCTAGCTCGCCAGCAAGTTAAATAATCATTTTCTGCATACCTATTTGTGCGTTGTGGGACATTTCTCTCATTGTTGCATTGTGGGGACCTTTCCCGTAAAAAAATAAAAATAAATAATCCACACCTTTAGGCTTTTGGCGTTAGAAAATGGCAGAAGAAAATCTGATTGTTTTAAAGACGGTAATACCTTTAGTGCATGTAAAATGACAAAACTAGCGTTTAGAATAAAAATCAGAGACGATAATATGAGTGAAACTCATTCTTGCTTTCTTCTCCAAGGAGTTCCGATCACACACTATCCTAGATCTCCATCATCAACAACAATCCAGAAAGGATATCCTTTTGAAGAAGCGAGCAGGCAAGCACATCACCTCTCCTGGCAGGTACAACGGCACCATTACATTGCCCCCCCAATGCCATCCTCAATGTCAACATTGCCGTCCACGTCGCCACATAGATTAATACATTATACAGCACCCTCTTCTTCGTCTAGAGTGCCCCTGCAATTCTTAATCACCACTGCAATTCGGTGAGCCCGATGGAGTTTAATATGAAAAGAGGAGGAGAAAGCCTGCTGGCTCTCCCTCGACCCGTCCTCGTCTCTCGCAGTTCTTCGCACTGATACTCTCTGTCCTTATATATGATATAGGATGCTCTTCAAATTTGCTTCCCTTTTGTTTTGTTACTCTGTTTCATGTCCAGTTCTCTCTCTTTCTCACGGTCAAGAGATTCCAAGTCTAGAAATTCCAATTGTTGATAGACATTTTCAGTCAAAAGAAATGGAGGTGGGTCCCCTGTTTTTCCATTTTTTCGGAATGTAAGAGAAATGAGGGGTGATAGGTTGGGCTGTAGATGCTATCGACTTCGAAGGAATTCCATAAGATGTCCACTGAAATCATTTGCTCGAACTTTGACATTGCCGCAGGTTTCTGCTTCAGTAATGGCGATTGAATCATTCGGGGATCGAAGGAGTTTGCAATGTCTGGAGTCGTAACGTGTTTACCAATTTAATTCTTTCCATGATTTAGTTCCTCAGTAACAAAGATTGAGCAGCAAGGAAGGGCGCTGCGTTAAGCTTGCTATGGTGGAAAAAGATCAGTAATCTGAGTTTAAGACCTCCTGCATGGCATCCTTCGTAGCTCGTAGGTTTTTGATTAGGTCAGCCGTAGGATCCTAATTTTCCTTTGAGTTGTATCTGGTTCGATCTTATGGCTCTCTCAAATGCTATAGGTGAAGGCTGTTGGGGAAACCATGAACCGGATGTAGAAGCCTGGAAGGATGTTCCTGGATTTTCTGACGATATATCACAGCCATTTCAATCGATATCTTCTTCGAGAGGTAAGGGAGTTCTACATCATTCTTGTCTGCTTTTAAATTTCCGTAGATAAAGGCTAATGCTACGCATCCTTCTTCAAAGAGAGTCACTATGAAACAATTCTGAGAACACATGATCAATAGATTAATTCCAGGAATACATTAAGAAAAAAGATCAGATCTGAATGAACATGTTGAAAAATATATTTAGGAATATAATACCATAAATTTCTTAACTTAAAAAAAAAAAAAAAAAAATATATATATATATATATATATATATATATATATATATATATATATATATATATGAAAAAATCATGAGATTTTTCTATGATAATTGTGTTTAAGTAAAAAGAAAAGAGGAAAAAAAAAATTGCAGTCTGAGAGCTCCCTAGGGATTCTAGGCATTCCTGACATGCAGATTTCACAGGGCAGCTCGCCATTAGGCTTGTTACACACAAGGGTTGCATCATTTGGACTGTCTCTTCACTTCATTAGCCCATTCGTTCATCTTGTCATCGAACACCTTCTTCATCAACTCCATCATGTCGTCATCAGCCCAGTCGTTCATCTTGCCATCCAACACCTTCTTCACTTCATCAGCCCATTTGTCCATCTTGTCATTGAACACCTTCTTCATCAACAACTTCATCATGTCGTCATCATCCCATTGTCGTCATCATCCCATTCGTTTATCTTGTCATTGATCGCCTTCTTCATTTCATCAGCCCATTCGTTCATCTTTTCAGTCTCGCTAAGAATTTTTATTATCCTCTCTGGCCGTTTGTCAACCTTATACGCATCGAGACATATTCAGCAAGTAATATAAATATTATCTTATAAAATATGCGATTGAGGAGACAATACCACATCATTCCCTATTGCTTTGTTGTCCTCCACCTTCGTCCTCTTAACACTGATTCGTATGAAACTATCAGTCTTGAATTTAATAAAAAAAAAAAACTGTGGAATATAAAAAATATAAATTCAAAATTTATTTGTAACAAATTTAAAACAGAAAATTTTATTCAATCCAAATACAGAACCATCAGAACTTCAAGAACAGAGACAAATACATATCTCAGTCTTAGTATAAATACACTTATAAATCTTTCCTCATAAATATTTTCAGAAACTAAAAATTTTATTTGTGACAAATTCAAAACAGAAAATTTTATTCAACCAAATACAGAACTATCAGAACTTCAAGAACAGAGACAAATACATATCTCAGTCTTAGTCTGAATACACTTATAAATCTTTCCTCATAAATATTTTCAGATAATTTAGTTTCCACAAGAAATCTTAATTTCCTCATAAATATTTGCAGAGAATTTAGTTTCCACTACAAACGTTGACCAAAAACATCCCGTGGATAAACAATACAACTACAATGATTTTCTGTTGATTAAAATTTAGGAGAGGGAGAAAAAAGAAGAAGAAGAGATAAACAGTGATAATCAGCAATATAGTTCTATATATCAATCATATATGCCATTTACTGTAAAGGCCATTTGATCTTTACCAAAATTGAAAACAGATCAGTAAACATGCAAAACAGCTCCAGTTAATGATTGTCCATTCCAACTCCAATGTTAGTGACAAGCAATGATAAGTATATGTTCATGAGAATCATAAGTCTCTACTGAGAAAATATGAACAAAATATGAACAAGATTGGTAGTCAAAACAGAGGAGAACTCTAATAAATCAATAAATAAAATAGAAACAATAAAAATCAAACAACATACTCGATCCATTTGTCAAAGAACAACAAACAATCCACACTTAGGAAAACAGAGTAGAAATTAAGAGAGACAAAACAATCACATAATTACCTTTCTATCAAGATGGAAAACCTAATAAAATAGGAACGACATGACTTTGCTCACCAAATAGAAGTGATGAGTCCTCCCAAAATAGAAAACCTAATAAAAAAAAACTACAGCCAAAAGCGAATCCGGATCAGCTGCACGTAACAAAAGAGTAAATCAATTAGAGATAAAGCTTTAATCGGGAGTTTTATTAGAGTTTTTGTTGTTCTTTATTATAAAAGTTAATTTCTAATCTACCTATTATAATTTACTTATATCTATATATTTATATAGATTTTTCTATTGTTTTTTGTCATAATTTTTTTCTTTAGTTTTCTTGTTTATAAGATGGGTTGAGACAGAAGTTGAGGTCGTCACTGTGAGGTCGTCACAGTAAGGTCGTCCCTGTGAAGTCGTCCTAGTAAGGTCGTCACAGTGAAGTAGTCATGTGAGGTTGTCATAGTGAGGTCGTCATATTGAAGTCGTCATGTTGAGGTTGTCACAGTGAAGTCGTCATGTGAGGTCATCATGGTGAAGTCGTCATGTTGAAATCGTCATGTTGAGGTCGTCACTATTGCAAGTCATCATATGACAGACTCGATGATTTAGAGACTTGATGACTTGATGACTTAGAGACTTAATGACTTGATAATTTAGAGACTGGAAGACTTGATGACTTGATGACTTAGAGACTTGGGGGACTTGATGACTTAGAGACCTGGGGACCATAGAAATGACCTGCAGGTCAACCATAGAAATGACTTGTAAGTCATAGAGGTTAGTGCCTGAAGTCATCCACCAAGGTCATCGCCTGAAGTCATCAACCAAGGTCAGCATCTGATGTGTCTCTAGGACAGAGAGACACATATGTTCCTAAGGTTGCATCATTATGAAAGCGTGTGAATATTTAGATCTGACCGTTGATTTTGAAGGGACACAACTCTATAATGGAGAATCTTCAAGAGATGTTTCAGGCTCATTAAATAGAGGAGGATGAATCCTCCTGAAACAATAAAGATAATAAAACTAAGGGTTGTTCTCTCTCTCTTTCTCTTTCCCTCTTTATGACATATGGGTTTTGGGGTATTTTATTTTTAATCTGAAGCACAATTTTGAAGTTCTTTAAGGGGCACATCGAACTAGTGCAAGTTTGTTGCAGAAAAGCCAATGCTATTTTATTGGGGTCAGATTTACATCATCAACCTTGTTGCACCTGTGAGGGGCAAATACTGACTTTAGGATCGTGCTGATTGTGGTACGACTCAGCCTGTATCATCATCATCTTGAATGATTCTTTTTGTACAATATTCTTAACAGATCTTTGAAAACATTAAACAGATAAGTGGTTCTTATTTAAAGCTCTTATTTTATATTGTTTTTACAACAATCTAAATTCAGTATTTGTTTTGAGACTTTATCTGAGACCATTCCAATCTTTATAATCGTCCTATATTTTCTTGATTTTGCCATATGTTATTATTGGTAGCAGAAGGAGAGTTTCTCTCAAATTCATTTTCTGAAACATAATATATATAAATGCTTGCACTAGTGACTAGACATGATTATTATAAGTATATGTTTTTGTTAAAAGCATTTATGTTTTTCAAGCTTTTTAAACCTCCTATCATGGCTAGTTTGTGAAGTATTTGGAAAATCCATTTCTAAAACCAATGATTGCACGTTTCTTTATCTTCTGAATGGTTTATGTACATGTGTTTTACGTTGAATAGACAATTTGCTTTCCCGATGGGTTTTGTTTTGCTTTTCTTGTGAAAAGTGTAATTGCCGTTGGAAACCAAACGGTAGGACCTTTGCTTAAACCCAAGTTTGTGTATAGGTATCTTATTCACACCGTTTCAGTCCTTACCAAGAATTTGAATTATTGATTTTTAAAAGAGGGTACTACAACTACTGTATGATCTTACAATGATTTCTATATTAATGTAGATTAATGGGCATTTATATTTTCAATTGTTTGATTGGTTCATCTGCTTAGTTTTGAGACTCCATTTAATTTGAACAGTATAATTTCAATTGACTGGTCAAAATTAATGAAGAGTTTATTAATTATGTTTTGTGACAAACCTGTCAAAAGTTTGTTTGCATTTATCCGTATTAGAAAATTGGTAGGAAGTGGAACAGTATTTTGGACATGACCTTTGACCCTCTCGGTATACAAGTAATTTCCTGAATGATGATTGAAATGAATCTCATAATTATTATTAGAGAAATTTTTACCTACCACTCAAAAAGATTTTGGCAAATCACCTACCACCCAAACTACACAAAAAACGTTTATCATAAAGATCCAAAAGCAACTAACAGAGCAGTTAGTTGCTGATGTCAGCTGTTAGAAAATACATGAATGACAATAATACCCTTCTTGTCAAGTGAATTTAAAAGCAAAACCTCGTCAGCCTTGATTATACATCGAATCTGCTCTAGATTAATGACAATCGCCTTCTCTCTGCCAAAAATCATAGATGGATATACAAAGAGTGGGTCGAGCAGTCTGAGGTCACGTGCAGGGAGATCGCAACGGCGCATCATGGTGAACTTATCAACCTCGATGATTTGAGAATTCCTAGAAGTATAAACACAAATCCATGACCTGAGGCCTTGCCCACGCTTCTTCAAGCCCAAAAAATCCATTCCCTGAAAAAGGGGGCGACCAGAGCATGAAGGCTGAGAAGAATGTTCTCTTGGATTAACAGACAGATAAGGTCTTCCGGGGAGCTTTATCGACAAAGCAATCCTCGACGGAAGGAGGCGTTCTTTGAGGTCCGCCATTATTGGAGAAACTCCAACTTCTGCTTCTCTGCAACTAAGCACGCAACAGATTTTCCATTTGGGTTTTGTTTTTCTCTCCTTTCCTGCCTAGCTTTATATTCAACACCATCGTCTTTGCTTTTATCTTACAATTCCCCATCTGGTTTTTATTTTGCTCAGCCAACTTGGCTCTTTTATAGCTGTTGTTGTCATTGCTACAATAAATTGCTAGGAGACCAGGCTGAATGCTCTATGCGCTTGAATTTAGAACTTATTATAAAGTACTGAGGCATAAAGTGTTTCTCCAGTTTAATGTGAGCAAGCTATGGCAAAAGAAATTCTCTGAATCCCCACGTAGTTTGTTGATACAAAACCCTAAATAGGGTACTGAAACATGCCGGAGTAATGGTAGAAGAAATTCTCAGTTTTTAAATTGATTCGAATCTCAAGGACTCAATAACAGAACCAACACATTTACCAAACGATTCAAAACTATGATTGGAGTTAGGGTTTCTCTTTTTTCCTTTTCTTTTATTTCTTTTTTGATAAAATGTTGTAGAGAAACAGAGAGGAAGAAGAAAGGGGTATAAACATCCACACACAATTTCAATTCTTTTCCATCAGTTAATGGATTAACGTTTAGAAATTTTGGGTGATATGTGATTTTTTTTAAAAACTTGGGTGGTAGATGATTTGCCGAAATCTTTTTAAGTGGTAGATGAAAATTTTCCTTATTATTAACATTATCTCTTTCATGATGTAACGATTGATGAAATTATTGAGAGAGACTGCTTAATCATATTTGCATTCATGTGCATGATGAAAGAAGTCAAGAATGGAAGGAGAATGGAAAAGGACCTGCACATGACGATAGCACATAAGTGCCCCCGGTAAGTGTGTGATTGTTATTCTTGGTGATGGTACATTTTTCAAATGCAATGTAAGTTGTGATTTTACAGGAACAAATAGTTTCGCTATGTTTGTTAGTATTTATTTTTCAAGTAAATGATGCATGACCATGTTTGGTGAGAGACGTGTCTCACCTTGAGCCCATTTATTGATTTAAAGGAAAAATAAAAATAGTAAAAAAAATAAAAATTTATGAAACTTATTGGTGCATTGATTGGTTCAATTTGTTCATGAAACTCATAAGATGAGATGATGCCACCTCTTGATAGTGGCATGGCTAACCCCATCATAGACCATTGTTTTTATCTCTTCATGCATTTATAGGTCGTAAGTTATGAAAGTTGTATGAGGCATCAGTTGAACATATTGGATGAACCTTTGTGTCGTATTAAATATTCTACCTAAATTAAAGTAGAAGAAAATAATAATTTTGAAATCAAAGTTTGAAATTAAAATTATGAATGATAGTGGATCTGATTCAAGGTTATTGGTTGGAGTATTCATTTAGTCTATTTCTCAAAATTATAAGTTGAGCTATTGTCTTCAATTGATTTAATTTAAACAAAATATCTTTGCTATACTTGTATGAGTTTGAGATTCAAATTTTGTTTAATGAGTTTGAGATTCAAATTTTGTTTAAATTTTTATATAATAGTCGTTCAAACAAATGTGTTAGTAAGGAGGCTTTATTATATAGAATTTTTTTATTGCAGGCAACTCTTGTTCTAATTGCTTGATTTATGCTTTGGATATATTTGAGATGCTAGAGTATAAATCCAAATAAAAAAAATTTAAGGCCTAATTGGTTGGTCCGGTTGTTTGTCTATCTAAGACAACATGAACTGTATATGGATTTTTTGTTTTGATAAAAAGTATGCCATTTTTATGCAAATAATTATATGCCTATAAAGTTACATGGTAATATGAATTGATAATTTTCTTATTTTAGCCAAATGTATCTTATGTGGCTTGTTATATTTGATATGCTTGTAATTGTGCATGAGTAAGTTAGAATGAAAATGTGGGGGAATGTGGGGGTTGCAAGGTCTTCTACAAAAGGTATTCTCATTGGCATTAATGAAATATTTTAAAGTAAAGTTGTCTTTCCAAGATTTCTCTTTGACAATTTATTCGGTGGATCCATGTTCATACCTTGTTTTGTTAAGAAGAAAAATGACTAAGGTATGAATCATACTAAACCTATTGATAAGAGCTTAACCTATTTTATGGGATGGATAATATTGTTTGATTAAAGGTATCAATCAAAAGTTCTATCATAAATTCATTTAACATTTCATTTTAGCTTGAAACTTTGAATAAGCATTACAGAAGAAGTAATGTTTAAGAGATTTATTAAGTGACAACATTCTATTTGCTTGTGCATTAAAATCAATTAGACGTCAATTAGTTTAAGTTATTGGAATTTCAAGCCAAGTGATTTATTTCTTAATAATTTTAATATCAAGGAACATTTGCATTGTTTGAATGTTTGTTTCTATACATTTAACCACATTTTGGCTATGGTTAAGTATATGTTTTGGGCTATGATAAGTTCAAGTGTTGGGAAGATATTTATTTTGAGACCAATTTGAATTGATTGATCTATCCAAGATGCCTAATTGAATCATGTAATTTATTGATAGATGAAATTATATATATATATATATATATATATATATATATATATATATATATATATATATATATATATATATATATATGTCACACCCCAATTCCGGTCGAACCAGAAGTGAGTGAACCGTCACTGAACCAACGGCTCACACCAAGATCTCAATAAGATCGTGTCCACTCATACAAACTATTGCACAAAACCACAATCAGAATATAATAAATACAACGGAAGTCTTTAAATAAATGAACTGAGTATCTAGTGATAACTTTAAATAAGTATTCAATTATCCAAATTCCAAATGTAAATAAATATCTTTACATCACTTTAAAAATAACTGAAACAAACAAAATAAAATCAAAGGTACATGCAGAAAGGGCACTTGCATGAAGCGTCATGTTCGTCCTCTCCTGCCTGCATGTCCAGAGCAGCAACACCTCCATACGTCGGAGCGTTCATATAATCATCCACCGTGTAACCTGCATCAACATCTAAAAATGGTGTATATACAAAGGGTGAACTCACAACTTAACTCAGTAAGACAATTAGACAATTCCACATTTATATGCATGAGTAACAATCATATTATGCCGTGGTCTAGTTTAAGTTTGTAATGTCCTATAGAAAGGATTGGCGGCCACCGCATCTCTATACACGAGTGTGTGGAATCGCCCAGTAGATCACACCGCTGGCACCCATCATGGAATAGAGATAGAGCTAAGGCATCCACTATCTCCCTTGATGCTCTATCCATACCAATACGTAAGTCCCTACTGGCTAAGGCTTGCAAACTGGGCTCGCAACTAACCAATCTTATATGTCATCACTGTAGGCTCTATCCCAGTATAGCTCCTTACGGCATAAAGATAGAGCTAGAGTCTGGTGGTCAGGCCGGAGACCACAGTGCCACGTCCTCCCCCTGATGCCCTATCCGCACCAAGCATACTAAGACAGAACAATACGCAAGTAGACCCTATCCCAACATAACTCCCTACGGCATAGAGATAGAGCTAGAGTCTGGTGACTAGGCCGGAAACCACAGTGTTACGTCCTCCCCCTGATGCCCTACCCGCATTAAGCATGCTAAGATAAAATACTACAAAAAGGTGTCAGTGTGAGGAATGATCCCAGACCCCAGGCCCTTCTCATTCCACATACCAACGAAAATAATCACATGCCTAACAATCACATCCTAGCATAACGAGTATGCATGAACAATAATAATAGCTGAAAGTAAAGGATGACATGTGAATATGCACAAACATCAATCCACAAAGTCATTGTTATTAGCAACAGTTTACTGTCCATTAATTATTAGGGTTTAGGTCCGATTCCCTTACCTGACGCTCGTTTGATCGCTTGCTCCACGTCGCAAGATCCAAACGTGCTATCACAAAGTCCTACATGATATTAGGGTTTAATTAGAATAGTTTCTTAGGGTTCACGTTGGTCGAAAAACCAACGATGTTACAAAATACACTCACAGAGCTGACCGAACGCAGATACTGATCGCAGCACTGTGCAAAAAATCTACGATCGGTATGGTCAATCGGTCCCCACAGGCCAGTCCCCGAGAGGTACCGGTCGCGGTACCGGTTGCATATGGTGCGACCGATATAGTCGACCGGTATGTCTCCGGAAGACCATACATCTGGTTTCTCGATTGCCGTCGATCATTCTCTATTGATTCTAGGGTTTCTCCTACACATTCTAGGTCTGAGCATTGAGTTAGAATTGTTTCCAACTCCTTTCAAGTCCTAGTTTCGATGGTATTCATCCTAGAACTCGAATCTAGGGTTTAACGACTAAATTAGGGTTTGACGGCAAAGTAGGATTTAGATCAATACCTGCTTTGCATGATATTGATCCAAGCAACCTAACTATCCTAGAGTCATAATATGAGAAAGAAGGTTTAGGCACTTACCGTCGACTGGCATAAGGCATTCTTCGTCGAACGGCAATGGCGGCTCTTCCTTCTTCTTCCTAGCTCCTTCTCCTTCTTCAATCTCCTTTTCCTCTCTAGGGTTTGTGAGGACTAATGGAAGGGATTCTAGGAGGTTTAGAGGTGTTTATATAGGCTAGGATTAGGTTTAGGAAGCCTCTTAGGATTAGGAAAGTCCTAGGATTTGGAATTAGGAAAATGGGACCCGTAGAGATCCGATTCTGAATCTTGGTAGTCTGCTGCGCAGACTATACCGGTCGACCGGTACCATAGACCGGTACCATCGACCGGTATGAATAAAATTCATACTAAGATTGGTTCGTTTGGTCCGATTTCATATCTGGTTGTCATCTGCTCGTCCCGTCTGGTCCAATGATGATTGGAAGATCTGTTACGACATGAATTCAAGGTTTAGATCGGGTTCATGGAGTGCGGGTCTTACAATATATATATATATATATATATATATATATATATATATATATATATATATATATATAATTTTTTATTATTGTTCTGTTGAAAGTATTACAGATGATATTGTTAGCCATGTGCACGTTAATTACATGCTACAATTTGAAATAAGGTACATGGATACCAAAATATGGTATGTTATTATATGCATACTCGGGGGGTTATTCACATTAGAGTATGGTTGACTCGAAAAATATGGGAGTTTCATTTGCATGCAAATTTTGTATGGTAAATTTATTTAAAATAAATTTAAGTAGAATGATTTATCTCTATTTAATATTTCTGTGATTATGAAATCTAGAAGATAAGTCTAGATTTGAAAAAACACTAACATGTGTAATAAAGGATATACAAAAGAATATGTTGGTAGATGAGTAACTAAAACCTATGATATTGATTCCACCATGTAAAATCTCATGAGACGTTATGAGTTTTAAAAGTCGAGATAGGGGCCAAGTATCTCAATGACAGATATATAATGAAAATTGAAACAAGTTATGTTATTTTAAGTAAAAACAAGAAGCACTAATGTCATGTAAGACAAATATGATTTGACCGATTGCTTAAATATCTAAGGACATCAAAAACATATATGTCTTAGGCAGTTATATAATATATCTAGAGAAGCAAAAGAAGTAGCGCGTTTTTATTCAGTTAGGGCCGGTAATTCTAACTGAGAAATTATTTTGCTTCTGACCACTATTGTGGTATTCATTTAAAGAAATAAGCTTAAGGTCCGTGATTTAAAAGTCAAGGTGATAAACACCTAACCTATGTGATAGGAGATCCCTGGAATTAGGTTCAAAGGATAAAAATGAAATCACTGTAAGACTTGAGTAGTACTATCATTTTAGCTTATTTTGGTTAAATGGAAAAGATAGTACTCACCACGATGATTCAAGATGAGTTTATGAAACTCTTAATTAGTAAAAACCCATTAATTGTAGGGGTATGCTAACCGTGGTGCATACTATATGCTGACTTAAATGAATGTAGGAGGTGTGGCCACCTCTGATGATAATTTCTATGGACGAATTTTCTAAACATTCATGATCCAAGATGGAGACAGGGCTAGAATGTCCATTTAAAGAAAGGGTTGACTGAAGGGTCAGATGGTAAGACATAAGTTGGTAGGACAGTCGACTACACAAGTGAGAAAATGTTTAATCAGTCTGACTCAACCTGTACTCTATAGCGTGGTTTGCCAGACCTAGCGTAGATTCAAGTCCAAAAGACATCTGTATCGATGTGTCTTATTATTCTAATGTGCTCAGATTGTCTTTTATGTTTTGTCAGTATTTTTGAAACTTGTGGGAGAATTATTGTTCTTTATTATAAAAGTTAGTTTCTAAAATACCTATTATAATTTGCTTATATCTATATATTTATATAGATTTTTCTATTGTTTTTTGTCCTTATTTTTTTTTATAGTTTTCTTGCTTATAAGATGGCTTGAGAGAGAAGTTGAAGTCATCACTATGAGGTCGTCACAGTGAGGTCGTCCTAGTGAGTTCGTCTCAATAAGGTCGTCATAGTGAAGTCATCATGTGAGGTTGTCATTGTGAGGTCGTCATGTTGGACTCGTCATGTTGAGGTCATCATAGTGAATCGTCACAGTGAGATCGTCACTGTGAGGTCGTTACTGTGAAATCGTCATGGTGAAGTCGTTATGTTGAGGTCGTCACTGTTACAAGTCATCACATGAAAGACTTGATGACTAGGAGATTTGATGACTTGATGACTTAGAGACTTGATGACTTGATAACTTGGAGACTTTGAAACTTGATGATTTGGAGAGTTTGAGACTTGATGACTTAGAGACTTTGAAACTTGATGACTTGATGACTTAGAGACTTAGATACTTGGAGAATTGATGACTTGATAACTTAGAGACTTGGAGACTTGATGACTTAGAAACTTAGAAGACTTGATAACCTAGAGACTTGGGGACCATGAAGATAACCTGTAGGTCAACCATAGAGATGACTTGAGTCATAGAGGTTAGTGCCTAAAGTCATCAACCAAGGTCATCGCCTGAAGTCATCAACCAAGGTCAGCATCTGATTGTCTCTATGACAGAGGGACATATTTATTCCTAAGGTTGCATCTTTATGGAAATGTGTGAATGTTTAGATCTGACCGTTGATTTTGAAGGAACACAACTCTACAATGGAAAACCTTCAAGAGACGTCTCAGGCTCATTAAATAGAGGAGGAGGAATCCTCCTGAAAGAATAATGATAATAAAACTAAGGGTTGTTTTCTCTCTCTTTCTCTTTCTCTCTTTATAGCATATGGGTTTTGTGGTATTTTATTTTTAATCTGAAGCACAACTCCAAAGTTCTCTAAAGAGCACATCTAACTAATGCAAGTTTATTGCAGAAAACCAAGACTGTTTTATCTTAGGGTCAGATTTGCATCATCAACCCAGTTGCACTCGTGGGGGGACAAATATTGTCGATTATGGTATGACTCAGCCTGTATCATCATCATCTTGAGTGATTCTTTCTCTACTGTCTTCTTAACAGATCTTTGGAAGCATTAAACAAATAAGTAGTTCTCATTTAAAGCTCTTATTTTATATTGTTTGTACAACAGTTTTATCACTATTTTTTTTTAAATCTTTAAGAATTTTATTTCTAATTGATTTACTTACCTTAAAAATGGTTAAGAGTTTTATTTCTAATAGATTACATTTTTTTTTTTTTAATGAGATAACGCTCTAATCGTGAGCTTTATTAAAGTTTTATCTCTATTTTTTTTTAAATTGTTAAGAATTTTATTTCTAATTGATTTAATTACCTTAAAAATGATTAAGAGTTTTATTTCTAATAGATTACTTACCTTAAAAAAGGTGAATGCCAATTCATCAAATCAATTACCTAAATGAAAGGATTTAAAAAAATAGAATTTAATTAACTAACGAAGGTTAGCACCGTTAACTCCATAGGACATTTGAATTCCAAAGAACGTACTAAAAAAGTTATTACTCTTTTAGAAAGTGCAAGTGATTCGGACTCAAGGAGAGAGGAGGTGGTTTGGGGGTGACGGAGGTATCTACCATGGAGCCGTCAAGGGTAGGGATCCCACATGGAAAAGGTTATGTTGGACATTTCAATAGATGAGTAGATTTGTTACCTTAAATTAATAGAGGATAAAATCATCTATTAATTACCTTGTCTATTTAACACCCTTTGAATGGTAGGAAAGATTGTCATTGTTTAAATATTTTGGGGGTATTTGGATTAAGTGTGAATTACAGGAGAGTTATGAGTCAATTTTTCTTTTCTATTTTTCATTTATTTATTAAAATCATTTATGAAAATAATTTCTTACCAAAAAATAAAATGTTGTTTTAGAAAATACCAGATATAATAGATTATAGAATGAAAAATAAATTTGGCAAACCTATATACAGAATATTCTTTTATAACTTTATCCATATATAGCTTATAAAGAGATGGGCCCAAACAACAAGGGGGACTCTCTTTAAAGTACAAAAAATAAGTCCCATCAATGGTTAAAATAATATATATATATATATATATATATATATATATATATATATATATATATATATATATATATTAAAAATACTGGTTCATCCATAATAATCTAATGATAAAATCGTACTGTAGTAGGCATTTCATTTTTGCCATTAAATATTAGTAGTTTTCGTAATACTTATTTAATGGGCCGGTTTTAGGTTGATGGACATTCATTTGTTCAGCAAGGGGAAACAGCAGATTCAAAGTTTCTTTTGGCTACGTTTGTCTTGACCTAAAAGTTCCGTTTGTTTTGACTTAAAAAATCCGTTTGTTTTGATGTAAAATTTTATTGTAAAATTTTACATGTTACATGTTATATATAAATATAATGTTCAATGTTTATTTCTGGTAAGTAAAAGAAAGACGAAGTTTCTTTTCTATCCCCTTAAAGATCACTATATTTTACCTTTTGAAAATAAACATTGAAAATATTTTTTATATATAAAATGTTACAAGGTAAAATTTTTTATGTCAAAACGAACGGAGCTAAAATGTAAAATTTTAGATGTGAAAATTTTCCAAGATTTTACATGTAGAAAATTTTTCAATGTTTGTTTCCAAGAGGTAAAATATTATCGTAAAATTTTTCAATGTTTATTTACCATTTATTTTCCATGGTAAAATTATTTAAAATAATTACATAAGATACCATTATAACAAATTATTTAAAATAATCGTATAAGATACATAATTTAATCTTGTAGGCCAGTATTGGTCTTTGCATTCCAATTCACGTGCCCGATATTGTATCGGGCAGATATCCTTATTTGTCACTCCCAATGCCGTTATCGATCGACCTGACCTTGATACCTACTAGAACAATGATCTCGAGAAGAAAATCTCTTCCCATATATAAATATGACGGATGGTTTTAGGTATCTATATTGATACTAATACAATACATATACCTAGTCAAAACGCTATCATTTTGCTAAATCGATATGGGAATCTGTACCTAATACCGATACTTGATCAATACAGACCAATATTGTTCAAAAAAATCTACCAATACATTTCTGTAGCCACATTGTAGGCAAGATATCAACCCCAAAATCTATTATTGGTGCCATGGGTCCTATAATAAACCAGTTAACAATTGGTCATCTGTGTGGTATGTATCGGTTGTTTAATATCACATGTCCAGAAAGTGTTGAAACCAACAAAAAGCTGAATGGAATCCCATACCTATGTAAACCTATGTATGTTTCAGATTACAAACTTTACACTACACTCAGGTTACAAAAAGATTATAAACATTCATGATTCATACACCATTGAGTGATAGCAAGAACCTTAATGGAATACTATCGAGATTTTAGAAATTTCAAATTCAAATCTAGTTGCAAAACAAACTCAACAAACTGCTACCAAAATAATAGGAAGTTCAAATTTAGTCCCGCACAAGAGACTAGGTGAGTGTTTGTATAAGAGTCAAAAAGCTTGACATAAAGTTAGCATCTTGGCTAAGTAAAAAAGAAAAAAAAATATTTATTTTCATGTACGGGGGAGAATAATATCTATTTTTCGCGATGGAAATTAATTGCTGTCAAAAAATGTTATCACCAGCGCACCTTTATTCCGTGTTGTGATTTTAGATGACTGCTGCTACGGCGACAGACTAGTGATGCAAACCCTTGCGTCAGTGAAAATCTATGGCAATGGGAATGCATTTTTTGGCGACGGAAAATTACTGTCGCTAAAAATGTGTATTGATGTAGTGAACTCCCAATCAATCCTCCATGCGAAAAAAATAAAAATAAATAATAAAGCAAAGTCTGGGCTTATCAACTACAGGTGTAGAAAAAGACAAAAATATCTCTTACAACACCATAAAATAAAATTATTTAGCAAAAATATTCATTTTTTTTACTAAAAGATCAAAATAATTATATTAAGGAAAAAAAGAAAAGAAAAATTACAACATAAGAGAAGGAAGTCCCACATTCGGCATTGCCATCAATAGAACCCAACTCATGGATACATATTTTAATTTAAAACCTATACCAAGACCGGCCAAATGCCTCCCATACAACATCATGTACCACAAAATCAAGACATGTAGTCCAAATTTCAGACATTTTTGTGGTTGTAGCCCTTTTCGCCAAAGCATCAACCACTTTATTGGCTTTCTAAAAGCTATGAGTGACCCGCAAGTGGATATTCCTCAGAGAGCCAGAAATCGCCCTCCATCTTTGTAGAATGAACCAAGGAACTTGCCTGCTACGCAAACTTAGAACAACATTTTCTGAATCCAACTCAATCCAAAGATGTTGGATACCTAATCTCATATATTCTTGGATACCCAACAATGTAGCAGAAAATTCTGCATAAAAATTTGTTTGCACTCCTAGATACTCAGAACCAGCCCAGATTACCTGTCTAGCAACTCTTTGAACCACTGTCCTTGCACTTGCCTCCTCAGGATTCCCTAAGGCACATCCATCAGAGTTCAGTTTATACCATGGGGTTCGAGGAGCCTTCCATACCAGCAAGGTATGAATGGGTTTCTATAATCTTGTAAGGAACACCTTGTTCATCAACTCCTTCCATATGTCTTCCTTAGCCCATTCGTTCATCTTGTTATCGAACACCTTCTTCTTCACTTCATCAGCCCATTCGTCCATCTTGTCATCGAACACCTTCTTCTTCAACTCCTTCATCCTGTCATCATCATCCCATTGGTACATCTTGTCATCGAACTCCTTCTTCAGTTCATCAGCCCATTTGTTCACCTTGTGATTTTTTGTTATCCTTGTGACCGTTTCTGAAACGTATACTGCATCCACAAAAAGATATTCAGCAAGAAATATAAACATTATCTTGTAAAATATGCTATCAATGACCTACCGCATCATTCCCTATTGCCCTGTCATCCTTCACCTTCGTCCTCTTACCACTGATTCTCTTGACAAACAAGTGGACACCGGATTCCTCTTGGACAATGTTGATGATGAACGAGCTTTTCACCTTTAAGGTGATGTTGTCTCCGCTCAAGGATATCTCCATCTGAAACAATCACACCAATAAAATTTTAGACAGCCAAACAATCGAAGACAAAAGAATATCCAACACCAATTAAAAAAGAAATAACAAAAAAAAAAAAAAAAACTGTGGAAAATAAAAAATAAAATTTTGAATTTTATTTGTAACAAATCCAAAACGGAAAATTTTATTCAGTCCAAATACAATAACAATATATTTTCAGAATTCCCAAAGAAACAGATCCAAAAGAACATGGAAGACAAATACATATCTCAGTCTTAGTAGTTTGGATACACTTATAAATCTTTCCCCACAAATATTTTCAGAGAATTTAGTTTCCACAAGAATCTTTCCTCATAAATATTTGCAGAGAATTTAGTTTCCACAAAATTTTCTGTTGATTAAAATTTAGAAGAAAAGAAAAAAAAAAAGAAAGAATAAACGGTTATAATCAGCAATATAGTTGTACATATCAATCATATATGCCACTTAGAGACTATTTGATCTTTGCCTAAATCTAAATCTCCTACAGATTAGTAAACATGTGAAACAGTTATTTGATTATCCATTCCAACCTCAATGTTATTCATATGCAACGATGAGTATATGTTTCAACCTGATGAGAATTATAAATCTCTACCGTTAAAATATGAACAATATTTATAGTCAAAAGGAATAGAGGGAAACTCTAATATATCAACAAATAAAATAAACAATAAAAAAATTAACTAAAGATCCCTATTTAAGGGAAAAAAAAAACAGAGGAGAGAATAGAAATAGAAAGAGAATTAAGTAGTCAACTTGGGTATGCCAAGGCACAGCCACCAATTTATAAACACCCATATAATATTGTAAAATCCAAAAATATCTGTGCTAATACACTTAAGCAATACTCAATAATATGCATCTTTTTTCAGCTTTTGCATAATAGATATAAAATCCTTGCATACTGTATTGTATTACATCCATCAACTATATCGGTACTGATGCACATTGATAGATCACATATGGATATACTCGATGTGTAAATTCAAGATGCCCAAGAGCCATGTTTTGTTTCATAATTCTTTCATGGTTCATCAAGTTGGGACTCAGGAATCCATCCAAGACCTGAATTATAGTTGGAATCATAATCGAAGTGTTCTCAAAATGCCTAGTAGCCCTAGGTGATAGGGCAGACCATCCAGTGGGGTCGCCGCCATGCCTCCCGAATCTCAGGGATGAGACGATTTGGATCCGACCTTCTGGATCATCCCATCCACCTCGACCGGAACCTCATTGTTCGTCTCACTACGAGGTGTTCTTGGAAGTATCGTCCGGATGGTATCATACAACTGCCCTTCGTCCGGCTTTACACACTCTCAGAATAGCCAAAAACCTTGTTTTCACAAATATAAACAGTAACGCAGCTTGTGGGATAAAAATATTTTTGAAAACTATACTTAATCCAAGGTGTTCTGAATCTTTTAAAGTGTTTTGAAACATTAGAATAGTCCAGTAAGGCATGAAAGAGGGCATATCCTACATAAGGCAAAAGTTTGGTGGAACGGATGTTGTGCCATGCCAGGTTTGGTACAATATTACTACTGGTTGAAATGTTGCAGATGATGTGGCAACTTACAGCCGGTGGAGTCACTATGGAGTAGCTGCATTTCAATTTGGTGGTTCCACTCAACCTGTGATCCACCTTGTGTTGGATTTCTTGTTATGCATTTTCAATGATCAGCCTCTGCGATCCCATTAATGTCAAGCCCCACAAGCCTTCAAACTATAATCTAGGAAGTTTTGAAAGCTCCGTTTCCTTAGTTTTATGTTGAAGATACCCCTTTATTTCTCCAGTGGTTACTGTAGAATTTAATCTAGCCTGTGGGAAAATTTTTCCAAGTAGTTGCTTTGGCATGTTGCAAATGTTGTTCACATATTGATCTAATTGATGGCGTATCAGATGCAGGAGGTTTCCGTTATTGCTAGGTATAGGGAGGAGCTAATATACGCGGTCTTTTTTTATTTTTCAAACCCATGACCATTGGGTCACAATGGAACAATTTACTGTTGCACCGAGAAGCCCGCCCCTATATTGATGTGGCAAATATGGAGTTTGGAAACCCCCACCAATGCTTAGACGTTATATTTGCTGAATTCATGTGTATTCCTGCCTAATTGCCATGTCTGCATGAAATAATTTTTCATTCTACAATTTCCTCTAATGTATGTCTCTGACTTAAAACAATGTCGGCTGGAGTGTGGTTAGAGTTGTGGGATATGAACAAAGCTGAAAAGCCAAATTATTATTATTTATGTTGATTTACAATTATCTACCAAAAAGAATATTGTGACTTTACAATTCTGAAGGACCCAACAATCATAACCTCCAGGATATATCAATAGGGTTTTTTTTTATTATTTATTTTTTGGATATGTGGCTGGGGGCTGTAGTTGGTTTGGGTTCAACCTGGAAAAGAGCAGGGACAATTTATCGAATATGGGTTCGTCCTAGTGACCAAATTCCAGTATCCCGGACTGGTGCCTGCACATTAAAAGGAAAAAAAGAGCTTAGGTTAGAGAGTGGAGAACTTATGAGGCAGAAACTGTAAAGGAGATAATCAGAGTAAAACAGGAACTTTGATACTCAAATAACCATACTTACAGGTGATTTCATGGAAGGAAAAACATTCCAAAATCGTAGGGTCTCATCTCCTGCTCCAGTAACGATAGTCTGCCAAAAAAAATTAGTCTCAGTTTAAACTGCCAACTTGAACTTGAAGATAAGCTCGTAAAGTTTCCAAGGTTGAACTATTAGGTAGAAGGTCTCAACTCTCAACTAGTAATTAATATGAAGAGATACCCAAGGTCCCAGTGTTAAACAATGTGGGATTATTCCTAATGCTCCCCCTCACATGTTGCCTGAATGAACATACATATAGCACGCATGTAGCTGGAATGAGCCTTGTGGAAAGATAACGTGGGGAAGGAGTAATCCAAGAAGAGCTTTGATATCATATAAAATTTCCATCCCAAAAGTTTGAACTATTTAGTGGAGAGGCTCAACTAGTATGTAAAAACACCCAAGGTCATAAACTAAAAACCAATATGAGATTATTCTCCTAACAAAGTTAGCATCTACATATACAATTATATAAAGACATACACAAACTATCCACATATTTAACTAGGCAATAAAAATTTTCAACTACATAAAAGTATAATATATAACGGGGGAGAGGTTCTCTAGTCTGGAGTGGAGATCAGAGAAATCCAAGAGGCAGAGACAAAACTTCAAATACTGGGGAGTGGGGTTTTCTATATAAATATGACTACAAATTGAATATTTGAACATGTGGTGCATTTTAATAAATTGAAACATGAATTAGCATGCACAATAGGTAGAAGTAGTGATACCTGCCCATCTGGTGACATGGCAAGATATAATACTCGCATACTATGACCAGTTAGAGTTGCAACCTGTCACATAAAAATTCAGCTCAGCATAGTGAAAACATTGATCAATCATTGGAAAATGTACATTTCTATGAGAAATCGAGGTTTGTGAGATACAAATTTGAGTATTTTCTCACTTCACACCATTAAGTTTTCCTGAAAAATAATTCACTGTAGCATTGCAAATTATCATGATCCTTATACCTTGCCCATTGATGGATACTTCCACACCATAATCTGATTCTGGGAGTAGCCATGAGTACTGACAATCTCATTCACATTCTTACTCCAAGCTAGATTGCAGACCTGCAAGTGACAGCCAATAAATTGGTAAATAGTTTATCCAATCATTGAAGAATTTTTTTGTTCTTTCATCTGTGAAAAGGAATGTAAGAAGAATCTATTGATGACTACATATAAATCAGACAAGAACCTGGCTGCCTGTGTCCACACTGTTCAGTTGGTTGCCATTTGTGGTGTTCCAAAAGCGAATACACCGATCAGCAGTTCCACCTCCAGACGCAAGAAGGTTGCTCTGGTGTGGTGACCAAGTAATGGCCTTGACAGCAGCCGTGTGCTCTGTAAGTTTTAAGATTGGCTGTTGAGAATGCTGGTTCCAAACCAAGAGCTGAAGAAAGACAAACACCCATCTCATGATTTAGTACTCTGAGAAAAACGAGAAAGAAATCCAGAACAAAGTCTGATTGATGAATTTAGGATTAGGATAGACCTGATTATCATTCCCACCAGATGCAAGTTCCCTGTCATCATGAGACCATTTCAGACCGCATACCTGACATTGGAAACAAAAAGATAATCATATTGACTTCATTTGACACATGCTGGATGGCTAAACAGGTGAACACCAGATCTACATTTCACACAAATAATGTTTGTAATCATGCATTCTACACAGTTTCATTTTGCTCCTGTAGTGTTGAAACTAGTTGAAAACATTTTATCTTAAAAGCTCGATCTTGTAAGTAAAGGCCCAAAAAATATATCTACTCAATATTCCTCGGCACATGCAACATGCACAAAGGACCTTGCCAGCATTTCTCAGGGTTCGAACACTAGACCCTCCCTTGCTCTGATACATATAAAAACCTCATGTAGTTTCAACAAAACTAACATGCAGAACCAGTGATTTCAGTGCCAGTACAAGACTTGTGAAGAAGCTTAGTGCATACTCTGTTACACACAAAAGAGATATGCATTGTGGATAAACATCTCTGTGATCGTGTGCCTTCAGGTTATTCACAGATTAGAAGAGAAAATTACCTCAGATTTATGGCCAGAATGCTTACTAATAAAGTCACTGGAGATTCGAATATCATGTAGAAGTATAGTTCGGTCTCTACTCCCAGAAGCCAGTATACGCGAACTCCACGCAAGAACTCCAGTTCTAGTTTGATGGCCACCCATGGTACGGACCCTCTTGCACTGAGTGCCATCCCAAACCTGTCAAAAATGTCATATTGCTCACTGAACCTCAAGAATATTTGTAAAAGTTGTGTATGCTTCAATTTTAAATAACAAAGACTTACCTGAACTTCACCAAGAGTTGTACCTATTGATATGTAAGAACCCTCACGGGTCCATTGAACTGAACACACACTGTCATTAGGTCCCAGATCACATAATTTTGTCACCTGAAACATTTGTAAAGAAGAAAAAAAAAAAGTAGATCAAATACCATGAAAAAGATTATCAACTACTAGAAAACATCCTTAAATTAACAAATGAGGAAGACTTTGGTGGTTGGGGAGTTCATATTGTGGGGTTGTTATTTCAGTAATCAATTCTGTGACAGCTCTAAAAAATAAATTCTCCCAGTGAGAAGTAAAATGAAATCAGAGATTTGGAGTCCTTCTAACCTTACTAGTTGATGCAGTCCAAAGATAAACACAGGTACCCAATCCAACTGCAAGAACGTTTTGTGAGGACCAATCTACAAGGTTCAGGTAGAAATCATCTTGAAGTGAGGGAGCATCCAGAACCTGCAACACATTAGCATAAATTTGTAAATCCCACTTCATTTTCATCAATCTGCAAGTCCCTAAGCTTGATACCAATATCCGATAAACAGTACATCAGGTAACCTATAATTCCAACTGGTCTGTAAGATCTCAGAATTCTCCATCAAACAAATGAGGGAAAATTGATAAACAGTACATTGGGAGCATCCGGACCCTGCAACCCTTTAAAAAAAACAATATCTAAATCCATCTCCATTCTCACCAATCTGCAAAATCCCTCAACTTTAACCCAAATTTGATAATCTAAAAACCTAACAACTAGATCTTATATTTTCCCATTTGAAAAACGAAAAATTTTGGTGTAAAGGAGTTGATCAATATAGAACAGAGCCGAAAGCAGATTGGATCTAACCTTGTGGGGTGTCTTGGGAACCTTCCTAGGAGGCTTAGGTGGCGTGGGAACCTCCCCGGAGATTGCTCCATCATGGCTAAACACAGATGGAGAGAAAGGAGAGCTTGGACTCGATGGATCCGTCTTGAACCTCAACATATTCTTGCTTGGACTCATCAAAGGCGAACCATGAACCTGACCTGCAGGAGAAAAAGACCCAAAATCAGTCCCAAAAAGTTCATTCTTCAGCAACCTACAATAAGCGTCGTTTCCCCCTTCTTTAACAGGGGAAGCATTTTCAATCAGGCCAAAAGTGTGAAGCCGTGAAGAGGATCTGCATGGTATGAATCTATCGCTGCAAGTTCCCTTTGAAGGAGACGATGATGACAAGTTAGAGATCGTTCTAAACGAAGTGGGTGAAAAAGTTTGAAGGTGGAGATGGCCTTCAGTCATCCCAGCTGGGAGATTCAACCCGCTTTTCCTCCTCTGGCTTGAATCCATTTCGGTGTTCATTCTTCTTCTTCTTCGCCTCTGATAAATTGGGATTTTCTCTTTGGAGAAGAAGAAGTAGAAGCTAGTGCTGGGAAGACCTCTCTCTCTGCAGACAAAGAGGGGGCAATTGAATCACAACGGTAACAGTTTGGAAGAGAGAGGGGAAGGATTGTATTTGAACTTTTGGGATTTTGAGCTAGCAACGGTCAAATTTGCAGGCCTTACTATTTTATGCCATTAATTAATTCTACCAAAAAAGATTAGTTGATGTATTCTTGACGCTCCCATGTGTGAAATTCCTAAATTAACCCCCTTCTTTCTTCAATGATCACTTATCTTATGATCACTTATCTTATATAATTAGAAGAAAAAAAATTAGCTAACCCCATAATAGTTTTGAAACATCACCTACCACCCACATTTTTCGAAAAACATCAACTACACCCAAGTAACTGATGGAGGTGACGAAAATCAGTGTTAGACAGTTTTACCCTTTATATTATTAATTTAAAAAATTTAAAAGCTAGTAAAATTACTAATATAACTTTTCTCTTCTTTTTTGTCTCTTTCTTCTTATTTTCTACGAGTAACAGCCATGTTTGGAGATGGAAAGAGCGAGGAAGGAAATGGGAGGGTTTTCCTTCAAGAACTCCTCCAAATAACAAGGAGGAGAGGTCTCGACCCATTTTGAAGTTGTTTCAAAGAAGATGTGTAATGCAATTTTTCGGGGTTTGGCAGGGAATCCTTGGGTTTCTAGGCTATTTTTTCATTTGGAGATTTTGGTTGAATGCAGAAACCATTTAAAATCAAGAGTTACATTATTATAATTAGATAGAGAGAGAGAGAGAGAGAGAGAGAGAGAGAGGGGGGGAGAACACAGTCGACCAACAAGTGACAATAATACTAAACTCAATTTTAATTCTTCATTCTTTAAATCTGAAAGTAAATCATTCTCCTTCCACCTCAATTGGCTCCTCCGCATCTACAGCAGCACCAGAAATTCCATCTGGGCTTGCCCAATAGTCCCTCCATGGCTTTGATTCCACCGCCTATGATGATGGCCTATGGAGGCAATGGTGTTGCAGGAGGTGGGACGGAGTCTTCAAGTGAAGATCTCAATGTTTACCAGTCCAATACTGGCGGGACTACCTCGCAGCCAAATCCATTGTTTGCTTTCTCAAAAAAGAGGTTCAGAACAAAGTTCACGCAAAATTAGAAGGATAAGATGTTGGAGTTTGCTAAGAAGTTGCGATGGAGGATGCAGAAGCAGGATGAGCAAGACGTCCAGAGAGTGAATCTTCGAGTAATTGAAGATGCCCCAACACGATCCATGGAGCGTGAATGATTTACCTTCAATCTCTGCTCATTTTTTCTTGTTCTTGGTCTCGTGCTGAGGATAAGATATTCGAGCAAGCTCTTGTGTTGTTTTCGGAAGAAGCTCCCGATCGATGGCATAAAATCACAGGTAAGATACCTGGAAAAACGGCATCGGATGTGATAGAAAATTACCAAGCTTTAGTTCATAACGTATCAGAGATCAATTTAGGACGGATTGAGTTACCGCTGTACAAGTCAAAATCGAAGCAATCTGAAACGGAAAGAAAAAAAAAAGGATCCCTTGGACCGAAGAAGAGCACCGGTAAGATTACACTTTACTCTTTGCTTTCTTGTTCTATTTTTACGTTACAGATTTTGATTCTCTACAAGTCCTCTCTAATCAGCGTTTATCTCAGCGACAATTTTATTCCAAACTGAATGAGTAGTTCTTCTGATTCACCTCTTCTTGGGACGCCAAAGAGCTTTTATTGGAGATATCCGTCGATCAGAACCATATGCCTTGGCTTCAGTCTCTGTTGGAGCTTCTTCTAGTGCTAATGGCCCTGTTTCAGCACCTACTTCTGATCTGGGTTCTGGTTAGCCCTCTTCTTTTCATTTCTTTATTATTATTATTATTTTTTCTATCGAGTTCCTTCTCGTCTCCTTTGCTCTACGGTATGAGATGGCGGAGGTAGCAGTGGTGTGCACGGGGTGGAATGTCACATCTTAATTCTGGACTAACCAGAATGGTGTGATGAACCGTCAATAAATTAACGGTTCAATTAGGATCTCGTATAGGCTATGCCAACTATGTTAAACCAATATATATTCCACATTAATCAGAGATAATAAAGTAAATAGCAGAAGTCTTATTAATAATGAACTGAGGTCTAATCATGATAAATAAATAATATTTTAGTAATCTCTAAGTAACCAAAATATAATTTAATACATATTACAAATATCCAAATACGAAAGTTAAACACTAAGCGCATCCATAATTGAAACACTCGCTTAACGAATCATAACAGTCCTCCATAGCTTGCTTATCCATAGCCGTCACCTGTTCATATGTTGACGTGTCGACATAATCTTCAACCGTAATACCTGCAACATCAGAAACTAAAAAGAATTGCGTACGCGAGGGTCAGTTCTCTAACTTGAGCTCAGTGAGTAAACAAAACAATGCAATAAATATATGAATGCATTTAATTCATATCTTTGGTCTGGTTTATAAGTTTACAATGTGCTATGAAAAGGTTTGGTAGTCGACGCACCTCTATACTCGAGTGTGTGAATCTGTCCAATGGATCAAACATCATTGTCACCCCACATGCACCCACCATGGAATAGAGATAGAGCTAAAGTGTTCGGATCAAACACCACCAACATTTCCCCTGTTGCCCTACCCATACCAAAACGTAAGCCCTTATTGGCGAGGACTTGCAAACTGGGCTCACATCTAACCAATCCTAATGTCAAACAGTGTATCCAAGGCCTCACCCCAGCATCCCTCAATACGTCCATAGAGATAGAGCTAAGGTCCCCCAGCAGAGTCAGAGACCATACTGTCCGAGACCACCTCCCTTGATGCCCTACGACGTAATAGTTCAGCTAAGATAATGGCGATATGACGATATTAGTGGGCAAGACTTGAGCAGAGATAGAGCTAGAGTCTGGTGACGAGGTCAAAGACCACCATGCCATATCCTCTCCCTGATACTCTACTGGCATCCAACACACCAACCATACACATACATTCACATGTCTATTCCATCATCATCATCATCATATTATAAATAAGCATAATTAAATATACATGAACAGTAATAGCAAGAATATTTGATGACATGTGAGGTGCACATTACAAGCATACACGCATAGAATCAATCATGGCATTGGACTCAATAAAAATAAACAGTTTGTTATTATCCAATTAGTTTAGGTCTTGTTCCCTCACCTTTGATTGATGTTTGTTTCTCTGCTTGTTCCTTTCCCAAGCTTTTTGAAATCACTTTGAATCTATTAGGATCCTAAACAATTAATGTATGTAAGTTAGGGTTCAAGTTTTCCAAGTTACAGTAGTCAAAAACCTTGTTTGGTCTTAAAATATGCTTGTTGTTTTCCTACGATCGATGTTATGGTCGACGCTATGGTAGCAATATATTCCACCGTAGGACCTACAATCGATACCCTATGGTCGCATTACATGCGACCGTAGCTGCGACCGTATGTTTTCTGGATTCTTCCCGAATGGCTGTGGTCGATACTTTCTCATCCTATGGTCGACCATAGCTGTAGTTTGGTTGATTTTTACTTCTCACATGAGTTCCTCCTCTTGGATCATCAATGGAGTCCTCCTTAATGATCATTCTAAGGCCAATATTCTTAGTTTATCCCTCATCCATTAACCCTAACATATTCTCTATGGTTTTGCTTAGAAATTCCATAACCGAAATCATTACATTAGATTCAACACATCAATTTGATGGAAATGAACCTATCATATCTGATCTATCCTACAGAGTCAAGTCCACACCTTAAGCTTGTCGTAGAAAGATATAACTCTTCTCTGCAAACCTTCCTCTTAGCCTTCTTCTTCAAATCTCCTTCTCCTTCTCTTCATCTCTCTCTTTCTCTCTTAGATTTAGAGTTTCAATTTGGGTTCTAAAAGAGTGAGAGAAGCTAAGGAACGTCCCTTATATAGAGGGAAAACCTCCATATAGAGTCATCTTTCAATTAGGAAAGAGTCTTCCTCAAATTAGGAAAGTTTCCTAAACACAGAGTCAGTTATGAGTTTCTACGGTCGATCATACGGTCACATAAACCGTCGACCATAAGACCAAAACATACGACCATAGCACCTACGGTCTCACTACGGTCGACCATAGCTACGACCGTAGCCCCCAAACATGTCACCATAGGTCCAAAATTCACTGATTTTTAGTTTTTGACTGTTTGCTTCCATACAAACTTAACCAGTCAACCACAACAACTAAATTTGACTTATGACTTACTTCATCTTGTGGTTTCTTCAAATAATTGGTTCACTTGAACTGATTATGATGGAAAAATCGATCACGACACTAGAACGTAAAATTAGACCGAATTCGTGGCGTGTGGGTCTTACATGGAGAGAGAGAGGGAGGGAGGGGTTGTGCAGGAGGGTGGAGAGAGGCCATGATGGGTAGAAAGAGAGAGAGAGAGAGAGAGACCATTTAGGGGTGTAGGGTCAATTAACTGAGGGAGGGTAAAAATGTCTTTCAACTTATTTATAGAGTATTATTGTCCAATTCAAATTTGCTTTTGGATGACATCAGCAACTAACGGGATTTGTTAAATGGAGTGGATCTATTTGATTAACGATGGTAAACGTTTGGGTGGTAGTTGATGTTTTTTGAAAGGTATGGGTGGTATGTGATGTTTCAAAACTATTATGGGGATAACTGATTTTTTTTTTCTATATAATTACCATATCTATGCCCATGTGTGAAATTCTAAAGTGGATTGTTTGAACCATGGCCAACTGAAAAACCTGAATCAGACCAGTCGATACCTCTAACCTGGTCCAATTTTGCCTTTAGGTTTTAAAAATAGGAAAGAGGTTCTATAGTCCTAAGACCAGAGAAATCGTAGAGTGCAAGGACGAGAAGGGAAAAATACAAAAAATTCGATGAACTTTGCTCTCGGTCCTCCTCCTGAAATTAGAAGCCCTAGTCAGGGATAAAATTCTCTTATGTTGCCGAGCATCCCAACTCATTCGATGGACAGCTAGTATGGTTGGACGACAGGAAACGATTCAGATCCCCTAATCACCGGTCTCTTTTTAGACACTTCATTTTGTGGCCTTTAGGATAGACTAGGGCCTTTTTTGAGCCCCATTGATCTTGGGTACCCCCAACTAACGTTTTGAATCAGCCCAAATGATCGAGGAGGAAGTGACCTACAAGATTACAAAAATACCCCTGGAAGGTTAAACATTGTCTCCCATGTCTCTTTTTTTATCTCTTGAATCTAAAAAGAAAACCAGAAAGAAGTTTAGAAGGTTCTTGCTAGTCCAAGGTGTTCCTTTTCTTTTTAAAATGCCTGGTTGAGTCATTTGAAGTGTAGGGGTGTCAAATCGGTCGGTCCAGTCTTTATCGGTCTAGATAAAATTGGTTCAATGCTTGGAACCAAGGACCAGAGCCGACCGAATATTCCATTAATCTCTCCCATTGACCGGAGGGACTGTGTTTCCGACAAAGAGCAAAGAAGGAAGCTGAAGCTCGGTTTTGCAGATTGGGACCTATTAGCTCAATATGAGATGGTTAAGCCGGGTCTCTTCGTTTTTAATCAGTTTAGAACTGGTTTGAAAACTTACCAATAATCGGTCCAAGACCATCAATCCATCGGTGCTAAAACTGAACCAAGTTTTTAGATTTTTAAGTAGGCAATAGGCTCAAGATTGATTGGAACCATTAATTAAATGATGGGAAATTTTCACTCACACTCTTGTACTTTGTTTTTAAGTCACCCAACCCCCCGCCCCCCTCCCCCTAATTTGTTAAATATGCATCTAACAGATAAGTAATGATGTAATAGTCTATAATTTTCTAACGGTAAAACTACCTTTTCAAATTTGGTAAGCTATTACTTTATCCTCTCCCAAACCATTAATAAATGACATATTTATCTTATTAAACACTCATTTTCTTTTTGCTTCAACCATATTCCTAAAGTGTTATTTGATTGTTAAATTATTAGGGAGGATAATTGGGTAATTTTACATTTTCTGTTAGTCAATTTAACGACTAAAAATGCATATAAAATTAATCGCAAAATTAGAAGATAGATGACTTAAAAGCAAAGTAAAAGCAGAGAGGATCAAACTTTCCCTTAAATGATTGGTTTGATCCTAGTTTTAATCAGGTAGATCGAATCTGATTCGCCGGGTTCCATCTTCGGATCCGTTTTGTTACCCATACTCAAGTGGAGGCACCGAGGCAGTAAGGACCTGAATCGAACTCTACTCTTTGTAGTTCAGCGCATCTGGTTTGCATACGCCCTTCAGGTTTTTTGCACACAATGAAGACAGGAGCCGGACACTCTACTGACAGTCTTACAAACCAACTGGGCTAGCAGTTGTCTTCTCTCTTAAATTCTGTATAACAAACAAACCTATTTATCAATCAGATTGACAGTCATTCAGAAACTTGTATTATCAATGGCTGATGGTCATTCAGAAACTTATATTATTAGGTTGGATTGGTAGGTCAGATTATCAAACCAGTAACCGCAACCAGGTAGGAAGCCTGAACTGGAAGTTATTTTGGCTTCAGTTTATGAAAGAAATGGAAGAAGAAATGAAAAGACCATCTTGATCCGTTTGCTGTGCAAAAACTCTTCCTCTCATTACAATTTCTGCAGGGTAGTCATACACAACAAGAGCAGTGCCGATAATATGTAATCAAAGGCCTGCCAACCTCTGTGGCTTTGACCTGAACACATATCCGCTAACCGCCATATAATCAATATATACACGCACAAAAACAAAATATATCGATCCCACCTGGATACAAGATGCACCCTTCGCATTGCTCTCACTTTCTGAGTACCTCCAGTCACTTTTTTCACTTGAAAGGTCTGGGACCGACGAGCCGCTTTTGTCCGTCGGAAGCTAGTGAGGCGATTTTAACTAGGGGGAAAAAAAATCTCCGTCTCATCTTCCATTATAACTCTATTATCGGTAACAACAGTAGTAGAAGAGTCCTTGGAAAGGGATGAAGAATTCCTGCAGAAGCTGAATCAACCACAAATGGTTATCAGAAGCAATGTCTAAGTTTTGGGATTTATTCAGAGGAAACAAGAAGGAATAACAGGCAATTGATTTATATCATTGTCATAACAACCTTCCATGAACCCAAAGAGTGAAAACTGATCATTTCATAGTTAGAAGAATACAATTTAGAACCAAAGAATCAGTACCGAACTATGCCTATGCTATTTTGAGTGACAACCTCCCATACTTTCAACATTTGGAAGTATGAAAAGAATCACTGCAAATAACCAATGGGGCTCTTATCAGATACTTCCGACATGTGAAGTGTCAAAAGAGTGACTGCAAATAACCAATAGGACTCTTATCAGATGCAATTTTCCCGGTGGTCAGACCACTAGATCTATGGAGGAAATGTGGAAGGGCTACTCTGCACTGCCATGAGTTAACAATCAGACAATAACACAGAAAATAATAAACCTAGTTTAACCTACACAGAAACTTTCAACATTTGAAGTATCAAAAGAATGACTGCAAATAACCAATGATGCTCTAATCAGATACTTTCAACATTTGAAGTATCAGAAGAGTGACTGCAAATAACCAATAGGACTCTTGTCAGATGCAACTTCGTTGGTGGTCAGACCACTAGATCTATGGAGGAAATGTGGAAGGGCTACTACTCTGCACTGCCATGAGTTAACAATCCGACAATAAAACAGAAAATAATAAACCTACACAGAAACATTAAACACATAATAATTATGGGGCTTCTTTCTTCCAAAAGAAACTATTGGGCTTTACAATCACCAAGCACCAACCATTATTCACTTGCAGAAGCTACATTATACAGAAGAAAAACCAAGCTGACCATGATTGCATACATTACGAAAGGGAAGGGAGGGGGGGGAGAAAATGTGCAAAATATTCTAAGTTAATTAATCAAATACATAACCACTACTATAGCATCAGCCTAATTGCAAAGACACTAAATTAAATCAAGAAGAAACTCACATGAAGATGGCAAAGGTGAAACTGATGGTGCAGCATTAGGAGGCTCCACATCTTCCATGCTCATGCTTGGAGGCTGAGAATGGGCAAAAACAACAGCCGGCAACGGAGGAAATGTGGGAAGCAAACCTGGCGTCGGTGCAGGAGAGTCTACATATGGATTTGGCGCAGCACTAGGGTGGAGGTGGGGGTGGGGGTGGGGGTGGACGGGAGACACTACTGGAGCAATATGAGGGGCCAAATGAGGGTGGTGCCCTTGGGCCTTGGGCATAGAGCCACTTCGGCAACCAGAAGGAGGCTTTGCTGGGTAGCTACTGTGGGGCACAGGAGCAGGAGCCATATCGACATGCTGGGGACTTTTAGAATGGTGATGATGGTGGTGGTGACGATGGTGGTGGTGGTGGGGATGGGGCAGAGGAGCTGGACTAGGTGACCATGACTGACCACTACTGCCACCACTATTGAGGGAGTGTTCCAAAATAGAAGAAAGGTGCACCGACTTAACTCTACCAAATACAGTGTTATTGAGTCCAAGGTTCCTTGACGAACCCTTGTCTATGGTTTGAGCCAACTGCTTCAACCTCGACTTTGGAGGCGGAAGATTCCCAACTGCCGGCAAGACAGATGCCTGAATTGTAGTAGGAGGAGCCACCGTTGACCCTTCCGAATTCATCATGCTAACATACAAATTCTGCATTCCACAAAGCATAAGCAATCAGATCCATCTCCTCACTATAGCAAACATCAAATATCAAGCAGAAAAATATCTGCCATGCGAATTATCGAATGAAACTGGCCCAAGGTAATGGAAGAGGGGCTGGACCATCCCAAAGAAAATTAGGATTTACCCCACATATCTGCCTTTAATATGCAGCTGATTTCAACTAACTCCAAATAGAGTGAGGAGTCAGAAACTGATGAACCAATCCAATTTGGTTGGTTTTTGGACTATATCTGACTCAAAAATTGTCATACTGACCCACCACTCTGAAAGACAATATCCAATTAAGCTAGCCCCAAATGAAAGAGCTAGTCCCAGTTTGACAACCGTGCTTCCATGTTCTGAACTCCATCAAGACAGATCAACGGTTAATTCACTCAATGGCAGTTAACTAACTGCAAGGAAGGATTTCACACCCAAGGAAAAAGCAGCCTTTTGAGCAGATACCAAAGTGAAAAACTCTGTACCATCCATAAAAGCCAGAGACAGAACTAACTTCCATGGAAAGTATGATGGGCCTTCAACAATTACTAGTTATTTCGATTCAAAAGTAGAGTGTTAACGAATCCATTCCTCCTGGCGCTTTTGCGCAGTTGCCACATCAGCAACCCAGCATGAGGTGGATCCTTAAGAAATTCAAGAATTAAAGAAACAAAAAGAGGAATTAAGAAACAACATTCAAAACATGAACATGGGCTTGATCACCATGACTCTCAAATTTAGTTGTAAATTCATTTCAGAGGCCATTGTTGTTTGGTGAATAAAACAAAAAATTTAGTCTAACTTTCAAGTGAGTGTGAGAGAAAAATATTATAAAGATAGGTTTAGTTAGGATAAACTTTATGCAGGCCTACCAGGAAGACCTTCCCCCACATGGCCTGCCTCATTGTGGCACGTAGAAAGATGATGCGGCAATTATGATCATTGACTAGACAGAACATTTTTTGGACTACCACATGTCAAATTCAGAACCTAATTCAATAACATACCCTTCCATGTATGTCCATGAATCCCCATGTATGTCCATGCATGCCCATGGTATTCCAACCACTAACATGCATTCTCCCAGTCCTGACAATTCAGTGCTTCATTTCCACTTGGCAAACTCTGTTTGGTTAGAACTTGACATGTGAGCAGGAGCCAGGGTCGGCAAATGGCAGAAATTTGGGTCCCGCAGAAAACCCTTAAATTTCGACACACAGGAAACCATTTATTGAAAGATGTATGTAATTATGAACCATGAATTATTATATCTAAAGATAATTAAATATGTAGCATACCTAAGTAGCATAGCAGGTCTAGTTCAAATCTCTATAACCACACACATAAACACATGTAAGCTGCTTCTTTTTAAACTTGGGCTGGAAAGCCCCACTCCACAGTTGTCAAGGCATCGCCTATGCGCCCAGACACTCTTGTGACGCCTTGGAAAATCGAGCGCCTTGGTGGCCTAGGCGCCCCTTCAGGCCTCCAACGCCTTGGTTCGCCTTGGCGCCTTGACAACCATGCTCACATCAGCCAAAATGAAGCTCCATATGCTACTGTTATACCAAATAGGGGACCAAAAATGAAATGAACTAAGGCCCTGCCTATCAAAAATTACATAATTTTAGACAAAATTAAAGTTTTCCAGGACAGCTGTCAAGGAAGGAATCTAGTTGACAGTCCACCTAGTTGTACCATGTGGTCTAGATTGGTTATGTGTAAAATTTTAAACTCAAATTCAATCATATATCCCTCCATGTATCAGCGATTTCCCTTTTATTACAGCCACCCATTTCTTCTCAACTACGTTTAACTTTTAAGAAGTTTTATACTTTTTCACATGATTATCAAAGCTTTATTTTGTCAATTGCCAACTCTGGACTGAAGCTTGACATCTAAGTTGGGGGCCTTGGGTTCCATCTGTCTACAAAATTTTGGCATTCATAGGCTGGCCATTCAGCAATATTCCCCAACAAGCAACCCATGATGTGATATTTACCCAGGCAAAAAGAAATCATGCTAATGGAAGTGTGAAATAGAATGACATGGAGGTCAAAAATGGATAAAATGGCCAAACCTCATGAGAAGTCAAATGTAACTCGGACCTCAGCTGGTTCGTTAACTCAATAAAATTTTCTTGTATTTCATAAATAGAGAAGTTCAAGGTGAAATTGAAATATATTTGCGCTTTCTGCAGAAGAAATCCACTCTGCTGAGGGATCACTGTAATTCCATCCTTGAATTTTAGAACTTCAAAAGAAAACGGATCCCCAAACAATGTTTCATTCACGTGGAGTGATGATTGATGTATAATCAAGGACACAAAAGAGTCCCTCAGTAGACTTAACGCAGCAGAAGTTATGCTTGAATGTTTGTTGTAAGGCACTACTGCAAACACCACACTTGTTGAGTTTGATCCAGCCATCGGTTTCAAGGATGTTACAAGCACCTGGTTCAGTGACCTTGTTAGATCAGAGTTACAGGAGGGGGAAAAAACAAAATCAGAAAGCAGATACTATTGGAGGGTAAGGGAAGGTTTTCATACCGTCGAATTGGGAATGCCAATCTCATCCAATACATCCCGTTCAAGCTCAGGAATATTTTCTTGTATCAAAGAGACAGGCTTTCGCAGTTTAAAGCTTGCTACTACATCATAAGCTGGACAAAAAAATTGTGTTGGTCCCTTAATGTAACAACTAAATAACACGATTGAAAACATTAATCGGCAAATTAAAAGAGTATAGCAGCCATGTTTCAATGCCTAAACGTTAAGAGTTTATATTCAGTATTTAAAGTTAAGGTTCAAAATAAAATATTTACGCCTAAGCTAGCATTCCGCATGTCAAAAGCAATCATAAAACAAATATAACACAGCTCAACGCATAACAGCTTCAAAGTTCAAACACAACACAACATGTTCAGATGAGGGCGCCTCTGGACTAAGGCAGTTCCCCCAATGTCTTTCTAATCATTCTAAGCATCCCAAGAATTCTATCCCCTACCCCCACCGAGGTAGTGCATGGCAGAAGACAGCTCTCATTTTTTCCGAGTTAAATATAATATTGCAGAGAAAAAAAGAGAGAGAATGCTGGACATTTGCCGAATCAGAAACACGACAGCTATAAACTCTCAACCGTCCAATACTGCTGGTGTTGAAGGGAAACAATGATCCCAACTCACTTTTATGAGTTGAAGGGCACAAATGCAGTAAGCATAATGAAATATGGCTGGGGAGGATGATTGGAAACTGGAGGATTAAACATGTGCTATATAGACAATGAAATTAAAAGGCTCTCCTCCATGGTCCACCACAAGCAGACTTTGGAATCACAGTAGTCAAGCCACCTTTCCTCCACCTCCAGACTTGCCAATGGGAACAGTTAGCAAGAAACAAATAATCCTATCCACAATTGCAGTCTAGTTGATCAGAACTCCCTACAGATGGTCCCTCCACCTGCCACCCCAAAGGGAAAGGGGGAAAAGAGGAATATAAAGAAGAGACTGCAAGTTTTCCATTAGTGTCTGAAAAAGTGAAACATTCACACTTTTAGTCCATGAGAGAGCAGAACTAGAACTATTTTCATTAACCTTTTTTTCTTTTTCCTGATAACCGTCATTTCTGAAGAAAAACAGTTCAAGAGAATCTTAATACATATTTTAGTTAACAGTAAAGAGATAGCTCTGGGCCCAAAATAGAAGTTACTTAAAGCATAGTCTCGAGGACTCGCCTATGTTTCAAGAAAATCCGTCAGTAGAAATCATTGTTACATAAACTATCTAAAGCAGCTTGGCCAATCCAAGAAGCAAAATGATGCAGAAAATTACAAAATTGGGCTTATTTAGTGGAATAAACCTTGATCGCATTCATTACATGTTGGACCTTTGGTTGAATGGGTATTCACTGTAATGAGCCACTTTAATGGGCCTATAATAAAGGTAGGAGCCAGGAATATGGATTTACTAGTTAATTAAGTAGCAGTCAGAGTCATAGTGTCTAACTATGTTTCGAGTCTTCGTATGAGTAGAAGTATCAAATACTAAGCTGTTTTAACTCTTCCACGTGGTAAGTTGAGTTCAAAATCAATTTAGGCGTGTTAGAGAGTCAGTTTAAGAATTCCATATATAGATGTATTAGCCTATGGATATACCGAATAAATTATATATAATGTAATTGAAGTTTTCTTCAAGATTTGGCCATGTGAATCACAGTTTTCAAGGTGTCCAGGCACCCTTTTTGGGCCCAAGGTGGGTGATCGCTTTGTTTACTGTAAGGCAAGTGCCTTTGACGCCTAGGCATCACCTTGTGCCAACACACTTTATGTAAATCAGTTTTTTGACACTTCACAATTTTATGTTGATTTCTGTTTATTACTTTGGTTTTTAATGAATATGCTAATATTATATCCTCTGTTTTGTTTATATATATATATATATATATATATATATATATATATATTAGTTATTAGTTTTAACATTTAGGTCATTACTAGCATAATTATATCATATTGCATTGATATGGCTTGATTGGTTTCTACATTGCATATAAGCATAATTATATAAAAGTATGGTTGCTATATTACATATAATGCACGCCAAGGTCACCTAGGCGGGCACCTTATCGCCTAAGCACTTACGTGGCCCTCGAACACTTTAGGTCACCTTATCGCCTAGATAACTATGGCGTGAATTTATGGTATGCTTAAATGGATTTCTAGCAGCGCTAAGGAGGAGTCCTTAGTGGGGATCAAGGTTTGAGTAATCGGTATTAGACATGGTATTTGTTGGTGCCAAAACCAATCCAATACAGGTCAGGTAAGGAGCCAATGGATGTTTGACACATGGCCAATAGATTAAAAAATAAAGGGTACCCAGGGTACCCAACATTTCAAGAAATAACACCTAAGGTAGTAGGTACCCAATGTTTCATGCATTGTGTTTGGGGTACCTAATCAAAATAAGCTTAACTAGATTGGGAAAAAATTCCAGCTTTACCCTTACCCACTTCATATCTCTCTCATTCCCATTCCTTACCAATGCTAATCGGAAATGACAGCCGCTAATTTAACCACCGACGATTGGCCACCGCCCTTCCCCCTCACCTTCTTCTTCCTCCAACAAGGGTTAAAACATTCTCTCTCTCTCAGCGGAGCAGTAGCAATAACAAACGATGTTGAAGTTGAACACAAACGACATGATGCAGATCAGGATCTACACACAACTAATGGGCCTGGCCCATTAAGCCCAGTCAACTCAAACCAGCCCAGCCAAGATCAAGTGATGCAGATCATGATTTGTTCCAGGAGTTTCCAAAATTTCCGCCAGCAAGCATAGCCTAGTTTAGTTAGGATTTTATTTAGTTTCCTAATTTGTAGGTTGCTTATTTTCATTGTTAGTTTCCTAAAATATAGGCTAAAAGTTTAGTTACTTGAAGACTAAGACTAAGTTTCCTAATTTTTTGTTTTAGAAACTTTCTTTTTCCTATGTTTTAGAAACTTCCTAATTATAAAGGAGGTTTAGCTTTCCTTAATTTCAATTTGGACTTTCCATTCTAGTTGTAACTCTTCAAAGGCTATAAATAAAAGTAAGAGAGGCCGGCGGCAAGGGTAGAGAGAGAGTTGGCCAGAGTTTATTATTAAATTATGGTTGAGTCTCACAACCAGTGAGTTGTGAGACTCAACCGAAACTCCTATTTTGTTCATTCCCATTTTTAGATAATATTGATTTTTTGAAAATTCATAACTTATTCATCTATGGTTTGATCACCTTCAAATTTGAGTATGTTATCAAGCACATCCTAGAGTACTTCCCCTCCAAGTTTGAAGACCTTCCAACAGCTGAATCTCAAGATAAGTGAGTTTTTCCATAATTTTATAATTCTGGTTTGCTAAAATATTTGTCTGAGACCTACGTGCAAGATTGGTTTCGATCCCACCCGTTAGATCAAGCTCATCTTCTAGGATATTGTTCCTCATATCCTAAGGATCAAAGATCTTAAATTTTGAAGCATTCTTACAGACGGCTCTGAAGTTGTGGAATTATTTGTTCAATTTCAATTACTCTTAAATTTGGGTTTGCATTGTGTAAAGATCATGTAGCAAAGAGAAATTGTTAATTTGAGTCGTCGTAAACCCTCTTTGCCACCATCAAGAGATCTCTTCTACCGCCAGCAGTAGTAGTAGCAGTATTAGGACTCTTAGTTTCCTAAAATATAGTTCAGTTATTTCCATTATTTAGTTTCTTAAAATATGGTTCAGTTATTTCCATTGTTTAGAAAGAAAGTATAATTACTATTAGTTTACTAATTTCAGTTTTGGAAACTTTCTTATTTCTTTGTTTTAGAAACTTCCTACTTTATAAAGGAAGTTTAGTTTTTCTAATTTCAGTTTGAAATTTTCCTATTTTGTTTGTAACCTTTCAAAGCTATAAATAAGATAGAGAGGGGTTGGCAGCATATTTAGATTTAGTCCAGAAAAAAAAATTAAAAAAAAAAAGGTCCAACTTTTATTTTTCTGGTTGAGTCTCCCACAGTTGTGAGACTCAATCGATCGTTACTTTGTTCTTTCATTGTTTAACTCTCTTTCATTATTCTCCTTCCCATCTTTTCATTACTAGTGGGCAACTATTGTTCTTCAATATTGAGACCATCCCTTGAAGTTCCTGATAAGTTTTCCATCAGCACAAGTTAAAATTACTCATAGCCTGGGCAGTACACCATTCCAGCATGCTTTCAACATACACATCTTCTGCAGATTTTATTGGATCCTTCCTAAATTTCAGAGTGTATTCACATCTATCATAAGGAACATCTGCTACAAGTTTCATGAGGATCTAAGGGTTAGATTTCAAGATAAGTGAATTTCTTCGTTACTTTCTAATTCTGATTTTTGCTAAAAAAACATGTTCGAGACCTACGGGCAAGATTGGTTTCGATCCCGCCCGTTGGATCAAGTTCATCTTCTGGAGTATTGTTTCTCATACCTTAAGGATTATTGTTTTCAAGTTTCGAAGCATTCTATTGAATAGATTTGAAATTGAGTAATTATTTGTCAAATTCAACCATTCTTACTTGTTAAAGTGTTAAATTTGAATTGCACTGATTGAAAGATCCCTAGCAAGGTTTGGGCATAAATTGAGATGTAACCCCCATCACGACACTTCTAATAGCATAAATAACAATGCCCTAATGGACCCACAACACCAACAGCCCTCAGGAAACGGCGCACTAAAGGTGAATAAACCGCCGGCAAAACATTGCCACAGCAAAGTTGATGTCGCAGCCACTGCGTATCATTCATCTGCACCGCTTGGGTCTTCTAACTAACCAGCGAGTTGAGCCACATGCCCGCAATTCAAACCGGCAAACCATTGAGTGGACGCTCAGCCAGGACAAACCCTCCAACATCGCTGCAACTGGCACTGGAACCAACCCTGCTAGCTTCTCCGTCGTAGCCATCTACAAAGGCTCTTCCAGCAATTCCATCTCCGCCTTTCTCAAGGAGAAACCCACCCCTCCCATGCTGGCACCCACACCCTTCATCCTCCGCAAGCAACTCAGGAGTGACGTTGATGCTAATGATCAGCTCCCAAAGAAGACGTCATCGCTACCCATGATTGCTGCTTCCTGTTTTGGTGCTGCTAGCATGGGACACTGCCAGTGGTTTCTAGCCTCTTCACATCTGGCCAGATTTCGGCCAGGTTTGGAGCTTCATTGCTACCCAATATGGTGTTGCCGATGCAACTGTCTCTCTCCCCTGCATCTCCTTTCTCAACTACTGCAGCCCTTCCCCCTTCCTCCTAAGTGATTTTCCCACTTTGATTCTAATATTCGATTATTTGATTTGCGTTTGGAAGTTTTATTGCAATGTTCTATATTAGAAGGGGAAAAGAACAAACGAGGTGTTTTGAGTTATGAGTTATGAGTTATGAGTTTTATATCATTTCTCTTGCCTGTAATTTAATGCTTTTTCTGGATTTTAGATATTTGGGTTTATGTCGAATGGTGCAGAAGCTTGTGAACATTTTGAAGCAAACAGACCCATGAGATCCTTTTCGGATTGAGATCACTGATATGCTCCTACAAAAGCTGTGAGTTTTGCTTAACTTACTAATCTGCTGTCTCACTGAATTAAATATATGAATGTTAGTTTTCTAGAGTTCCACTCTATCTTCATTTGACAGGGGGAGAGAGAGAGAGAGAAAGGAAGGAGAGGGTTAGGACATAGCCGGCTGAGGCAGAAGGAGGTCTAGAGTTCCAGTCTATCTTCGTTTGACAGGGAGAGTTAGAGAGAGAGGGTTAGGGCACAGCCGTATAAGGCGGAAGGAGGAGGGAGGCATCTGGGGAAAGAAGAAGGCTGAGGGGGAAGGGCAGAGTCGCCTGTGGTTACAATAGAGTGGCCACTTCCGCTTTGCACAGAAGGGAATGGGAAGAAAGAAAGGAGAGACAGATGAAGGGGTTAAGGGTAAAAAAGATTGGAATTTTTCCACAACCTGGTTAAGCTGATCTTGATTTAGGTATCCCAAAAATAATATATAATGTTGGGTACCCTAGGTGTGGTTTCTTCTTTCTTCAAAACGTTGGGTACCTAGGTGTAATTTACCCAAACAATCGATATCATTCACGGCCAAAACCGATACTAATCTGTCGATCCAATACCGATTATTAAAACCTTGGTGAGGATTCCTTCACAAAGGTTCACACTAACACTCTCTCTCTCTCCTTTGACAAAATGTGAGCCCCTACTAAACAAATCCGTCTCCTGCCCTTTTATTGGTCCAGTTCCCACTTTAGCGTCGTGGGAAAACCTTGCCCTTTTTTTTTAATTTATTGTCACTTTGAATTTAATTATAATACACTTTCTGTACTTGTTTTAAACTAGAGATTGATCAATGAGATGGGAGTTGGGTCTTCTAATACAATGTTATAATCTTGTCACGTAAGGCATGTCACAAATCATTGTGACCTGAATCATGACCCAATTATTTTCATTAGGGAACTTGAATTTTTCACTAGACCTGGTTTAACCTTGACAGCATGGATTTCTAGACAGAGCAGTAGCGTAGGCCATAAAAGCAGAATCCTAAAAAAGAAAATATATTTAAATTCTTTGGCTGTTATACAAAGAGCTCACTTAATATTCCGAAAGATTTGATCGCCACTATCGGGCCCCTCCCCGCTCATTAGTTGATTCAGTACCAACCCGCCTAAACCTGACTGACTGCTTCTCTTGCCAATGCCAGTTATGCTCATCCTTTTCCTGCCCTTAGATGTAAAGGGGGAGTAAATGATTTGATATCTCATCCGAGAAAAGGCTTTTTTCGGGAGCGACTCTCACTTGAAGCCATCAATCAACATGGTTCAAAATCTGAACACCTCAAAATTCCCATCCAGATAATTCTGAACCTTTGTCTTGAAATATCAGTCCCATACCACCCCCCCAAAACAAAATACTTTGGTAGCTTTATGTTCAAAATCACAAAAGACAAATAGCCAATCCACCTGACAGGATCCATCATCCAAACCATAACCATCCACCTATTTCTTGATCCATAACCAAAACCATCTTTTCTTCTCATGTTAATCATGCAGTCCCCTTTTTCCTTCTTGTTTACATGTAAAACTATAGTTCCTGATGAACCACATCATTGCAGGGCAGTAAGATTCAAGTTTTATGCCAATATAGATCAATACAAAACACAACTATAAAAATTTATCTAAAGTTCAACCAAGATAACCTCAATAGCATTACTCACAGTAACTATTCTGCCGATCCCTCACCTTAAGCAGGCTAAGCTGATTAGGACTCCACCGAAAGAAGGGCTTTGGGTTAACATTTTAGCCAGTTTTGGATCCAGGAAGAAGAGGATAGATGTAACCAACTTTACAAAATGGTCAGTGCAAAGCAATGAAACTTAACTTAGCCAGTGAGGGAAAAACAACAATTATGTTCCTTCTGTTACCAGAACTTGACCACCATAAGGCCCCCCAGAGAATGAACGAGGAACCTCATGACCATTGGTATAAAGTTACAGAAACAATTTTGGCACCATAAAGAATTTTAGACATTCAGGACAAGATTCCATAATCTGATCCACAATAATGACATGTCCAAAGAAAACACATTGCCCAACCCCAACCAGATAATAATATGAAAAATAAATCAGAATTCAGTGTCAAAAACTCGTAAAAGGAATTGTTTTCAGATCAGTCGCAAGTGTCAAAACTAATGACTCCCCCATGCCCTTTGCCAGGACCACACAAAGGTTATATGACCAAATATAGACAGTCGTAAAGCAAGCAGTTATTAGGTTGCGGCCTTGTAAAATGCACAAGATCCAAGAGGAATTACACACACCATGGAAGAAAGGAAACACCCTAATCTGACACGAAGAAAAATTGAAAGTCCGCCACTCTTGAGGCTATCTGATTATTCAACTAGGTTCAAGCTATAGGAATACTAGACTCCATTTCCCAAATAACTCATTCAATCAATTATTCTTAAAACTCAGTCATCTGATCAAAATAGAGGAATGCCACTCAATCAGCAGCGTTCAGTTGACTAGGCAACCTTGTTTCTTTGTTAGTAAAGCAACTACGAACTAGATTATGATTATCCCAACAGTCACAAGGAATAAACCTGAAATCCAAAGAAAGGCCTGCCAAGAGAACCCCAAAACTTGGCCCGGACATAAGTTTGCAACTAAAATTAGACATCCACCCACCAGTGTTTTCTCTTTTTTCTTTTTTTTTTCCTTTTTTTTTTCTTTTTTTTTCTTTTTGCTTAAGATCAAAAATTATATTGATAAGGAAAAGCAATATAGAATGACAATTTAAGGCATCAGGAGCCACTTCCCACCTTCGGCATTGCCATCAGCAGGAAGACACTCCCGATTCAATAACCAAAAAAGAAAACTCTAGCAGAATCTAAACTGAGGGTGCTCTGAAGCATCCCACACAACCTCTCTTTGCAGCCAAGGGAGGACATTCAGACCACTTAAATGAAGCCAAAGACCTGGCACAATGTTTAGCTAAGATATCTGCCACCATATTAACTTCACGAAGCAATGAGAGAATCACCATTCACACAGCAAGAGGTAGAAGGAGGGAATTTCATTGTTGTCAACATTGCCAGGGACAACCACCCACCAGCTGCTAAAGGAAAACTTATAAAAATAACACCCAAAACAAATTATTCATTCTAGATTACACAATCCCCCTTCCTCCCAGCCATAAATAATATATCAAAGATATTTCATACACGTAAAGTTGAAATTTAAAGAAAAATAGGCCAAGTCAAATGGCCCTCAAAATGTAATCCAAATTTTCTGATCAAAATAAAAGAAATATACTCAATCAGTGACTTTTATTGACTAGTCAACTTCATTACTGAAGCAACTAGAAAATTAAAACATCTCAACAGTCAAATTAAAGAACGTGAAAGCCAAAGCAGGGACCGAGCAAAGAACTGAAGTTCTGCCACTTCGACCCAAAAAGGTTGGAATAGTAAGTTAGCATAAGTCTCGACCAACAAGTAATTTAAAAAAAAATAATAATCAGTCACTAAAAATAAGTTACAACACAAAAAGGATACAACTGCAGTTCTGAATTACCCAGTCCCCTTCCACCCAACTATAATTAGTAACGTAAAATACATTCCATACACTTGAAGAAAAAATAATAATAAATAACTAAGAAGACCGAGCCAAAACGTTTCTCAAATTGCCAACTCAAACCCTCCAAAACTAGATCTAATCAGAAAACCCCCAATTCAGCCAGATATTGAGCTAAAATTTCTCCAAATGTAGGTTAATGCACCAATTCCTCAAAACAAACGACATTTAGAAATGCTAAAAACAGATTACGAAACGTAACCCAACTATCCATTTACACTAGAGATCTAATCCACCCAAATTTTCCCTTCCGAATATATTCATGTACAGAGACGAACAATCACCAGAATCCCATATTATCCATTAACCCACAAACCCTAGAATCAACAACTTGAAAATTCACCAAAATAAAACAAAAAAGATCGACAATGCCATTACCACAAACCGTTAAATCAACCAATCAAACCTAAAAGACCAAAAACAATAATATAAACAAAATCTCACCTTGCGTCGGATCCAGATCCCCTTTATCCCCATAGCGCAAAAAGGGAGGCAACCAGAAAATACCAGATAACAAAACCGCAAACCCGAAAAGCAGAACAATAACACATTTTAGCCGAACAAATTTCGGGATCTGGCAGTGATTCACCACATTTTCCTCCGAAATTTCAGCAATTTCCGTAGAAGAAAGAGATTGTTCTTCTTCTACTTTCCCCATTGCGAAGGAACTGAGAACTCTTCAATACCCATTCTCATCTTTTCGCACTGAATCCGCAGACGCCGTCTCCATTGCAGTCCGTTGAAGTGGAAAAAGAAACAGAGAGAAGCGGATTTAAAAGAGAAAACCCATTTGAGTTTTTCTTTTACATAGTAATTTCTAGTAACCCAAAAGATGAATTAGGGCTAAAGAAGGATGGAAGTAACTACAAATCTCTACTTTCTTTAAAAAAAAATCAGTCTCTTTTTTCAGATCTAACTAAGCTTTCCGAGTTGGTTTATCAGTTCAGAGAAATTTTTAAAAAGGGATATGCTGATGGTGATGCTCACAACAAGTGTGAGACTTATGAAGCAAGAAGAGGAAGGTACTGCGTATTTGTGGGGTTTTTATTTGAAGCTTTAAACAGCGCCATTTAGTGCTCATTAAAATAATTATTAAAGCTCTGTTAATGGAAACGATACCAGAGAAGAGAGAGAAGAGAGAGAAAGTGAGAAGTTATCCACTGCCCTTCCACCATCACTTTCCGTTCGGTACAAAATACAGATCAGGTCTGGATTTTTGGGTAAGAAATCAATGGCGGGTTAATGGATCCGGATCATCAGCATCATCAAGATAATCATTGATCTGAAGCTTGCCGTCAAATTTAGTGGTGAGATCGTGGATTCATTTCAATCTACAGAAAAATGGATACCAAATCTAGAGGATCTATAGTCATTGTAAGAACGACAATTTTATAGCTTGAGCATTGGATCGAGGTTATCGGTCAATTAAATTAAAAGTCAACCATTCATGTTTGAACTCCGGAAAATCTGTACGTGGAGGATAGATTACCCTCCGTCATACACGCCCGCCTCTACACACGTGTCTCGTCCTGCCATTACGCCGCGCGCTCTCACTATAACGTTTTTTGAAAATTGAAAATTTGATCCCAAGCGATGAAGATTTTAAATTCAGGTATTGACATGTTTGGAACCAATGAAAAATTGACATGTGTTTAATTAATATTAAAACAGGTTAAATTGAAGGATGTACAAAACCGGTATAAATCGGATAATCTGGTACTAGTTATTTGAACCAACCATGGTCACAGCCAATTCTTATCCTGATCCCCCAAAATCAGGGGAATCCGATTCATATGAATCAGACACTTTTTTGGGTTCAGCCTTTAAATCAATTATTTTAATATTAAAAAAATGGGGTTTTTGCTATCTGCTGCTGGCCCTACCTCACTGGGGCCTGGGGGTGTACACCGGCATCAAGAGGAAGGACAGGGTAGTCATTGCATTGCCTCATATGAGCGAACGGATGCAGAGGATGCTACCCGATAGGGTTCTTTTTTTGACATACACGGTTTGTACTTCCAATCCGTTGGATGAAGAAATATAATCTCAAAAATGTCCTTCCGTTATTAAATGAATGATTGATACTTTACTGAGGTTTATACACAAGTCTGTTTATAAAAACCGTCCCCAAAAAAGATTTAGGCTTTATTTGATCGGAGCTAAAATTATGCACGTTAATATTTTATTTTTTCATTTTTTTTTAAATATACATTAGAAAATTCATTAAATATGTTAAAATTTTACATCAAAACAAACAGAACCTTAAGGAAAAGATTCACATCTAAAATCTGAATGTGTGTGTCATCCTGTGTCCTCTCACATTGGTTGAAATGATCCCCACCATTCCTCGTTGATACTTGTGTTTTTATTCACCCATTGGATCCTATACTAACGTTTGATCTCCAAAACCGACTAGAAATTGTTTCTGGTCACCTAGTCATGGCTAACCTTCATTCGGTATGCATACCCATGTGCAATTATAGTTTGAACCTCTCTGAAGACAGAAGTGGATTTATCTCCAAAGATGGTAAGGTTATCATATTGCAACCTAGTGATTATGGATTCGAAATACGGAAATAATTTTTTTGTGTTATGAGGGTAAAGCTGCATACATCCTATCTCTATCCAGACATTGTAATAACAAGAGCTTTCAACACTGAAACACCTTAAAAATGAATTATCTTCCTCTCTCTCCTCCACTCTTCAGCCACCTCCATGGCACCACCTCCTCCCACTGAATAAGCCACCACACCTAAACTTGGTTTAGTCATGAGACCGATTGCCCTCCCCACCCACCATGGTGGAGAGGAATTTGTTGTCAGAAAAAAAATATATATAAAAAATTGTTTATTACTTTGTGGGGACGTGAGTCACGTGACACCGATTCGATTCGTATTATACCAATTTTTTAGATTTTCCAACCCGTGAGACAATTAATATAAATGTGTGGAAGATAAAACACACTTGTTCATTAATTATAAGAGGAGTACAGGTTTCTCATAAGTCCTACCTCTAACCGCTGGCTTATTAATTACCGTGGACCACGATTAGGATCTAAATCGTTTTCTCCAGAGAGTTGGGAGGAGGGGCAGCAACCTTATTGGATAATCGTCATGTAAAGATCGGATGAATCTGACATCTCCGTTCGAACTGACAAGAGAGTATCAGCTCGAATGGAAAAGTCGGATCCACATGACGATCATCAACTAGAGTCACCTCGTCTCCTCCTTGAAGTACAGGGAGGAGACAATTTGAATCCCCACAATTGTGCATTAATGTATGCATGCATATATATGCTCTGGCCCCATTCTTGTATTGGTTGTGAATTTTTTTCAGTGGCACTATTTGGAGTGTGGTTTCAGTTCAATGATATTTGGTTATGGTGTTAGTGGAGAGGGTTTCTCGTAATGCTAGTGTGGGGAGAATCTCTCATACACAAAAACATTGAAAGTAATATCGTAAATAAAATGCTAATACTGTCAAGTAGGAGAGAGAAAATATCAAACTGTAAGAGAGCTTGAGAAATGGTATTGTCAATAAAATACTCCAATATAATAAAATATTTGCTGTGCTTTTTCACAAAAGGAATTTTTTTCATCTTCCTTTCTTGCATCTTGAATTATGGCAACAACTTATTTGAGAAGAGCGTCTACCTCTACCTTAAATGCTTATTCTGATGATATATTATTTTTTTAATGGGGGCATCGACTATTGAGTCCCTACTTCTCTTTTGATATGGGTATGGCATTTTGTTATGGGATGCGGCATTTTGTTATGGGATGCATGCAGAGATATATACTTGTTTAGATTGTAAATGGAAATCTTTTTGGACTGTTTTTAAACTCTCTTCATCTTTTTTGTTAGAAAACTTAACAATGCATGTTCGATAATGGGGATTGTTGAATTGCAGGTAAACGAAAATCTTAAGGGAAATAGGTGAAAATTTTCATTTAATTAAAGATTAATATACACATGCAACAAGGCGACTATCCAGACCTTCAAAGTGTCTAAGGCGCCAAAGGCGATACCCACAAGACCTAGGCGATCGCCTTTTGAACATTCACAAGGCGTCTAGCCGCCTAAACTGTTGTGAGGTTACATCCCCGTATAAAAAAATTCAATAAGTACTATTTGATTATACTTCAAACACTTAAAACAAATTCATTAATAGAATTTAAATGATCACTAATGAACGGACTCAAACAGTAACACTGACTAGACTAACATTTAAACTAGCTCTAGATAAACCCCATGGCTTATCATTGAGCCCCACAAATAAATTTTTTTTATGGCCCCTAGAATTTAAATGATTTACAAGAATACTTCCAACTAAAAAAAAAGACTTATATAATACAACGGAGAATCCAGAGAATCTACTCCTAACGATCATTAAGGAGATAAAGCAATTGAACAAGAGCCAAATCAAGGGAACAAAGAAGTTATTGAAAAATTGGAAGAATGCAATTAAACTTGGGAAGGAAACGAAAGAAATCAGTAAATTGAATGAGAGAATGATGGAAATGACTGAGAGGATAATGCACTTGAAAGAGCAATCTAGGAAAGAATCGAAGAAGTGTGTTATGCATAGGAACAATGCAGGAAAAAAAAAAAAAAAAAAAACAATGGCAGATAGATCAATTGGGGGATGAAATCAAGTTAATGGAGGCTGATAAGGTGGGTCCAATAGTTTAGTTTTTACTTAAAGAAATGAATTTGGATATATATATTGCTAGACCGTGAATTGAACTCAGTAGTTTAGGGGCAACAACCACATGCTACATATGTGGCACTAACTCCCAATGTTAAAGGGGTTGGTGGTGGGTATTTTTTCAATAATAACATAATCTGGCTCTTTCGATACCAATTATTAGGGATGAAAGCGCAAACCAGAAGAAAAACACACGAAGAAGACAAACTATCGTCCTTGACGTTGAAGGGTCAGAAAAGATACGTGATATCAAAACAATGATTAAGATTAGGGAATAACTCTATAAGGATATATTATTGACGTATGCCAACAAAGTATTAAAAAGTAATCGATCACTGAGAGACTACAACATTGAATATGATTATACCATTTATCTCTCTCTCCCAATGTTGGGAGGGAGCGGAAATGAGGAAATCGGATCACCATTCCCACCTAATATTTTTTTTTTCTAATATATATATATATATATATATCGTGTAACGTTTTATGATACAGTAGAGAATCTGGAGAATCCAATCCTACCGATCATTGAGAGAATGCATCAATTAAATGAGAATGGGGCAATTGAACAAGGAAGCTCGTGATTGCTTTCTTTGTTGGAGTGAGCTGCCCAGATATTTCTTGTCTCAGTGCGGTTTTTAACCTGTAGGCCTGGCTCGGGAGACACGGTGAGGTCTCAAAATTGACACCCCTAGGTGGAGGATTGGGAGACATGGACAATAGTATTGTCCATCCAAAATACAAAACAACAAACTTGCAAACACAAGATCAAATAACTGAAGGTTACGCACCTAAAGGGGAGAAGGCTACTACACTTGTAGACACTTGTAGATAAGTTCTTTTTTCTTATATTTAGTTGTAGAGGTTTGTATGCTACCACAAAAGTTTCTTATATTTAATTGCAGAGGTTTATAGGCTACGAAAGAGAAATTGAAAAAATAAAAAATGAAAATTTTCAAGCGCAAAAAAATTAAATTTTATAGTTATAAACTGTTAAACCTCCTCTAGATACTGATAAAACCAAAGGAAACCAAATTTGTAAACTACTGAAACCTGTAAACTAGTTAACCCTCCCCTTAACAAAAGTATGAAACTAAAGTTCTAGAAACCAGAATGGTAAACTACCGAACCCTCCCCACCCTCCCCTCCCCTTCCCTAACAGCCTTCGTCAAATCTAAGTCGTCCTTCAATTGATCTTTTCTCTTGTTCGCATTGTTCTTATGGATCTTATACCTCTCCCATTCAATCTTAGATTGTTCTTCCAATTATATCCTCCTCATTTCCATTTCTCTTGTTTTGTTGTTCAGTTTACTGATTTTTATGGCTTCCTCCTTATGTTGAATTGAATTCTCAACATATCTCCTCGCATTCTCCAATTCTGCCATATTTTCTTCGATCAGTTGATGTATCCAATTGTTCAATTGGATACTGTCATTTACGAATGGTGGGAGTGGATTCTACTGTAACATTATACGACGACCTAAAAACCAAAATGGTAAACTACCGAACCCTCCCCACCCTCCCCTCCCTATCAGCCTCCGTCAACTCAAAGTCGTCCTTCAATCGATCTATCCTCCGCTTTCTCTTGTCTGCATTGTTCTTATGGATCTTATACCTTTCTCATTCAAGCCTAGATTGTTCTTCCAATTGCATCCTCCTCATTTCCATTTCTCTTGTTTTGTTGTCCAGTTTACTGATTTATATGGCTTCCTCTCTATGTTGCATTGAATTCTCAGCATATCTCCTCGCATTCTCCAATTCTGCCACATTTTCTTCAATCAGTTGACATATCCAGTTGTTCAATTGGATACTGTCATTCACGACTGGTAGGAGTGGATTATGCTATAACGTTACACGACGAGATATATATATATATATATATATATATATAGGGAAATTTTCACCTACCACCCAAAAAGATTTGGGCAAATCACCTACCACCCAAGTTTTTAAAAAAATCACATATTACTCAGGTTACACAAATGTTAGTCCATTAACTAACGGGAAAGAGTTGAAATTGTATGTAGACGTTTATACCCTTGTCAATTTAAAAGAAAGAAAAAAGAAGAAGAAGATAAAGAAAAGCGAGGCTGAGAATGTCGGCATTGGTTCAGGCGAGTTATCAAGGAAAACCACCTTTTAAACACTTAACTGTATTACTAGCAGAGGGGAAAGTGGTAAAATGGAAAAAGGCCAAAGCAGAAAGGGCGGTTTGTGAATTTGACACCATTGATAAGCTTAAAAAACAAGAAAGTACATTATTCCTTAAATATCAATAAAAGAGAATACGGTTAAAGACCTAATGTTGCAGTCACCACCTATTATTACAAAGGTCAAAGAGATCTGAAAAATTAATTCAAAAAAACTCAGATGCTGAAAATTGTTCTCGTCACCTAGTATAACAAAGAAAATGGGAAATCAAAGTTTCAATTCAATTCGTTAGTCAGAGCTGCATAAGGAGAGCAATTTGCACAAAATTCTCAACCTTACTGTCGCAGAAATCTCAGATCTTTGAGAGCTTGAGCACTTGCTCTCCAAGGCACTATCCATTATCCACAAAATCCAAAAACCAAAATCCCATCTCTATTTTCACACCGTAAGAAGACAGAGGCCTTCATCTCCGGTTTCTATCTACTATGGTGAAGACTAAGAGGGAGGTAGAGAGGCGTGAGAGAGTCTGAGACTGAGGAGCTAAAAGGAAAGGAAAGAGAAGGAGATGCCAGTATTCCTCCGATGGTTGAGGATGTCGCCGTGTGGATGGAAGAGTAAAAAGAAGGCAGAGAGGCGCAAGTGAAAGAGAAGTTAGGGTTGGGAGGAACAGTAAAAATTAAAGAGAAAATAGAAGGTAAGTTAAAAAAAAAAAAGAGGGTAAATTGGACTTTTTCCCTTACAGTAAAGGTATTATTGTCATTCATGTATTTTCTAACGGCTGACATCAGCAACTAACGGCTCTGTTAGTTGCTTTTGGATCTTTTGATAAACGTTTTTGTAATTTGGGTGGAAGATGATTTTTTTTTAAACTTGAGTGGTATGTGATTTTCCAAATCTTTTTGGGTAGTAGGTGAAAATTTTCCCTATATATATATATATATATATATATATATATATATATATATATATATATATATATATATTCAAAAAAAAAATTACGCAATAATGGTGATCCGAGTTCTTCATTTCAACTCCCTCTTAACAATGGAAGGGGGTGATAGATGGTAGAACCATATTCAATGTCGTAGTCTCTCAGTAATCGATTACTCTCTAATACTTTGTCGGCGTACAATTGGTATCAGAGTCAGATTATGTTATTGTTAGAAAAATATTTACCACCCACCTCTTTAACATGGGGATTTAGTGACACATAGCATGTGGTTGCTGTCCCCTTCAATTAATGAGTTTAATTCACGGTATAGCAGTATATATATCCGAATTCAATTCCTCAAGTAAAAACTAAACTACTGAACCCTACATATCAGCCTCCATTTACTTTATTTCATCCCTCAATCGATCTATATGCAGTTGGTTTTTCTTTCGCATTGTTCCTATGCATAACCCAATTCTCCGATTCTTTCCTAGCTTCCTCTTTCAACTACATCACCCTCTTAGTCATTTCTATTGTTCTCTCCTTTAATTTACTGATTTCTTCCGCTTTCTATCGAAGTTTAATCGCATTCTCCCCATGTTTAGTCGCATTCTCCAATTCGTCAATAGCTTCTTTGTTCATTTGATTTAGGCTCTCGTTCAATTGCTTCATCTCCTCAATGATCAGTAGGAGTGGATTCTCCACTATATTAGATAAGTCTTTTATTTAGTTGGAGGTATTCTTGTAAATCATTTTAATTCTAGGGGCCATATTAAAAATTGTTTATTTGTGAACTCAATGATAAGCCGTGGGGTTTATCTAGAGTTAGTTTAACTAATGTTAGTCTAGTCAGTGTTACTGTTTGAGCCCCATTAAGTTCATTAGTGGTCACTATGTTAGTGAATTTGTTTTAAGTGATTGAAGTATAATCAAATAGTACTTATTGAGTTTTTTATACGAGGATGTAACCCTCACAGTAGTCTAGGCGGCTAGGCGCCATGTGAATATTCAAAAGGCGACCGCCAAAGTCTTCTGGGCATTGCCTTGGGCGCCTTGGATGACCTGAAGGTTTAGATGGTCGCTTGTTATATGTGTATATTAATTTATAATTAAATGAAAAATTCGACCTACCTCCCTTAAGATTTCCGTTTACCCGTGTTGGGTTTTTTAGATTTTAAAAACTAAAAGTTTCAAACTTTTGACCATCTTTTTGTTTTTTTTTTTTAATTTTGGAGGGAAATTTTTTCACTTGTGTTTTTTGGTTGGCTTAGCTTGTAAGACTTCTTTTAGTCCCACATTGCTTGGAGAGGTAAGATTGAGGATATATATATATATATATATATATATATATATATATATATATATATATATATATATATATATATATTGTGTGACCTATAACATCTTGAGCCCTTAAATAAAAGGATGTCTTTAGAGGGAAGGGTTTGGGGGGTCCGGGGTGCTTTTCACACACGCGCACGCGTCGAGTAGAGCCGTGCTTGGCGGGGAGTGGCGCGGGTGAGGGTGAGGGTGCAGGTGCTGGTGCGGGTCTATCTATTGGTCTATTTTTCTGAGGGGTATATCTCTACGTATTTGAATACGTAGAGGCATGACATATATATTTGAATGGGTACGTTCGTACTTATACAAATTCAAAGAAGTTTAATCTCAACCGTTGATCTTTATGATCGTTGGGAAGATTAAATCTTGACCTTCTATTCAATTGGCACACTCATTCATCACAACTCGTCGGATTGATATAATTTTCCATCGCACCCATTGATTTGAGATTTCTTCTTCTATTAATAAGAAAAGAGTCCTCAAGCTTAAAGTTACAACAAGAAGTTTAACCCGTATAGAACTCTATCTCTTTCTCTCTCTCTCTCCTCCAGCCTTATTCTGTTTTTAGTTATCGGAATCATTCTGTTTTTCCCTTGAGTGTTGATTGTAGCCGTCTGGATTCTGACGAAGACCACTTTTTGGAGTGCAATCTAAGTAGAAGAAGCTTCAACTTCGGGGCTTGGGGATTAATCTCACGGGAATTATTTGCACATAAGGGGTGAATTAATCTTAAAGATAGTGACCGGTGGCACGACTCAATCCTATCCATATTGCAAATCATAGTTCATTAAATTCCGTAAGTAATCTACATTAAATATTATTGTATTTATATACTATTGAATATTATCAAAATTTATTTTGTAACTCTGTGATAGTCTTAAACTTACTCTGGAATATACTTTTACTACAACCTGCAATTCAACCATCCCCCATTATCGGACGTTCACTGTTAAATTCCCTAATGGAAAAGATGAAAAGAGTTTTTTTTTACTCTTTTACTAAAAAACAATCCAGAGAAGGTTTTCATTTACAATCTAAACAAGTATATGTCTCTCCATGCATCCCATAAAAAAAGGCCATGCCCATATCAAAAGAGAAGCACGGATCTCAACAGTCGATGCCCCCATTAAAACAATAATATATCATCAAATTGAATCCTCCAAGAAGAATAAGCCTTTAACGCAGAGTTAGATGCTCTTAACAAACAAGGAGTAACACATTTGAATTGGCTTTATTAAATAAGTAAATGGTTTTCTATACACACACACATGTGTAGTAGTATATTTACATCATTGATGGGGAGGAGTGGATGCGGCTGTTAGGTGACTTCATCAAGTATCTGTTTTCGGGCAACCAAAGTAATCGTTTGAAGGAAACCATGTACATGTGCAGAAGATTCTACGAGACGTTGACAAAGAGGAAGGAAGAGGAGTAGATGACTATTGGTTGGAACGTGAAATCCTCAATACACCAACGTGGTATAACCCCAAAAGGTTTAGGGACTAATTGAGGTCTCATCTTGCTTCATCATCATCATCTTCTTATCAATAGACTCGTGATTTTTGTAATTTCTTGCTTTTTCTTGTCAACCATAATCTTCATTGAAACCAGGAAACATGCTGGCAGAAATATGAGTACGTAGCTTCTAGAATACCAATTACCAAGCAAAAATTTTCATGTTCCTATTTCGTGAAGATGAACTTGGTCTACTGATTGTGTGAATTGATGAACTTGGTCTACTGATTGTGTGAATTGCTAACATATGCATTCAGCCATTCAGGTGACTTGTACCACACCAAAATTCCTCTGCGCTTCTTGGACCCCTTTAGCGAATATCAATGGTGTGGGCTGCTGAGACAAGCTTTTAGACATCCAAAATATGGAGACCATCTTGAGGAAGAGAAAGAAGCCCCGTATTAGATGAATTAACCTCACTCCTCAATTTCGCCAACTAAAACTTGGTCAGAAAGAGCTCCTCCATGCATGGCCAATCGAAGCCTCAATTTCGCCACCTGAAACGTAGCCTTGATTCTGGACAAGCAGTGGCTTTTTAAGGGCAATTTGAATTTCTGATTGTCTTCATCGGGGGAGTCGACGCTGTTGCAATCGAAAACGGAAACGATAGGATCCAAAGGGGACGAGGTAAAACAATGTAGAAATTGTTTTCACAGTAACCGACATCACTCTTCTTGACTGACATGAATTGAAAGACCGCACTTCCAATTGTTCTGAATCATCTTTCTTGGCATCTACCCTTGGATCAGGGTCGTTTGGTTCATTACAGCGGTTTGAGTTTCTACTTCAACTTCAAGTCTTTCTGTTATGTTAAAGCTGCAATTGTTGGTACCATTGTTTTAGAATCCTATGTTCTCGCTGTAACTTATGGACCGGGATCAACTGTTTACAAATTATGAAGTATGGTGAGAAAATTGGGAGCTTGAGTACTGGCCACACAGAGGATTCTCTTACGATGAGCTTCGCGGGTCCAGTGGGTTTGGCAGAGTGTACAAAGGAACCCTGCCGAACATCAACAACACAGGAGGCAGTGCAATGTACTAACGACTCTGAATTGCAAGGTTGCCTCGGTGATTCAAACTCCCTAAGCTCTACCAGTACCCTTCTTTGTTGGCAGTGGCGGTTGCTGTTGCCGCCCTCCTCCTCCTTCTCTTGTAGTGGTGGTTGTGCCGTCCTTCTCTTTCCTCTCTGGTAGAGGTATTTATGAGTATTTGTAAAAGAAGGGTTAGGGAGGGGATAAAATAGTAACTTAGACTCTCTTTGGTATTGTTTATATTTACTCTTATGAATCATTTATAATAAATGGTCTATGAGAATAAATTATAAATCATGAATAATAGCCATTTAATCCAACTATATATGAATAAGTAATAATAGATTATCACAATAGTGATCAACACCTTCTAACGTATTTGTAGATTTTATATTATATCAATTTATTTTAAATATAAATAAATATCATAAATCATATCAAACAACTACATATGTTATAATGTATTATATAATTTTTTCTATAATACATATCAAAAAGATTCTTAACTAGTGTCTAATGGTAAAATTTTCATATAAAATTTTAAAAGTTATCACGTCATCAATTAACAGACTTGTCTGTTAAAACAGGATATACATGATACATATTTAACAAATGAGGGGGTTGAGAATCACGAAGTGGGGTTGAATGACTTAAGAGCAAAGTATAAGAGTGGGTAAAACTTTCAACATTCGATAAAATTTAATAATGTTTTAACATATTTTTTATTTGGATCTTACCCATTTAGTAAGCATTTTAAATAATAACAAACGTGACATTAATTTTTTTTATTGTTTTTTGGTAAAGACAATATAGTTTAATTAAGATTAGACAACCAAATGCTTTTGAAATATTTTAAGGGAAAAAGGCAGTTACCTTTCCCTGTAACTTACCTTAATTACAGTTGAACACCCAAGTTTTAGGAAAAGACAAACGACCCCAATTTTTAAAGTTGTTAAAGTTATATTTCTGTGGACAACTCTGCCCTTGAGCATTTTATTAGTTTAAAAACCTATTAATGTTAACCACTGAAACCAAAAACTCTTTTAACTTCTCTTTTCCGACCAAAGTTATTTCTTCTCCGGCTGAAGTGGATCGACAAATCAAAGACAGAATTAGGAGAGGAAATGGAGAACATGATGAAAAATATTAAAAAAAAGGTTATATTTCAATTCACGATTCAATCTGGGGCGGAAAAACCATACTTTTTCTCCTCCTATTTCTACTAGTTCTTCTTCTTCTTACTTGGATCCAGAATCATGACAAGGATCCGAAGAAGAAAAAAAGAAAAACAAAGAAACCCCTTCTCCCTTTACCTTCACCTTCAACCTGATTACAGAAAAAAAAAGCAAGCTGAACAAGCTTTAATTTCCCTAATTCATTTTTGAGATTTTTTTCGGTCTTCACAAAAAAATCCAGAAAAAGGAATAGAAAGAAAGAATAAGGATGGTAGTGAGAAATCTCCCTAGATATCCTTTCACTAGGATTGAACTAGAAGGGTTACTCTCCCCACTCATAGGTTTCTTGAATCTACCTAATAATCAGCAAGAACAACAACCCAAAGCTAAAATAAGAAACTTTGAAACAGAGTTGGTGGGAGATATGAAAACCAGATTTGTTTATTGGTTTGTGCCTCACAGTAAGAATGGATTGTTAGGATTCCAGTTCTTCAACACAAATGGAAATCTGTATTATAGAGATCTGATTTCATCATCTCTATTTTGATTTCACGATGATGAAATATAGAGATCTGATTTCATCATCTCTAGTTATTTCAATAGAGAAATCTGATGAACAAAATTCGAGAAATCTGCATCATCTCTATTTTGAAGATGTTGGGGGAGAGTGGAGTCAAGTTCGTGGCTCAATTCGACGAAAAGGCTTGCCACAGGAACAACCTATTTGACCCTAATAAAGCTCTGGCTCTGTTAAAGACTATTAGAGAGTTCATGATCTATTGATCTTTGTGGCTGCTTCTTCTCTGAAAATGGTATGATTAGAAGTCAGATTCATTTGGAATGGACTTGGATATGTACAAAGAGTGAAGAATGGATTGGTTTGTGCCCCACAATAAGACCGGATTCGTTAGGAATGGACTTGGAGGTACATGGCTGCTGGAAGAGATGTCTGTTTAGGGTTTTTCCCTTGAAAATGAGTGGTATGATTAGAAACCAGACCATCTCCTTGGGGTTTTTTCTTCTTTTTTATCAAGAGAAAAGGCTACCACCATCGTCTCCCTCACTCTTTTTTTTTATTTTTTTATTTTATTTTTTTAAGTTGGTCACATTTGTAAAAGGGTTAATTTGGTCATTAAAGAAATATTAGACTCCCATCGTTAGCTTCTATTGGAAATTTCATAACGGCGTGGGTCTATTTATATTTTAATAGTGTTTTCAAGGGAGATATTTGTTTTTTCCTAAAACTTGAATGTTTAACTGTCATTAAGGTAAATTATAGGGGAAGTAACTGTCTCTTTCCCTTATTTTAATTGAATGAATATTATCTATTCAATTACTATGTTTTGGGGTTCTTAAACGTTTTTGAGTCGGATCATGTTATCCATTCAGTTACTATGTTTTGGGGTTCTTAAACGTTTTTGAGTCGGATCATGTCGTGACTTTTCATTTTAAAACATAGCAAACATGAAAGTAAAGTCCCATATATAATTGAATTATTAGAATTATTTGACTTTGCAATAAATGTTTCAATCATGTATAAGATTGAATGCTTTTGATGATCCGATCATAAATGAGATTTTACTACCATTTTACCATTATTTAAAATGCAAAATGAATGGTTGTGTCGTTGTAATCTGAGTCCAAGATTTAATTAAGAAAGCCAAAACATTATGATTAAATTGTATATTTTTCATTTGAGTCATTTAGAAGCTTTGATGATCTAATCTTAGTGTATACCATGATTTAAAAGGGGTATTTGAACAAGTATGATTTGCCTCAAATATTACAAATGCCAGAGTTCAATGACTGAATTGTATTTTTTTTTTTTTTTGGTTTGGAATCCTTAGAATCTTTTAATACATTTAGAGCATTTGGATTATTCTTGTCGTTCATTATCATTTCTTACCACGAACTAGTACAATAGGCGGAGTCCAATTCCAAGTCAAAGTGCTAGCAGTAGATACTAGTTGCCAAAAAAGCAAAGAAAACAACAGGGTGATATAAGATTAGGGTTTCTTTGTTTTTCGCTTGTTGGCTTCGCCATATCTTGCTTGTGCGAAAGCTACTTCCTAGACAAGGCATCCAAATATTATTTAAAAAAATTCGAATTCATTCATTAAAAAAACAAAAAATTATTAGAAACCATTGTTGTAAATAGCCATTAAGAAACTTAACTGTAATTTTACATATTTTTTTTAGAGTGGATACATCTTTTTTCGTATTGTGGATCTAATTGTATAATCCAATGGACTACGAACTTGATGATTGCAAAATTTCAAGGACTTATTGTTGTTAATATGTCTATGGTGGCTCATTCCCTAATAAGCAAGTTAACTGACCTATCTTTCTCCTCCCTGACTCCATGATTTTTGTAAAAAACTATCAGTTATCAATGTCAAAACACATGTTTATTAACTTCATTTTTTTTTTGGTAGGTACATTCTTTTGCAAAAACTGTTAATTTATTTTTTGAATTATTTTTTATTTTGTATTTTAAAAAAAATACAAACAGACAAAAAAAAAAAAAGTGAGGAAAAAATAAAAAAAATACCAAATCAAATCGAACCGATAAACCGTTTTATTAGCCGATTTAGACCATTGAGTGCACACTACTCGTCTCCTCAAAGTTCCGCCAGCACTCGGTCAGTCCTCCTCTCTCACTGACAATTTTTACCTCGACCTGTATTCATGGCTAATAGTTCGGATTAGGGCTTTTATCCTCAGTTTTTTTGCTTTTAAACATGGGGAGAAGATCTAAAGCATTTGTCGACGAAGGTAATGCGTCGGAGTCGATAACTATTTTCCCTTATCTAATTCATATTTTTTATTCTGGTTCTCTGTGTTCCTTAGTTTTCATTTGGTCAATTGGGTTTTTGCAAAATTGCAGAAGAGGAAGAAGTAAGGGAAATTGATGTTGATGACGCAAATGTTGACGAAAGGGATGAAGATGAAAGTGGTAATGTGTACTCGCTTACCCATCATTATTATCTCCAAAGCTTTCAAATTATTGTTTTGCTTCTTGAGGTTGGGGCGGATGATCGGAGTTTCTAGGTTTGGTGGAATTGCTTATCAGATTTTCCTTTGCTCTAATGCAGTATTTTGACAATAACTGTTGGCTAAAAATGGTTTGTGCAGTTCTACTTCTGTTTCTCTGTTTTATTTTGAGTTTTTTTTTATTGGGTTTGAATTTTTGCATTATTTTTGTTACAATGGGCTTAGTTTAATACGCTTTGTGCTCTTCTGATTCGGGGTACGAGTTCTGCATGTTCATTTGATTGCAGTTCCTGTTCTCCTTCCTCTTTCTTCTATTTTTCTTGCTTGTAAGGACTCCAAGCCTCCAAATGCTCATCAGTTGTGTTAATGAGCATGCTTTTCTTCTCCTATTTTCTCATTGTGTGTGTGGTGAAGCTGGTTAGGTGTTAGCTTTGAGGTTGGAGATGTAACTTGTCATCTCCGATGGGAGTAGGCTTTTTTTTATTTTATTTTTTATTTTTAAAAATTTTTTTTTTGTGTGTGTGGTGGGGGTGGGATTCATTATGAGGGGCATGATATTGGACTTAAATTATTTCTGTTAAACTGAAGAGGGGCAAGATGAATACGAGAAGGATGGGTTTATAGTAGATGATGTGGATGAAGAAGAAGAAGAACGGGCAGACAATGATAAAGGGATGCAAAAGAAAAAGAAAAGGAAAAAAAGGTATGGCTCTTCAGTCTCCTCTCACTTATGGTTTCTGTGTTTTAAGTGTCATTATTATTTTTCAAGGCAGATTGTTCACTGCTAACCTTTTTTATTTGTTACTTCAGAGAATCAGAGAACAATTATGTTCTTGACGAAGATGACTATGAATTGCTTCGGGACAACAATGCTCCGGGTTTCCAACGCCTGAAACCTGTGAGTCATGCTCTTCATTTGTTCCTTATGTGTGCTATTTTTATTTTTATTTTTTCTGGGGGTGAGGGGAAGAAGAGGGTGGACTTATATCAGGAAGCTCTGTATGTTTTGTTGCTCACATTTTGAAGTCTTGCTTGAAATATTGGCAGGGTAGCAAAAAGTTAAAGCGTTTAAAGAAAGCTGGTAGAGACAGTGAACAGGAAGAGCCATCTGGGTTTTCTGATGTACAAGCACTTGATAAAACTGGTCGGAGTGGGCGAACTGCACAGGAAAAGCTTAAACGCAGCTTATTTGGGGATGATGAAGGCATGTAACATCAACATGTGTTGTTTCTTTTTTGTAGTTTCAGGATTTATTTGTTCTTAATAAATTTGAAGATAACTAGTCACAATAACAGCAGCATCTCTTGAGGATATCGCTGAAGAGGAAGAAGATGATGATTGTGATATGGGTGACGAGGATGAAATGGCAGATTTTATCGTGCATGAAGGAGAACAATTCGATGATAATGGAGCTCCTGTGCGGTATTTTACTAGACAATTTTTGTCCATATGAGTTTGGTCATTCTTTTCCATGTGTAAGTATTTATTATCTGGTCAACTGGCTTTCTAGACATAAGAAGCCAAAATGGAAGAATTCAAAGCAGGCTCCTGGAGTTTCATCAGCTGCACTGCAAGAAGCTCATGGTATATTTGGTGATGTCGAAGTTATGTTGGATCGTTGCAAGAGAAGCCATGATAAGGGTGGTAGGTTTGATGAATCTGGTGAATGGAAGGAAAAACGGTTGGAGGATGAATTTGAACCATTCATTTTTACAGAGAAGTACATGTCTGGGAAGGATAACCGGATAAGAGAAATTGATGTGCCAGAGAGAATACTGGTAAAACTCACTTGTGATATTTGTTTGCCTCACTATGTTGTTTTCAGTGCCTAATAACTGAACTGCTATTTTCCCTTTTTAACTTTTAATAGTTATCTGAGGAAAGCACTGGGCCACCTCCAACTGATGTGCTGAGGATAGAAGAAGAGAGCACTTGGATATGCAACCAGATTTATACCACTATGGTAGCTTTGTCTGGAATGAAGACACTTGAAGAAAGTAACGAGGATAGCCTTGATATATCGAAAAGTATAAGAAACGAAGACATTGTAAGGTTCTTGGAGATGCTGCATGTGCAGAAGTATGATGTAAGTATTCACCTGTTACATTGTAAAATGCATTTTCGATGCTTACTTCGATATTCTTATGCCTTCCTGTTCTTTATGTTGTAGATTCCTTTTATTGCTATGTATCGGAAAGAGGCGTGCTCAACTCTGTTGAGAGAACCAGTGCAAGATGAGGCAGAGGGTGGTGAAGGGGATAATGCTGAGAAGAAACCTAGAATAATGTGGCACAAGGTAGTTTAAGTTGTCATGAATTTTGGAATATATGGCACCAGAAATTCTTGTGTAGAATAACATTATTTGGTTTTAAGGTTTGCAGCCCTATGATGATTGGTCGGAAATGCTTCCTTGCAGGTCCTATGGCTCATCAAGGATTTGGACCAGAAATGGTTGCTTCTTCAGAAGCGGAAGAGTGCTCTTCAGTTGTATTATCATAAGCGTTATGAAGAGGAGACTCGGAGGATATATGATGACTCAAGGCTGTCTTTGAATCAGCAGCTCTTTGAGTCAATTATCAAGTCTCTCAAGACTGCAGAATTAGAAAGAGAGGTTGATGATGTTGACTTGAAGTTTAATCTGCATTTCCCTCCAGGTGAAGTGGGCATAGAAGAAGGGCAATTTAAGAGGCCAAAGAAAAAAAACTTATATAGTGAATGTAGTAAGGCTGGTCTTTGGGAAGTTGCCAGCAAGTTCGGTTACAACTCTGAGCGGTTTGGATTGCTTTTGACATCAGAAATGATGGTAAGTTTTTTTGTTTTTTTTTTGCGCCGGGAGGGGGGGGGGGTGAGGGGCATAAAAAGTTTAAGTATTGAAGCCTGATCGGATTGTGAAGACTAGTTGACTTGGACTTCAGGCTTTGTGTCTTTCTGTGGTAGAAGTAGTATGCTGTTCCTCTGAGAGGGGAAGTTTTCTGATTACCTTGATTAATCTGGATTGCCTTAAACATTCAAAGTATGTGTTTTTTTTTTTTTTTTTTGAAATGGCAATCCTTTTCAGCAAAAGTTCGGCGGTTCTCCTAACAGAGGATAACCTCTACCGACGAGTCCGGTGCAAGTATGAGGTGTTGCAGAATGTATGTTTTTGATGTGGCAAAGTAGGCCATAGGAAAAAGGTGCAGAAGCTCCCCCTTTGACTCAGGGGGGCGTTCCACCACTTTGACTGTAATTATTCAGGCTGCCTTAATTTATTTTAGGGACTGTTTGATAGAGGCAAGCCTCAACCATAGTCCATGGTACAAGAACTGCGCTATTCTCTGGGAGAACAAGTCTTCCTGTGCCCTTGAGTAACTTGGATTTCTTATGATATTACAGACATGCTGAGTATGCTTTTACTTTTAAACTGCAATCCTTTTTAGCCAAAATTTTAAGTCTTCAAGCTTCACTTGATTGTAGAGAGAAATAAATGAATTGGAGGATGTGAAAGACACTCCAGAGGAAATAGCTTCCAATTACAGATGTACAATGTTTGAAAACCCTCATGCTGTGCTTAAAGGTGCCAGGCACATGGTATGGATTCACATTCCTTTTCTCTGTCATGCAAATATCTTCAATGTTGGATGTGCTGAGCCCCTCACCCCCCCCCCCCCGGGGTACCTTCTATTATACAGGCAGCAGTGGAGATCTGTTGTGAGCCATGTGTCAGGAAACATGTTCGTAGTATTTATATGGAAAAATCAGTTGTTTCAACAAGGCCGACACTTGCTGGTAATGTGGCTATAGATCCTAATCATCAATTTGAAGGAATAAAGTGGTTACACGAGAAACCACTGGTAAAATTTGAGGATGCCCAGTGGCTTTTAATCCAGAAGGCCGAAGAAGAAAAACTCCTTATCGTAACTATTAAATTGCCAGCAAATGTTCTAGACAAGTTAATAAGAGAGGCTAATGATTATTATCTCAGTGATGGTGTTAGTAAGTCTGCCCAACTTTGGAATGAGCAGCGTAAGTTGATCTTGCAAGATGCATTTAATTTTCTTCTTCCTTCCATGGAGAAGGAAGCTCGTTCACTGTTGACTGCTAGAGCAAAAAACTGGCTGCTTATGGAATATGGGAAGAGCTTGTGGAACAAGGTCTCTGTTGCACCATACCAGTGTAAGGAAAGTGATATTGTTTCTAAAAATGAAGCTGCACCAAGGGTCATGGCTTGCTGTTGGGGTCCTGGTAAGCCATCAACTACCTTTGTGATGTTGGATTCATCAGGTGAAGTTTTGGATGTGTTGTATGCGGGGTCTCTCAGTGTTAAGTCTCAGAATGTTAATCATCAGCAACGGAAGAAAAATGATCAACAACGTGTCCTGAAGTTCATGACTAACCACCAACCACAGGTGGTGGTCCTAGGAGCTGCAAATTTGTCCTGCACACATCTGAAGGATGATATTTATGAGGTAAGCATCTTTACCTACTACTTTTAATTTTTTTCCCTTTAGAACTGAATTAATTTTGTTGGGGATGGTTGGTTGGCTTGATTTCTTTAAGTTGATAGGAAATCGTAGCAGGAGGTTTTATCCATTCCCATATAATCTTATTTCCTGTATATACATACAACTTTGCAAAACTGACCAATTACATCCTAAGTGTAGAAGTGATCTCAAAGGGTTTTCACAGTGTAGAACTGTGTTTACTGCTCACTGTCTTATATATTTAGAGGTTATACATCATACTCAGATCGCCTTGAGTTCTCCATTAAAAAAGCCATTAGTTATTTGAAGCAATCATGGTGGGTAGATCAAATCTTGCCAATTCCTTGCAGTAGACTGTCCATTCCTCTGAATAGGTAGAAATGTAGGCCCAAACTATTGCCAAAAAAGGTGCCTCCAGATAAAGTCAAGAGAGAGAGAGAGAATGAGAGAAGGAAGAGAAGATAAAGGGGTTGTTCTTGGGACTGAAGTCACTGAACATGGTCCGAAAGTAACCCAAGATAGTGCTTTTAAAAAAAAGGAGAGAAGAGAACCGAAATCAGAATCGTGGGTGGAGAGAGAAAAGAAACCGCGGGGGAAAGAGAGGGGGGGAGAGACACCAATTTCAATTTCAAAATAAAACTAACTTTAATTCATTACAATAAATCGTCTGGCTTATAGAACTTTACATTGATTATGTAGAAATTGAAATAGGATTTAAAGAAGTAAAACCAACATAGGAAACACCCTCTTACACAAGTTGGAATACTAAAGTGTTTAACATGACTGAACTCTATCCCACTAATCTTATCTAACTAAACACTAAAATAAAACTGACACGTAGAAGGAAAGAAGAATGATAAGCAAATAAAATCCTAATCTACTACTCATAGATGGACTTCTGGTAAGATTCCTTTAGGACTCTAGAACCACAAGCTGTTGGCCTGTTAACCATAAGGAAATGTCCCTTTTTAGCCTGTTAACCATTAGGAAATGTCCCTAACAAACCAAACTCTTAAAGAAAGAAAACATATTAGGAAACTGAAAACTATAAAGAAGACTCTAACTAACATCATCATCACTTTAGTATCTAACCTTATCACTAAAGCATGGGGTCCACTAATTAAATATATATTTTCGTCCACCCATTACACCCACCATTGGGCCTTATAATCAAGCCCATTAGAAAATAAATTGAAAAATAAATGCCCTACCCAAGATTAGTTTTAAATCCTATGTATCTGGCCTATATTATTATAATACAACCCAGATAGATAATACAAGTCAAAGGTCCAAAATAAAGGATGAAGGTTCAAAAGTGATTATTTGGCTCCTGCATTATTGCCTCTCCTCTCAAATGGGCAAAAATGGCTGCCCCACAATGGTGCACAAAGAAAACTATTATTAATTCCATTTTGAAGTTGAATGTTCACAATTGTGGGAGTGGAAATAGAGTGGGTGTATGATACCAGTCAGTATAGTGGAAGGAGTTTGATTTCCTTGATTTGCTTTCCATGTAGCAGATTTTTTTCTCTTCCCCCTTCATTATTATTTTTGGTGCTACAATTCACTTTCTTATATAAAGAAGTACGTACTGTTGCTTTATCAAAAAAGGAATTTTTTTTATTGTCCTTTCTTGCATCTTGAATTATGGCAACTCCTTATTTGGTAAGAGCATCTACCTCTATGTTAAAGGCTTATTCTTCTTGGAGGATTCAGTTTGATGACATATTATTGTTTTGATGGGGGCATCGACTGTTGAGATCCATGCTTCTCTTTTGATATGGGCATGACCTTTTGTTATGGGATGCATGCAGAGACATATAGTTGTTTAGATTGTGTTTTGCATGTTGGTTAAAGTTATTTTTCCCATTTCCTCATATTTTATCTTAATATTACTGACCTGTCTGCCATGTTGGATCCCCTCTTTTCAGATTATCTCTAAGATGGTGGAGGAATATTCCAGAGATGGTGGTCAAGAGATGGACAATTTAGTTGTTGTTTATGGAGATGAATCTCTTCCTCGTCTCTATGAAAATTCACGGGTTTCTTCAGATCAGCTACCTGGTCAATCGGGTGAGTACAATTTTCTCATATTGGTTTGAGTCTTGGATGGTTTGTTGCAGAAGATAACAAATTTGTTCTGTTCATTATTATTAGCAGGCATTGTTAAACGTGCTGCAGCTCTTGGGCGTTACCTCCAAAATCCTTTGGCCATGGTTGCTACTCTATGTGGACCAGAAAGGGAGATTCTATCATGGAAGATCAGCCCTTTAGAGCACCTCCTGACTCCTGATGAGAAGTATGAGATGGTTGAACAGTTGATGGTTGATGCCTCCAACCAGGTAGGCATTGACATAAATTTAGCTGTTAGACATGAGTGGCTCTTTGCTCCTTTGCAATTTATTGCGGGGTTAGGTCCTAGAAAAGCAGCATCATTACAAAGGGCATTAGTAAGAGCTGGAGCAATTTTCAGTCGAAAAGAGTTGACGACGAATGGGCTTAGAAAGAAGGTATTCATCAATGCTGTTGGGTTTTTACGTGTGCGTCGGACTGGACTTGCGAGTAATAGCAGCCACGTTATACACATGTTGGATGATACGAGAATTCATCCGGAGTCGTATGGAATTGCAATAGAAATGGCAAAACAGGTTTATAAACATGAGATGGAAGTAAATGATGAATCAAGTGAATTAGACGAGGATATGCAGGAAATGGCGTTAGAACATGTTCGAGAGAACCCAAAGATGTTGAAAGCCCTTGATCTTGAGGAATATGCTACGTCCAGGAAATGTGCTGATAAGCTACAAACTCTTAATGATATAAAGATGGAACTGTTGCATGGGTTCCAAGACTGGCGCAATCCTTACCAAGAACCCAGTCAGGACGAGGAATTCTATATCATTTCTGGTGAAACCGAGGACACCCTTGCTGAGGGCCGCCTTCTGCGGGCAACGGTTCGCAGGGTACAACCGCAACGAGCATTCTGTGTGCTTGAATCTGGTTTGAGTGGCATGCTTCAAAAGGAGGATTTTTCAGATGATCCTGATGTTAATTTAACTGAGCATTTGAAGGAGGGAGAAATACTCACCTGCAAGATTACAAGCATACAAAAGCAGAAGTATCAGGTGTTTCTGACTTGCCAAGAGCAAGAGTTAAAAAGTAATTGCTATCAAAACTCTCGTAGCCATGATCCCTACTACCGGGAAGACCCAAGCAGTTTACAGAGTGATCAGGAGAAAGCTCGCAAGGAGGAGTTAGCAAAGAAGCATTTCAAGCCTAGAATGATTGTTCATCCCCGTTTCCAGAATATTACTGCTGATGAGGCAATGGAGGTTTGTTATCATTAACTAATATAATTTACTTGTATCATTTTACTTTGATTGTATTCATCATTTATCAATTTAATCAGCTGAGTTTTGAGCTTTGTTTCTTCTATATTTTGTTCAACAGTTCCTTTCAGACAAGGATGCTGGTGAAGCTATTATCCGTCCCAGTTCTAGAGGGCCATCTTTTCTGACTTTAACCTTGAAGGTTTATGATGGAGTTTATGCTCATAAAGATATAATTGAAGGCGGAAAAGAACACAAGGATATCACAAGCTTGCTTCGTCTTGGGAAAACCTTAAAGATTGGTCATGACACTTTTGAGGATTTAGATGAGGTTAGTGTGATTATTTATATGATTACTTGTGATTTGAATAACTCTTTAACTATTAAAAAAAGGGACTGTCTGAATGACTCCTCTATAGGTGTACTTAGTAATTGTAGCCTTCTTTTGTTTCCTACTGTCTTATTCCAAAAAGTACGTAGTGTTAAGGGTAAGATAGGGTTTTGAAATTTATTCTGAAAATAAACTGATTTGCTATTGTTGAGGGTATTAATGTAAAATCCCAAACCACCTTTTACAAACTCCATTATTCTTTGCAACTGGCATTTCAGTCCCCCCTCTCTCACACACACACACACACACAAAATGCTATACTTATCTGCCTGCCACTATCTCTCCCCTCGCTGTCCCATCTGCCCTCACTGCAAGCACCACAATTGTTCTTCTACCTTCTTATGACCCTCAATTCAAACACCATCACCCAGCTTCTGCGTTCGCCCTTACCCACCCAGCCTGGCCACAAGCACCTGCACCATGAACATCACCACCGTTCATTCTTGCCGACCTGCACCCTTTCTGCTCATCTCCACGCCCACCTAGCCTCCACCTCTGATTTCCTTTTTCCGTGAACTTCAAGCAGCCGCCCCTCCTCTCCTCCCCACTCCGAGTGCATCACTTGTTCCTGTTTTCGACTCAATTCCATCTGACCTCCATATCCAATAGAAGAAAGACAGCTAGTAGAAAGAATGCTTTGAGACTTGAGAGCTATTCACATCTTATTTTGAGTATTTATTTGCAAGGCATTGGGAGATTCGCTATAGCTCCGGATTGGGGGGTTGCAGATCAGACGAGAAATAGATTTAAACACAGTTGAGAGTGGGAGAAGTGTAATGGTGAAGTATACGACAAATTGAAATTATGCAAGTTTCCATCAACAGAAACAGTAGAACATTGACGTTCATGATCTATAAATTTGGCGGGAAAATATCAAATGGAGCAGGGTTTGTATGAGCTTCGGTAGTCTTTGCAGGGAGATCTCCTTCACCTATTCATTATTTATGGAATTCACTAATGTTTTCCTTGTCTCATATTTGTTTCCCACCGCCAGCAGATCCTTTGATCGATCTGCTTCAGAAGGAGAGATGAGCAATAGGGGATGCTTTGGGGACTGTGAACAGTAAAGTTGAATAAAAGAGGGAAGAAGCTCACAACGCACACATTTTTCATAAATACAATCCTATTAAATCCTGTAAACTGTTGTGAGGGTTGCATCCTCATATAAAAAACTCAATAAGTACTGTTTGATTATACTTCAAACACTCAAAACAAATTCACTAACAGAATTTAAATGACCACTAAGGAACTTAATGGACTCAAACAGTAACATTGACTAGACTAACATTAGTTAAACTAACTCTAGATAAACCCCATGGCCTATCATTGAGCCCCACAAATAATAAAAATTTCAATATGGCCCCTAGAATTTAAAAGATTTACAAGAATATCTCCAACTAAAGAAAAGGCTATCTAATTATCATTTACGTGTTTGAATCCATACTTGAGCCCAGTGGCGTAGAGAAATGGACTGGACCTCTTGGGTTTTGGGTCCACTCACTCAAATGCCACTGAATGAGGAGCTTTCTATAGAACTTGTACTAAGAAATAAAATTCAAATTTCTGGGGGATTTTGCACTTGATTGCAGCCTCAACTTGTCATCTGATTCCTTTGGTGCTGCTTGTCATATGTTTGTTGTATGAGTTTTTGTGATACATGGTCGGTTAACCATTTTTAAATCTGTTGAAAGCCAGCAGGGCAATTTGTTACCGACTATTCGACAGACAATCACAAAACTAAATCTATATATATATATATATATTGTTGAATTGAGAAAAAAGAATGAGAGAATTAGTGTCTCCTCATCCTGACATCTATTTATAATGAAATACCCAAAGGGTAGAATTACAAGTATATCCCTACTAACAATAAATAGAGAATAACAAAGAAATAAATAAAAATTTCATAAACTACCCTTGTAATATCGACATTCTCAATACTCCCCCTTAAGTTGGGGCATAGATATCAAACATGCACAACTTGGACAATAATAGATGAAACTGCTTCCCAGGAGTCCTTTGGTGAAGATGTTAGCCACTTGATTACCAGACAAAACATATGGAATACAAATCTGTGTACTATCTAATTTTTCTTTGATAAAGTGACGATCAATTTATACATGTTTGGTTCTATCATGTTGTACTGGGTTGTGAGCAATATTGATTGCAGCTTTATTGTCACAGACTCACAAAATAACCTCATAAGCTGGGTAGTGTAGACACCCAAATCCTTGAATAATCCCTGCAACCATAACAACTCACATATCCCCTGGGCCATAACTCTAAACTCAGCCTCTGCACTTGAACGAGCTACTACATTCTGCTTCTTGCTGCTCCAGGTCACAAGGTTCCCTCCAATGAAGGTACAATATCCTGAAGTAAACTTTCTTTTTGGATTTCCTGCCCAGTCTGCATTAGTGTAGGCATCAACTCTGAGATGACCTGAGAAGAGAGTAAGATTCCTCTTCTAGGAGCAGATTTGAGATAATGCAATATGTGAAAGACAACATCCATATGAGAAGAATAAAGATCATGCATAAATTGGCTCACCAAGCTCACTGCAAAGACAATATCAGGTCGAGTATGAGCTAGATATATCAACTTTCCAACTAGCCGTTGGTACTGTTCCTTGTCAACTGGTGTAACGGTTTTTTCTTGCAATTTAACATTACGGTCAATAGGTGTTTCACATGGCTGACACCCTAAGAGACCTGTCTCTGAGTGAAGATCAAGTATATATTTCCTCTGAGACAAATAGATACATCTGGAGGAGTGAGCTACCTCATTCCCAAGGAAATATCGCAGCTTTCCTAGATCTTTGACTTCAAACTCTTTTTCCAAAAAGGTCTTCAGCTGTTTAATTTCTTCATTATCACTATCAGTAACCACAATATCATCAACATATACTATAAGAATAGTAATTTTACCATTTTTCTTCTTAATGAACAATGTGTGATCAGCATTGCTCTGCTTGTAGCCAACAGAGGTCATAGCTCTGTGAAATCTCCCAAACCATGCCCTAGGAGATTGCTTGAGTCCATAGAGAGATCATTTCAATTTACACATTTTTCCTTCAGTAGGGATAGGTAACAGTAGGGATGTTTTTCAGGTTGATGACAGGTGTTATAAGATGGTTAAGGGGTAGGTTAGATCTAGAAGGATCTGGGTAATGGCTATAGGGTAGTTACGGTTAGGTTTAAGAAGGTTTCAGGGACTGTCGATGGTTGGAGAGGTGCGGGAGATGATGGCGAAAGGATTTCTGGGTAACCGTAGGTCTGGTAGGGGACGGCGGCAGGAATTTCTGGGTAGCAGCAGGTCTGATTGAGATCAGGGAAGGCGGTGGCAAGTATCCAGGGAAGGAAGAAAAAGAGAAGAGAAGAGGAGAGGAGAGGAGAGGGGTGGGGTGGTACTGCGCTTACATACATTCGCTCACTTACCCTGTCCCCCCTCAGCTCACCCTAGCCCTAGCTCTAGCACCATATTGAATTGAGAAAAAAGAATGAGAGAATTAGTGTTCTCCTCATCCTGAGATCTATTTATAATGAAATATCTAGAGGGTAGAATTACAAGTATATCCCTACTGACAATAAATAGAGAATAACAAAGAAATTAATAAGAATTTCCTATACTACCCTTGTAATATCGACATTCTCACATATATATATATATATATATATATATATATAACTAGCTTTTTTCCAAGCTCAGGACTTAAACATGGAAACCAATTTAGACTAACATTACTAACAATTGGACTCTTTGTCAACTGAGACTAATTTCTTAAACTTGGACTCTTGATATGAGACCCACAACTAACTGATTACTCAACAAACACTACTTTTGTGCACCCCTTTTACACCTAAGTTGTAGGTTTTATATGTCAGTCATTATAGTTAAAAATGCCAAAGACTGAAGCTGAAACCAATCTATCACTAAAACCAGGTCCATTTATATGTCGCCTCTCTCTTTATTTTCTCTCTTTAATCTTTGTTCAATCTTATTCTCTCTTTTAATGATCTTATCATTATTAGATATTTAGTTATTAAAGTGTCAAGCGACCCAAAGTGTTGGAGGTCATCTGATTGCTTAGGCGCCGCGTAAGCGCCCTAAGTGCCAACCTACTGTTTTATTTATTTATTATATGTATTCAATATTCATTATATCTACTTATCTAGTATCTATTATATACCGTTGAGTTCTTACTTTTTCATGTCTACAAGTCCGAGCTGTTGGAATTGGAATAAGTTCGGCCTCCCTTTTCTTTGCGAAGTTATTTCGTTGCTATGCTCCGTCAAGGGCGATCGTGCAAACCGATAGGGCAAAAAAAAAATGGATTTGTTAGAAAAAAGAACTACCCAAAACCAAAAGTTCGGGATCAAACTCAATGAATTATGGTGTAAGAGATAGGGGTGGAGGGAGATGAGATATGCTTGCATCAAAATCCCTCTACCCCAATACCTTTTATTGTAGCTCCACATTGTTTCACAGATGTGTTCATGTTCTGCTATATCTTTTTTTTTTTTTTTGGGGGGGGTCTGAACTTCGCTGTTTTTGTCTCCCTTTTGGCGATTTTTCATATTGAATAAGTAATAAGAATGAGAGGTGTTAAGCCTTTTATTTTGGGTTCCAAACCTTCCCCACCCCCTTAAACTTGCTTTAGATACGCTCCTTCGTCGCCATTGCTTTGCCCATTTTTTCCCTGTTTGAAACACAAAAAATAATTCTTCGAGTCATCTGACTCATCCATTATGTCTAGCCTCCAAAGACTCCTCAATAGGAGAGAAAGGCGCTTTCTAGGCAGAGGAAAGGCCAAACTCGAGAAACTCATGAGAAATGACGTAGGTCAGTGATGGCAGTAGATCACGAATCTTGGTGATCTTCTCTATCTAATGAATGGAAAGTCCACCACGACTCGCTTAATTGCATATTGTTCACGGTAGCCGCTGCCCTTTCAGTGATAGAAACTTTTGAATTGCGAGGTACCATTACGAACTCAATATATACATTTTAGTGATAGGTTCTATAGGAACTGGACGATCATATTTGGTCAAATACCTAGCGGCAAACTTGGTACATTGACTCCAATCAAGACTAGTCAGGCGCATGTAGAAGCCGAAAAGAACGCATTTTACTGCGAGCAAAAGGAGTTTCGTCAATGAAGTTGATGAAAAAACTAAAAAAGAAAGAAAGCAGGGAAGCCACTATCTTATCTTCTTTTTCTAGCTTGATTGCGAAGCATGGTTTGAAAAGGGATGGTTTTGTGTCTGGGAGATCGGTGAGATATTGTATGCTACAGGCTGGTTGTAAATCAGGTGCTCGTACAGGAGCTATTCATACTCATTTCTCTTCTTTGAATAAAGGATACCAGTGCCTACCAGTCATTTATATAGCTGGTTTCCAAGAGGATTCCGTACCATTGCTTCGGGAGGGATGCCGGCCTTAAAAGAGAGCATTTTCTCGCATGTTTACTGCCTGAACAAAATCCCAGTAGCCTAAACAAGATGTCCAAATAGGAACATCCATGCCCAGACTCTGGCCTAAGGGCCTTCGTCCCAGTCCAATTCAGCTTTGCTGTAGTGGTAAGGAACAATTTTGGGAATCCCATATAGATTATAACATGTGTCAGATCAATTTTTTTTAATCTCTATACGTGCACTTCCCTCGACTATTCTCTTATTTTGTTCAGCACAGTACGAAGAAAGTTGTAAGCTATGTTCGGGGGGATTGCATCAAACTTCTCCTTCTATGTTTGACACAAACAAATGAAGAAAGAGCCTGCTGTTTTTCTGAGGTTATATATCATAGTTCAAAATCTCGCGAGACATTTCATTTTTCCCCGCGAAGACAAACAATCCGTCTGGGGGCTCAAATGGCCATTTTAAGGTTTGATACTCCAGGGGAACTCTATTTTAGCATACATAAATACATTTAAATCATACAATTGTAGAAATAATCACACATTATGGTTGTTTGGGTTTACACTCATGTTTGGTAGTATATGCTGATCCCTGTTGTAAACCTAGGGTTATATTGACTATTTTACATAATGTTATCCTAGTACAAGATCAAAAATGACCAAATGAGAAAACAAAATTATGTTTTAGGTTAAGAAGAAACATAATAGCATTTAATTGTCAAAGTCAAACATCCCAATAAATTGTGTATACCATAGTTTGAAATCTCGGCAAGACACTGCATTTTTCTCGTGAAGATTAAATGCTTATCGGGCTCAAATGGCCATTTTAGGGCTTGATAGAACCCAATTTTAGTGTACATAAATAGATTTAAACCATAAAATTGTAAAAAAAAAAAAAAATCATTCATTGTGGTTGTTTGGGTTTACACCTATATTTGGTATATGTTAAACCCTGTAAGCTGTTGTAGGGTAATATTGACTATTCTACATAATGTTACCCTAGTACAAGGTCAAAAAGGCCAAATGAGACAATAAAATTATGTTTTAGGTTAAGAAGAAACATAATAACACTTAATTGTCAAAGTCAAACATCCCAATAAGTAAGTAGTTAAGTAGACCATACAACCATAATTCATACAATCATATTTCAAACTTGAAAGTTGAAACTAAGAAATAAGAACAGAACTACTGATACATTGATGCTCCCAAGTCCCAACTCCGCATGACCCTGTCCCAATGTCTAATTCCTCGTAAAGTGTCGTGGAGGATCTATCTCATATCGCTCGTAAACTTGCCGAAGCAAAAGAGAGAAATATGAGAGAATATGAGTCTCAGGCGAAATTTCGACCGAGACTCATCGAGATTATGTATTTTTATCACTTTTGGTCTTGGTCCAACAGAAAAAAGTTGAGTTGGACGAGAACCAATAGAAATGGTCGAGACCATCAAGGTTTTGGTTGAGATTTGGTCGAAGATCTCGCTCTCGCACTGGGTTTTGTCTTGACCATTTTGAGATATTCAAAAAAATTGAGATCTCGGTGAGATTTTAAACCATGGTATATATTACATTAGGAATCAACATTTAAACCATATGAAGAATTAACATTAAGTCATAATTATAAAAAAAAACAAAGCAATAAACTACAAGCATAATAGCAGTGACTACAAGCATAAAGCATGTACAAATATGTAGATGTAGTCTTCTGATTAGTGATAATAAACTGCACATTGCAAAAACAAATACTTTTTTTTTTTAAAGATCAAACCAAAAAGAGTCAAAGACAGCAAAGTATAAATATCAATTATCAAAGTATCAAACATTAAAATATCAACACATGTTAAAGTAAAATTAAAAAATTTGGACTTTTATGAGTTTTATCCCAAACCTTAGATTATAAAACAGATGGGTCATTATGAACTAAATGTCTAATACCAAAAAGCAAAATTACATGAAATATCTCTGCACAGCAACACTTATCCAGCAACATCCCTAAATTTAATTAACCTTTTCCCTACATTAACAATTCAAACTTCAGGAATAATCATGCTTTCTTAAGTTCTGAAGTATTAATTGCAGATAATTCTGAAATCATATGGAAACACATAAAAATATCAGTCTTTGAATGTCAAACATCATTTAAAAATAAAGGGGAAAAAGGATGAGGTTAATGTTGAGATTTGCAGCAATTTCAGTAGGATCTTTGAAGGAGAAGAAAGGGGGGGGGGGAGCAGCACAGCAAAAGAAGAACAGGAGAAAAAACAGAGAAGAAGAAGAAGAAGTAGGGGAAGAAAAAGAAGAAAAAAAATGAGAGAACAGAGGAGGTGAAGAATAAGGGAAAAAAAAAAAATCTAGACTGCTAGAGAATGAGAAGAATCCAGAAGAAGAGGAGTGAAGCTGGTTCAGGACAAGCAGAGAAGAAGAGTAGAACTGCAGAAGAGAAAAAAAAAAAGAAAAACAAAGAAAAAGAAGAGGCGTAACAGTGGAGGTCTGGAGGAGCAGTAGAAGAAGAAGAAGAAAAATAAATAAATAAATATATACTTACCAGAAGAAGAGACAGTCGCCGGAGCCAATCGATGGAAGAAAACATTGTCTCTGGAGCACTTGCAGCCGCAAGGAATCACGATTAGGGACTCAGGGTTTCTCTGCAGTCCACTTTCTCTCAGTTTCTCCTGCAATAGGGAATAGCAAACAGCGGGAGGGAATAGGTTTGGGTTTGAGTTTTTCACCTTTTTCAAGGGATGATCCTGTGCATGCTATGTATGCCAAGCAATCAACAAGTTATAAATAGAATTGAAATGTATTATAACAAAACATATATATATATATATATACCTAAAAAAGGTATCGATTAGACTGTTAGGTGTCCAAAGTGCGCGCTTTGCTGCCTAAGCTTCGCCCAGAGCGACAAAGTGCTCGCTTTTTGTAGATTGTGTAAAGCACTGGTTTGCTTTGGCCCCTAGAACGCGCCCGCCGATGCTTTGATAACTATGATTAGATTTTCTATTCATTTTTCTTTAAGTGAGACTGTCACCTGCTGTTCGATCTGATTGACTTGTGTAACTAATATCAAAACAAAGAAGACATTAACAAGGAAACCAGAAACTAAAGAGAATAGAAAGAGGGCGAGAGGAGAGAGTCGATTACTGCTAGAGGGCGCAGTATCGATGATGATCCTCTCCCTCCCTATCACCTTGTATTTATAGGAGAGGCAAAAGGTTTACAACAATAATTCTCAGCCTAACATGGAAACTAAAGATAGCTATGACTATATATACAATGACTGATTTAAGGGAGAATAAGATTTGATCGACAAATCTAAATCTTATCCTAAACAGATCTTGTCAAGCTGTTGCCAGGCTGGATGGGACCGGGACCAGGACCAGATCTGGCTCAGTCACGAAACCAGAACCAGGTTTTGGTGTCGTGATAGTAGTCTCGTAACACCTTCCCTCAAGCTGGAGTATATAGATATTCCATACCCAGCTTGTAACAATTGAGACGAAATGCTGGTCCAAACAGAGGCTTGGTGAGAATATCAGTGAGCTGATTAGAAGAGGAGACAAATGGAGTGACAACTAATTTCTTCATAATAGCATCACGAACAAAATGACAATCTACCTTCATATGCTTAGTGCGTTCATAGAAGATTGGATTGCTAGCAGTGTAGATGACTGCTTGGTTGTTCCCATGGTTTAAAATCTTGGCGAGATCTCGGCTTTCTCGGTCTTCTCGGTGAAGACCGAGATGAGATCCAAGTCGATAACTGATCTCGTTATCAGTTACCATATCTCGCCCGAGATCTCGGGATATTTTGATTTCTCGGCAATTCCTCGCCAAATCTTGACGAAATCTCGGTGTTTCTGCACTATCTTGTGGAGAGAGAGTCGAGAGAGGAGAGAGAGAGGAATAAGGCAGGCTTGAGGGTTAGGCCGTTGTAGCGAAGAACCGATGAGATCGGATCCAGACAACGGGGAGGTCAAATCTGATGACTTCGCCGGCTGGAAGATCTAGATAGATCGTTGCTAGTTAGAAAAGAGGGAAACAGTGAGATTTGGGTTTAGAGATTACCAGTTACACACAGTGAGGTCTTTTTATTTATATGGCTGAGAATTAATTGAGTACCTTTGATGATTCGCAAAAATATCTATAATGCCATACCAAACGTTGGAGATGAAAGAATGTCTCATTGAGAGTAGGGATAGAGGCACCTGCAAGTAGCTGGCTTTTCATAGCCTGATATTCAGGGGAAAGGCCAGCCAAGAACTTAGCTACATAAAATTCTGATTGTTGAGCCTTCAGCTTGGTAAGATCAGTATTGAGAGGCTGGACAGCCTGTAGTTCTTCAATAATACCTTTGAAACCACTGTAATACTCAGTTAAGGTTTTGTCACCTATAAAGTGGGTGAACATCTTTTCATAAAGATCATAGATGCGAGTGATGTTCTTATCTCGAGCATAACTCTCTTGTAAATCATACCAAATATCCTTAGTAGTTTTATGGACCATTACATTAGCAACAATAGAAGGATCAATACTATTCCACAACCACGTAGTGGAATTTCATGCATCCAAGCTTCATAAGCTTTAATATCCGCAGGTTCTTTTAGAATCACTGGATGGAGGATCATTCATGAGGTATTCTAATTTACCTTTGGAATGAATATAGGCCTTAACAGCCTGAGACCATAGTAAATAATTAGAAATACCCTTGAGTTTAATAGTGGTGATCTGTACCTCGGAAACGTTAGAAACACCCATCAATAAATTTTGTAGGAGGAAAGGTATTACCAGAGGTAAACAGCCAGCAATAGCAGGGTAACAGGCAGAATATGGTTCTTGGCAGCAAAGACAGGAACCCCTATCAGGTACAGATCTAAGTGGCAACAGCAGAAGTTGGGAGCAGTGTCAGAGTTCAGAACAGCATGTAGTACGGTAACAACAGCATAGCAATCGAGATATAGTGGTAGCAAGCAAAGGTTCGATGTGATCTTATATTTGTAACATATTAGAGATCAATTGAAGTATAAATATATATAAAAAAAAAAAATCTTGATTGCCAAGGAGCAGTAGTAGAATGATGGTAGTTACATTAAAGAGTGAGGTAGAAGCCTATCAAAACAGCACTAGAGTTTAGGAAACCAAGGATCTAGTGCCGCTCTGATACCATGTAACTAATATCAAAACAAAGAAAACAGTAAAGAAAACCAGAAACCAAAAGATAAGAGAAAGAGGGAGAGAGGAGAGAGTCGATTACTACTAGAGGGGGCAGTATGGATGATGGTCCTCTCCCTCCCTATCGCCTTGTATTAATAGGAGAGGAAAAATATTTACAGTAATAATTCTCAGCCAAACATGGAAACTAAAAGATAGCTACAACTATAAACTGATTAAGGGAGGATAAAATTTGATTGAAATCTAAATTTTATCCTAAACAGATCTTGTCAAGCTGCTGCCAGACTGGATGGGACCAGGACCAGATCTGGTTCAGTCACGAAACCAGAACCTGGTTCTGGTATCGTGATAGTAGTCTCGTAACACCCTGCATCCGCTTGCTTGGGGAGTTTGGTGACATTTAGATAGTAATTAATCAATTTGAGTTAACAAGGTGTTAATGCTGTTGTATTTTGTTCTAGGGGCACTGATCACTGATTTGCAGGTTCTTCCTAGAAGAAAGAGTAGAGGCTTGAAGGTGACTTTGAAACGTCATATTAGGTTTCTCATAGTGAGTAGTACAGAGATACAGGCTGATTGGAACAGATGTTTAGTGATGGCCTTTAGGATTTGTAGTGTTGTGAGGCCTTATGTATTTTGCTTATTCTTGGATGTTATCTTCAATAAAATTCTTGCTCCACTGTTCTCCGTCAATTGGAAAGGGGTAAATAGGAAAGAATATAAGGAGAAAAAGAACAAAAAGGAAAAATGATTCCAGAAAGTGAAAAAGGACCTGTTATTTCATCAAAAGAAGAAAGGATCTCAAAATTAGTTTAATGCATGTCATGCACGATATGTTTGGGCAACCAGTGTGATGCTTTTTTGCAATACGTTTAACATCTGCAAGTTTACCAAGAAAAAGGCTGCCTAATCAACTACAAACATCTGCAATGTGGCAGTTTGTGTCTAGTTTCCAACTCAAAAGTTCGAAATTGTAGATGGAGGGCCTCTCACATATATAAGGCACCCAAGGTTCTAGTTTCTAAGCATTGTGGGACTATTCCAAACACTCCCCCTTATGTTGTCACACCCCAATTCCGCACTATTCACAATGGTGTGATGAACCGCTAATAAACCAACGGTTCAACCAGGATTTCGAATAGGCTGTGTCCGTCTGCTTAAACCATATGCATCCACAACAAAAATCAGAATAAATACACGATAGCGGAAGTCTTTAATATTAAATGAACTGAGAGTCTAGTTGTGATAAAATAAATAAATTATCCAATTATCTCCCAAAAGGACTAAGACATAAATTAAAATAGAAAAAATTTCATCTACACCCCATCAAAGATTGTTAAAATCATCTACACCCACGAGAATGCAAAAACATCATCTACACTCCAAAACTTTGGCTGTGGTAATCAAAGAAGTCCACTCTGTCAGTTGATTTTCGTTAGATGCTGACGTCAGGTGAGTTAGAATATTTCAAAGACAATAATACCCTTTTGGCCTGTTGAAAAAACCATTATACCCTTTATGTTATTTGTTACCCTACCCTCAGTCCTCTTCAACAAGGCACAATAGTTAATGAACCATGAACCAGGGTCTGACCATGGTTTCTTTTTCGGTTCGGTTCGAGAAGTGGGTGTAAAGAAAACCCTCGAATCCTCTTCTCTGAAATCAACACTTTACTGAATTTGCTGTGCCATTCTCGGCGGAGGGTTATTCTCGCTAACATCCAACGCCAATTGGCATCCCCATTATTCACGAACATCTGATTCTGCAGAAGGTTGAAGACCTTCTAATAAGTTGAGGTTCATCTTGTTGGAACCTCGACTTGTTGTAATCTGATTCTGCAGAAGGTTGAAGACAACAAATCTAAGGGGAAGTTTTGGTTTTGAAGAAAGAGGTATCAGAGAACAGAAAGATTAGAAATGAGGGAAATTCGCGTTTCTCTGATTTTTAGAAAATGAGAAAACACAGAGCTCTGTGTTTCTCTGCAACTTCCCCAACCTCCCTCCACAAACTTGCTCACCCAACCGAAAGCCCTCTTCAACGTCCCTTGTCTTCAACCCTCGCCTTCAACCTTCCTCTGCAAGCTACGACTCCGTCTTCGACTTCAACCTGAGGCTTCTATTTCTAGCTATGGTTTGTCTTCAACCCTCGACTGCAGCTTTGGACTTCAAATTTGGGCTCTTCTTGTCCTTATCCCTTGATTGCAACCTATGAGATTGTGACTTCATCTTCAACCTTCCTCTACAAGCTCACCGACCGAAAGCTCTTCCACCATGTGCGGAATCAATTCCTGTTGTTCGTCCTTTTCATTTGAATACAGATGATTTCTTTCTTTCACAAATCGCAAGTGTAGAAGAAGACTAAGACAACTCAACCTAGAAGAAGGAGTTTAGATTTAGAATTAGAATTAGGGTTTCATCGTCATTAGGGGTTAGGACTTGGGTGAGAGTGAAAAGGAAAGAGGGAGAGAAAATATAAGTTTGATTTGAAGGTTAAATTAGTAAATCAACATAATTTTTTAATTTTTTAATTTATAATATGAGGGGTAAAACTGTATTTTAACAATTTTAGTGATTTCCGTCAGTAATGTGGACCTAGGTGATGTTTTTGCAATCTTGTGGGTGTAGATGATGTTAGCAATCCTTGATGGGGTGTGGATGAAATTTTTTCATTAAAATAATTAAATAAATTACATTGTCTGTATAACTTAAACAAAATCTAATAAAAAACACAGGAGTTGCATTCGCATGATGAATCATGCGACTCCATCATCACTTTTGGCTTCATTGCCGCCGCATGCCCGTATGTTGGAGCATCCATATAATCTTCCACTGTCGTACCTGCATCATCAACTAAAAATATTCGAATTCGAAAAGGGTGAGCACACATCATGGCTCAGTGAGCAAACAAAACAATGCAACAAACATATGCATGCATTCAATTCATATCTTTGGTCTGGTTCATAAGTTTGCAATGTGCAATAGAAATGATAGGTGGCCGCCGCACCTCTATACACGAATGTGTGGAACCGCCCAATGGATCAAACACCATTTCTGCTTCCACATGCACCCACCATGGAATAGAGATAGAGCTAAAGTGCTTAGGACCGCACCGCATCACACTTCCCCTGATGCTCTACCCATACCAACACGTAAGCCCCTATTGGCGAGGGCTTGCAAACTGGGCTCACAACTAACCAATCCTAATGTCAAACGGTGTATCCAAGGCCTCACTCCAGCATCCCTCAATACGTCCATAGAGATAGAGCTAAGGCCCCCCGACAGAGTCAGAGACTACACGGTCTGAGACCACCTCCCCTGATGCCCTACGACGTAATAGTTCTGCTAAGATAATGACGATACGACGATGTTAGTGGACAAGACTTGACTAGAGATAGAGCTAGAGTCTGGTGACCAGGATGAACCACAGTCACGTCCTACCCCTGATGCTCCATTTGCATCAAGTATACTAACCACACAAATACATTCACATGCCTATTCCTAGCATCATCATTATCATCATCATCATCATGTAATAAACGAAATTAAATATGCATGAACAGTAATAACAGGAATAGTAGATGACATGTGATATGCACATTACAATCATACAAGCATAGAATCATTCATGGTATTGGATTCAATAAACGAAAACAGTTTATTATTAGTCAATTAGTTTAGGTCTTGTTCCCTCACCTTTGATTGCTAGTAGATCCTCGCTCAACTTTATAATTCACTTTTAAACTACTGGAAAGACTTAACAAGTCGATAGATTTTAATTAGAATTAGTTCCAACATGTTTAAACTAACAGAACCTGTAGGGTCGCAGGTAGGGTAGCACCTAGGGTAGCAGTTTCTGCGACCCCAGGGTGTAAGGTTGCATGTGGGGTCAGATACCATTCGACCCTACGTGCGACCACACCCTCCCTGGGACTTCCCGAGGGCATGTGGTCGATCATGTGGTCTTGTAGGGTCGGATATCATTCGACCCTACGTGCGACCACACATATTCTGAGTCGACCTTTCATTCTAAAGTCCATCCCTTCATGTTTGGATCAGTTGACTTACTATCATGGTCCATTCTATGATTGTTCTATAGTTCAAAACTACAATTTATACACCATTCATTGTCCATAATGATTTCCTCCATGGAATCTCTTGGAATCTATCCATGAATGGATGATTTGGGTTTCTCCTAATCCTATGTTCTTCATAAACTATTCTAGGCTTTCTTATTCAGGTAGAGAATTAGGTTCATACCTCTTAATTCAGAGGTTTCTCTGAACTTCCTCCTCTTCCTTAGTCTTCTTCCTCAAGTTTCCTTCTCTTCTTCTCTTCCTTCTGTTCCTTCTCTTTCTCTTTCTCTTACTTTCAATTAGGGTTCTAAAGGAGTGAAAGAGGCTAAGGAACGTCCTATTTATAGAGGAAAGTCCTCCATAATAAGTCCCAATGAGTTTAGGAAAGATTCCCTTTGAATTAGGAAGGTTTCCTAATTTTCGGATTCTGTCTGTTACCGTAGGGTCGCAGAATCCGTCGACCCTATGTTTTTCTAGTCATGCGACCCGACTAAAAAGTCATGGGTTGGACTTCTTTTGAGGTGGGGTCGACCACACCTGTTTAGGCATACGACCCTACTCTCACATTTGATTGTTTTTGGGTTAGACTTCATACCTGGTCTTGTGGTTTCTTCACGAACTTGGTCCACTTTGCTCGACCATGATAGGTAGACCTGGTACAAGGTGGTAAGACTGGTTAGTTCGATAAGGGTCTTACATATGTGTTGCCCCTCTAGGTGGCAGTACACGTGGCATGTGGTCTCTCTTTTGGGTGGTCGTATGTAATGAACCTGGAGCTCTGACACCATGTTAAGTTTTCAACTCAAAAGTTCAAAGTTGTAAGTGGAGGGACTCTCACATATATAAGACACCCAAGGTTCTAGTCTCTAAGGCAATGTGAGGCTATTCCCAACAGTTTGGTGGGGCTAAAATTGTGGAAATTTCCACCTCACCATCTATCATATTGTAAGTTTCAGCCAAATTGCATTTTCCAATGTGAATCTGTGCAATAGTTGGTTTGACCAGAGCATCCCTCCATGTGGCTCAAAATGGACTGGAAGGAACACATTCCTTTTCATAGATGTGTATTGATTATACATGGACACACACACACACACATGCACTACTGTATTGTTGCTTTACATCTTCTGATCATCATCATTTTGGATTAACATCTTACATACCTTTGTTTACTGCTTTACAATGTAGGTTATGGATCGTTATGTTGACCCACTTGTAACACACTTGAAGGCTATCCTTAGTTACCACAAGTTCAAGAAGGGGTCAAAGGCAGAGATTGATGACCTCTTAAGAATTGAGAAATCAAAACATCCAATGAGGATTGTTTACTGTTTTGGCATTTGTCATGAGCGTCCGGGCACTTGTATACTGTCCTATATACGTAGTACAAATCCTCATCATGAGTACATTGGGCTGTACGCCAAGGGATTCCGGTTTCGACAAAACGATTTTGAGGACATTGACAGCCTTGTGGCTTATTTCCAAAGGCACATTGATGATCCCCCTCCGGGTCCAGCACCATCAATTCGATCAGGCGCTGCTATCATACCAATGAAGAGCACTGCAACTGGAGGCTCATCCGGCAATGATGGTGGTTGGAGAGGTCTTTCAAATTCAGACAACGATAAATCTTCCACACCGGGTTCAAGAACAGGTAATCCTGTACCTTTGAGTTGTTTTCCTGTCTTTTTTTATTTTTTAGTGTCTTCTATCCATTGTCAGTTGTGCAGTTTCTAATTTTGCTTATCAGAAGATTAACACCGTAGCATTGCCTTTTTTTTAAATACCAAAAAAAACTTTGCACAGTGTTTTACTGTGGATGTGCTGGGTTTCTTGTGTATTGCTTTTCAGCTGAATGAAATTGTTCCAGTTAATTGTCTACCCTTCATAACTTTCATGGAGCTCTTCTTCCCTGTGGTTGTTGTCCTTAAATATGCATCTGCAAATGCACGTGTCATTATTGGGGGGTGTTTTAGGGCTGTTAGTGGATGCCGATCTTGATCCCAGCTGAATCTGATGTAATTATGAAAAATGGTAAGGCATTATAGCTCTGGAAGAGAACGTGTAGTCTATACTCTATATGCATAATCGTTGGGATATGTATTTTAATTTAGTTGCAGAAACCAACTTTGTAGAAGGCTCTGGATTGGAGCACGTCTAGAATCCTCTTTGACTTGTTTTGACATGTGTATTTTTTTTTTTTGTTGGTTTTAATTATTATGATGCAGTATAAAGGGAAATATTTAGTGACCACATGATCAACTTAGGAATTAGATTACCCCAAGGGGGATGGCTCAGTTGGTAAAAGATCAACACCTCAAATGAAGAGGTCATGAGTTCAATTCTCCTTGGGGCACTACCTATCCAAAAAAACTTAGGAATTAGATTGTTCTTGATGATATTCAAATGCCTTCTGAACAATGTAGAAAAGTTACTCATAGAGATATATTTATGTAGTAGTCATGGTGAATGATGTAAAAAATGATAAATGTTCTCTTAACATTGAATACAAATGATCGAATAATTATAAAAGAATAATCAAGTGACAAAATTAGTACAATGCGTACAAAAGGAGAAGTGTGGAAGCAACGATAATGTGTGTCCTTAAAATTGCCCACCCTTTATACATTTTCCTCTGTTCCCATTAGTAATGATGAGTTATCCCTTTCAATATTCCTTTTAAAGAAACCTAGTATTTTTATGCACTTAGCACTGTGAGGAAGAACAAATTCTGAAGAAAAGTTTAACTTTAATCCCCTTAAGTTGTGTCAACAGAGGTTTATTCTGATCAGAACTCTTTGGAAGTAAACCGATCTTTACCAATTACTCAATTAAAGCTAATCAACTAACACTGTACCAAAACTGGACTTCTTAATAAATTGATAATAAAGTTTGCTATTAAACCTAAGCATTAAAACTACTGTCAATCCCATCTTGTGGTATTACAATACCCTGATGAATGAAACAAGGTCAAATTCATATTTGTGAATAAATCAAACCAGTTGAAAACTCATGGGGATGCTCCATCAGGTGGCGGTGGAGATTGATTGTTTTAAGTGCACTAAAGGTGGTGCTAAGGGAGGGATTGATGATGTTTCTCGTGGTCTGGGCCCTATGGGGAGCTGCTGCTCAGTGCTGAACCAATCAAGGCATGCAAAATATGCCAGCAAGAGGTAAATCTATGATACTAGGAGGGCATTATTTAATGTGGATGCTTTACGTAGTGACTGGAAAAACCTTTCCAGTTTCCATCAACTGGAAGACCTTTCAAGGATTCTTTCCTGAGCTTGATTGTTTCTGCTGTTTGTCTGAAGTCTTCTATGTCACCTGTTAGTAATTCTTAGTTTATGTTCCAGTCCAGAGCTGTATGCATACATTTGCTAGCTATTTTACACTAGGAAGATTGTCTTATATCTTACCTTACTGCCTATGACAATAAATACTTCCATGGCTGCGGATGGGGTTTTTGTGTAATTTTTGTACTTGAATTGGATCTGAAAGTAAACATTTGCCTCTTTCTTTGTTGGTTGACCAGGTAGAAATGATGGCAGAAATGGTGGTGGTCGATATGGTGAACGTGGACGGGGCCGTGGCCGTGGCCGTGGCCGTGGTTCATATAATGGAAGGGGAAATGACAGTAACAATGAAAGATTAGATTCTGGTAATGGTTCTACCTGGAGCTCAGGTTCCAAGGATGGGGATGATTTTCCTGGTTCCAAAGTTCAAAATTCTCCCGGCAGAGAAGCGATTCCTGGGTGCTGGGGTAGTGATGGTGGTGGTTCTGGAGGTTGGGGTGGTGCTACCGGTGGTGGTGATACAAAGGATTCTGGTGGTTGGGGTGGTGCTACCGGTGGTGGTGGTACAAAGGATTCTGGAGGTTGGGGTGGTGCTACCGGTGGTGGTGGTACAAAGGATTCTGGAGGTTGGGGTGGTGCTACCGGTGGTGGTGGTACAAAGGATTCTGGAGGTTGGGGTGGTGCTACCGGTGGTGGTGTTACAATGGATTCTGGTGGTTGGGGTGGCGCTACCGGTGGTGGTGGTACAATGGATTCTGGAGGTTGGGGTGATGGTTCTAAGAAAAATGGTTCAGCTCAATCTGGGGCAAATGATTGGTCTGGAAGTGGCAGTGGGGGATGGACTGGTGGCAGTGGCGGCGGTGGTGGTGGTCGATATGGTGAACGTGAATGTGGACGGGGCCGGGGCCGGGGCCGGGGTCGTGGCCGTGGTTCATATAATGGAAGAGGAAATGGCAGTAACAATGAAAGATTAGATTCTGGTAATGGTTCTACCTGGCGCTCAGGTTCCAAGGATGGGGATGATAGCTGGAACAGTTTTCCTGGTTCCGAAGTTCAAAATTCTCCCGGCAGAGAAGTTATTCCTGGGGGCTGTGGTAGTGATGGTGGTGGCAGTGGTGGGGGTACTGGTGGCTGGGCAGGTGAAAGTGGTGGTGGTTCTGGAGGTTGGGGGGGTGCTACTGGTGGTGGTGGTACAAAGGATTCTGGAGTTTGGGGTGGTGCTACCGGTGGTAGAGGTACAAAGGATTCTGGAGGTCGGGGTGTTGCTACCGGTGGTGGAGGTACAAAGGATTGTGGAGGTTGGGGTGGTGGTGGTACAGAGGATTCTGGAGGTCGGGATGGTGCTACTGGTGGTGGTGGTACAAAGGATTCTAGAGGTCGAGGTGCTGCTACCGGTGGCAGTGATACAAAGGATTCTGGAGGTTGGGGTGGTGCTACCAGTGGTGGTGGTACCAAGGATTCTGGAGGTTGGGGTGGTTCTACCGGTGGTGGTGGTACAAAGGATTCTGGAGGTTGGGGTGGTGCTACTGTTGGCGGTCGTACAAAGGATTCTGGAAGTCGGGGTGGTGCTACCGGTGGTGGTGGTACAAAGGATTCTGGAGGTTGGGGTGGTGCTACTGGTGGTGGTGGTACAATGCATTCTGGAGGTTGGGGTGGTGCTACTGGTGGTGGTGGTGGCAGCGGCAGCGGTGGTGGTGGTGGTTGGTGAATCTATTTTGCTTAGTCCATCTAAGTGATAATTCCTTCAGTTATGGAATAGCTAGCAGATGGGGAAAGCTGTGCCATGTTTATTTCTTGGGTAGGTGAATTTTGGTTTTCTGCCTTCAGGTTGAGGTCATGTGTTGCTTTTCACTTGGTTTCACACACTGAAAATCTGTATATATATACATATTTATATGCTAAAGGTCTCTCCAACCTATATTCCTTTTTGGTTTCCAGTGATGGGTTAGTTTACTATTTAGCTGATGTATGTCCCCCGCAGTAGAAATATGTTTTGGTCCATAACCCTCATTGTCATCAGTTATTTTATTTAGTCATTAATCTAATGTTGAAAATAGTTTCACGGGTGAGTTTTGCCTTTGCATGTGTCTACTGCATGAATTCTTTTTTTTTTTTTTTTTGGTAAAACTGTACTGCATGATTAAAGAGGGTAAGTGGGATATGCTGAAGCCTGACAAATTTTTTTAGCCATCTTTTACTATGAACTATATAATACGGACAATGGATCATCTTTGGGTGTATTACTAGCAATTATGCTTTTAGGTATTCAGATCGGATCTATTGGTCAATTTGTATCGGTATTGGCAGTGGCCCATACGGATACTTGACGAATTCAGTATTGGATGGCTCAGCATTTTAGGCCGATACATGGGCAAAATATGTATCCAATACCTATTCAGATGCTGTGAACTAAAACCATGCTCAAACGTATTTGTTCATGGCATGGTATGGATTCAGATCCTCCCCAGCGTCCGGCCTTGCTCATGATCGTTGGATCATGCATTCTATTGACGCTCCAAGAGAGATGTGTGATTCAGGTTTGAGAAAGAAACCTAAAAGCTTATTCTAATAAAATAAAATAAAATATAAAACTTATATAAACTTGTACTATAAAAAAAAAACATAATTTATATCTTCATAATGCAAAAGTAAGAAATGATCAACAATAATACCCAGAATGCCTATATTAAAATAAAAATAAAGAATTCAGACAGTAGACATATTTCTGAAGATGGCATAAGAAATTGTAGAGAGGTTATAAATATTAGGATGAAACCGGTTATCATCTGTCATTGGATCATGATTGGAGGGGCAAGACGATAAGATATGATCTTTTTTTAAAGACATGATCGAATTGGAGATTTTATTTTTATATAATCAATTCTTGTTTATATTTTTGTAGTTTTCTATAGAACGTTGCTAAGTTGCTAAGTACAGCAGTCCAATGATCATAGAAGAAATTTAAAGCTCTTATGGATATTCTGTGAACAATTGGAAGCTCTCTATGTTCTGGTGGATGTTGTTGTTGGAGAGCCTTGAAGAGAGTATTCTTTAAATTAAATTTTTCTGGTTGGCAGCATTGGATCAAGGGCCTTTATAAATCCAGTTGAACACATAATTAAGCAAATTTGCCCCTTGATGCTTTTTCCATTATCTATCAATTTTTATGGCTCTAATTGGTTGTAAGGGGAATTAAAAAAAAGGGAAGTGAAAATTTTAAATTTAAAAATTAAATTTTTATAATTGTTATAGGCTTACATTACATGCTATCAGATGATATTGAAACTAACTCCAAATCATTTTAGATTTAGTTATTAATTTACATTTTATTTTTCATTTAAAAAATAAAATAAATTTTACATCTATTAAGTGTCATTACTAAATACTGTAAGAAATATAGTTAATTTATAGAGTCATATTATTTAAGAGTTATAAAAATTTCTTTTTAGGTTCGAAAATTTTCATTTCTCTTCCCTTTAATCTCTCTTGCATCTTATGTAACTTAGGTTGAAGTACCCATAGAGTATTTTAACCCCTTTTTTACTAAAGGGGTGAATATGTTGTCAAGTTTCACCACAATGTTAATTTGCACATCATCAATACATCATCAATTCCCCGCTAAACAAATGGGCCCCTTAGTTTTTGTAACCTTGTATTAATTTTGGCATGTGGCAGCTTATATGAAACAAAAATTTTATAGACAAGTAGACTCCAAGGTCCACCGTTTACACGTCAAGTTTCATCACAATTGGAGTCGGCCGTGCAGCCAAAAAAAATAAAAATGGAGCACACATGAGAATACCATTACATTTATCTTGAAACATGATGAGTCCGAACCATTCCCCATATATCCAATAATTAGATTTGCCACATCATCCTTCTACGACAGATTGAATACTCATGATTGCTACACATTCGTTGCACTATGTGATGACAATTAGTTATTCGATATTTATATATTGGGGCGTTTTGATGGGGAAGGGTTCTATGGTTTGGAAACTCTGAGGGTGTGGAGATACGAGGAGGATAGATGCAAAACTTCCTATACACGAAGATGATGCTATGTTCACTTTTGAGGGTGGATGACTCCAGACCGTGGAGTCTGTTGGTTGGAAAAACTTTTGCCTTGATTCATAGTTAGTAAAGTAGATTTTAATACACGAATTATATGTGTTCCAAAATTTTAAATGTATTTTTACAAATTATTGCAAAGATTCTCAAAAAATCGTATTTTTATATTAAAATGTATTAAACACGTATTATCATATTGAACATGAAAAATGGAAAATAATGAAAAAAAAAAAATTCCTTCTCTCTCACTCTTTCCTACTAATTCAATTTTTTCTCAAATCCCTAAAACCCTCTCACTGATTGAACCCTTCCTCTGCTTTGATGTGTGTTTTATCTTAATGAGACAAAGACTTTTTGTGAATTTCATAGATTGCAATATGTTATTATTATATTTAATGAATGATATAGATGTCTATTGTGTAGTGAATATATGTTCATATTTTTAGTAAAAAAAATTATCATATTAAATACCTACATATTAATATTGTAGGTGTTTTTTGAACCAGATTTTCAATCAATGTATTGAAGTCTAATTGCTTTTAACAACAAATGTATGTATACTCTAATGTTTGCCATGTTTGCCATGTTTGCCATTCCCAAACTTTCTAACCATGCAGTCCGGGATGCAAAATCTTGTGATTATTAATGTTGAAATCCGGGCATTTGGTTTCAAGATTCCGGTTCAACGGTTCAACCCAGCCGCCCAACTCACTCACTCACTCACTCATTGTCAGGGTTATTTCTGGAAGAAAAAACCAAACAGGAAAGCCATTATCGTCATTTCAAATATAAGCCGTTCTATAAAATCTTCTTGTCCCATAGGCGTATGAGTGATTCGTTACTGTTTGGGGTTTTTAGGGTTTTTCTCTCTATACTTTCTGTCGCAGAAGAACCTCTCGGCGGCAATGACTGCACAGACGCAAGAGGAGCTTCTCGCTGCTCATCTCGAGCAACAAAAGATCGATGTATGCTTCTCTCTAACTTTTACTATTATCGATCGAAGCCTTCTCGTTTGCTTCCATCATTTACTAAGTTTAACCCAATACTACTGTCCTCACTAGATTCCTTTTATTCTTTTCATTTTTATCTTATAATCATCTATAAATCTGTGTTTTCTTCAATTATCTTTTTTTATTTTATATTCTGTTCTTCTTTATTGAATCATTAGTAGGGCCTTTATGAGTTTCACTGGTATAACGGTTTCGGTATCATGCTTCGTGATTTTATGACGAGAAGTTAACAAAATAAGTACTAAAAAATAGTTTACTTTCATAATCTTAGCCAGAAACCCCTTCTGTGGTAGCGGTTTTTCCATGGATTCCCTTGTTGGAGGTTGGATTTGAGTTCTAGTACAAATATTGGATGTCAGAGCATTGTTCTCTGTCATTGAGCTTTGAACTCAAATGTATTTAAAGACTATACAACTATTTCGTAAAAGAAAGGTTTCTGTTTAGGCGAAATGCTGTGCTTTATTTTTGTATACTACTTAGTTGATCGGGTAGCAGTAGTTGTACTGTGTGATACGCTTCTGACCGTCCAAATATGGATCTGTGTTGCTGGTTTTGGCATCATGCTTGGTTCAGGTGTTGTTCCATTGCTATCCAATTGGGGATTGTATATGTGTAAAAGAGTCCCGCGAGTTCTTATTTTTTATTTATTGCTTAGAATTTGTTTCAATGATGAGGAATTGGGTTAGACGCTGTACAATTGCTGGGTTAAATTGATATTACGAAACTAGTCGGTTGATTTACAGAATATACCTTGTGGCTTCCTGGACGCTTTTCTTCTGATTATTAATTTTCTGTGCTGAATGATCTGTGGCAGATTATTGATTTGGTTTTTTCTTTAAACAATATCCGCTCTAGCTTTTTCCAGAAATCTGATTGTCCTCAATTTAAGATGGTTGCTGCAAACTAAATATGATATTTTTACAAGAATTCTTGTTTGTCTCTGGGGAGAAGGGGGTCTTTGATTCATTCCATATTTTCTTTCTTCTTAATGGTAGATTGGAATAACCAACATTGAGCGGTCCCATATCTTATTGAAGGGTCTTCCTTATATGGGCTGTGGAAAATGTTTTAGATAGGCATCAATGGTGGGTGTCATGTTAGTGAAAGACAGCAATATTGATATCATGGCACGAAGTCATGAAAATATTACTTTATGGGAATCTCTCAAGACAATCAAAGGACATATGTGAGTGACTTGGTGTGTATGGCAATAAACCAGATACCCTCCTATCTGTCCATGTTGTATTGGATTTGTAAACCTCTTTGCAGCTTTGAATCAATAAAAAAAAATATCCCCATCTGTTTCTCAGTTTTCTGCTTTGAGTTGATAGCCAAAAAAAAAAAAAAAGTCTCCCATCTGTTCCTCATTTTTCTCAGAGTTGTACCCCTCCCATCTCTGTCTTTTGCCCCCCCCCCCCACAAAAAAAAAAAAAAAGAAAAATAAATAAAAGGATTTTTTTTTTGTGGTGTTTACATCACTATTCACTGTTGTTGTTCCATCACCAAGGTAATCGCCAGCCTTGAGGTCTAGGTGAAGCTATGGTACCCCAGGTGAGGCCCAGGCTGCCATTGTCAAGTATGTGAGCCAATTTCTGGTATTTTCCCCCCCTTTTTCTTTTAATCTGAGTAATTTTCTTCTTTCTCCCTTCCTTTCGTTCTTTACCCCTCATTCTGGTATAGGCATATTCACTTGAGATGACTGGTTACCTAAGGCATCCATTTCAACAATGTCCACCATGTCATTCACATGAACTGTGCTTTTTATTTTTCTCTCTTGATTGTGCAGATTCAACTGATAATTTACATCATACAGAGGCATAGACATTACATCTGGGATGGGTTAGGGTTGGGGCCTTGGGTCAGTGCAGCCTGTTCTGATCCTGACCTTACATGTATGTTAAATGTTGAAGAAATCTATAATATAAGATTTTGGCATGTAATAGGTTGTAATTTAACTTGTTTGAGTGTATGATGGTAACCATTTATTCAGTATAATCTACATACAATTATATCTTTGTATCATATAACAGTGGGATGGAAGCATTTGCATGCTTCATATTTTAGTAGGATTTATAATCTACATACAATTATATCTTGGAGCAGCTAATTTAATTTAACTTGGCCCGTTTGAGAAACAAAAAATTTGGTTGGTTTTTCCTTTTAAAGTTGGCCTACCTAACTAAGCTTGGCTACACTCGAGGGATTGTACCCTTTGACCATTCCGGGTTTACACACATGTTGCCTGGTTTGGTTCTAGTTGTGCCTCCTTGTCATATTCTCTCTCTCTCTCTTTCTCTCTCTCTCTCTTTCTCTCTCTCTGTGAGCTGCATGTGAACTTCAATGCTTTGTATGCTTCTATTGCCTATTTGATTTGATGGTGGTAATAAAATTTGAAGTACTGTTTTTGCAGCCCGATGAGCCTGTGGTTGAAGATGAAGATGATGACGATGAGGACGACGATGACGATGATGATGACAAGGATGATGATGATGCTGAAGGTGAGTATGTTGGTGAAGTTGAATGTTGCCTTTATTTTGCAGTAATTGATTTTCAACCTACTTTATAAATATATGCATCATCTTCTTTTGGTGAATCATAAAAGCCATGTGAATTAGGAAAATGATTTGGACATGCTGTATAACATACCTAGTCATGAAAAGCAAACAAACAAAAAGAATATATTTATATGCTTAAAATTTAAACTCCTATGGTCCTAGTGGAGGAACATTGGTTATTCCACATATATTCTCCTAAGTAGGACCCACTGAAAATGTCAAATTCGTTGGTTTCAAGGAGTCCACGATTTCCAAAACATCTGGCGAGGATCACTTCAAATGATTAAATTGTGTGATGAAGCTAGTATTGCCCTTTTAGTTCATTTTCACGAGCCTGTACTTGATATTGTTTAACTTGTTTTTGCAGGACCAGAAGATGGGGATGCAAGTGGTAGGTCAAAGCAGAGTAGAAGCGAGAAGAAGAGTCGCAAGGCAATGTTAAAGCTGGGAATGAAACCCATCCCTGGTGTTAGTCGTGTCACTGTTAAGAAGAGCAAGAATGTTAGTCCTACTATCTTTTGACACAATGTTGCTTCATACCAAACCATTTGCTGTTGTGGATTTTACTGAAATGATTTTCATGCTTCTCAGATTTTATTTGTCATCTCCAAACCGGATGTTTTCAAGAGCCCAACATCAGATACTTATGTAATATTTGGCGAGGCAAAGATAGAGGACTTGAGTTCACAACTTCAAACCCAAGCTGCGGAGCAGTTCAAGGCACCTGATCTCAGTCATGTGATATCCAAGCCAGAGTCTTCAGTTATGGCTCAGGAGGATGAAGATGTTGATGAGACAGGAGTGGAGCCTAAGGACATAGAGTTGGTGATGACACAGGCAGGAGTGACGAGGTCGAAAGCTGTGAAGGCTCTCAAGGCTTGCGAGGGAGACATTGTTTCGGCCATCATGGAGTTAACAAATTAAGAATAGCCCACTGGAAGACTTCTTCGGTTAGTCATGAGTGAACAGCTTCTCTTTTCGTGTTTTTCTGAGGTGATTTGATTGTTTGAAAGTTGTTTATCTTCTGTTGTTTTAGTAAGGAAACTACCTAAAGCTTTTTTAATGTCCCTGGTTTGGCAAGTTATTAGATTTATGAAAAACTGAAATTTCAATATCTGTTGACACACTCAATTAAATAACGTTATAGATTTTCCCTAAGATGTTCAGGTCGATTCTATTACTTTTCCAGGTGCTGTCAGAATGGAAAAATGAAGGAAAACTCCTGGCTAAAATCAGGAGTTCTTCAAGGTAGATTCCTATGATTGCTTGGGAGCCGCATGGTCGTTTTTTATATTTTTTTTATTTTTTGGGTACGGTATGGTCGTAGGGTTGTAAGCAGTGTTTTTGGGATAGAAATCCTCTCTTGCTGCCTGCCAAGGGTGGGATTTCAATTGGCCCACCCCCAGATGTATTGGTTGGTGGATCGACTGATCTCCAGCCCTTGGATCGGCTGTAGGACCCTCCTGCCGCAGGAGAGGATTTGGTTCCGTCTTTTTGGCTGTCTATTGAGTTAGATGGGTGAATGGTCTTAGTATTAAGGACGTAAATGGTTAGCCGAAAATTCATGTTTGATTCGAATGATCAGATTTGGATTCAGATAGTAAAGGTTGGATTCGGATGCCAATTAGGATATCAGTCAAATACTCATGATTATATCTATTCTGTTTAGTCTATCGTTAAGGCGTATATAACTTTAGGTTTTAGAGTGTTATGATACATATAGTTTATTTAAGGTTTTGCTTCTTCTGTTCTTAATGTAAGCTATATATTTATTTTAAGCTAAGGTTTTCTCTCATTAACCATGTAATTTGTATCCTAATTCTATATTTTGGATTCGAATTGGATTTTAATTAGATATCCGGTAAAATTTTGAATACGGATTTGGTTTTTATACAACCGTCGGATTTTAGGTTTACCAGGATTTCGGATGATTGGTAAATAGATTTAGATTTGGATGGTAGTTTATCCAATTAGATTTCTATCCGTTTAGATCCCTACTTAGCAGACTTTTGATTGCCCATGTAAATTAGAATCAATACATAAATATTTATTGGGAAATGGTTTTTTTAATTTTTTTTATAAAGATAATAGCAAATATATATTAAGAAGAAACAGAACAGAACAGAGTACAAAAACGGAGGAAGCTTCCCAGACGAAAAATAAAAACCAAAAAACAAGGTTGATGCAAGGCCTGCGGACCAATGAGACTGTATGCATGAGCATTGATGGCTTGGCTTTTTCACCCTTATCAAGTCTGGGCGTAAGAGTACACTGAAGATAAGAATCTTTAACTTAAATTTATTTACAGAAGTATGCATCGAAATGGTGTGGAACCAATGCATTCGAAACAGATTGTCGAAACCTGAAAATCTCAATTTTTGTCATTTATTAGTCACCACTCATCCCTTTCCTTAATTGCTTGGCATTTTAATTAATGAGGAAGAGGCGAGGCAGTTATATGCTATCCGTGTATAAGAGCATATACACAGAGAGGGAAATAGGGGAAATGATATTCTGTAGTGACGTCAACTCTGTAGTAAGGATTCCACTCAATCAAAGTGAAGTGCATCAGAATACATGCAGATCTACTTTGAATGAGTGGTCATTACAAGGCTGTCTTCACTATAGAGGATCTCAGTCCAGAAATAGGAGAACCAAAAAGGCAAAAACCGATCACTTGGAAGGGGCTAGATTTAAAGGAAAAAGAGAGGAGGAATATAAAAGAGAAATACACATTGACAGCATATATTACTTTTTCCCATTAATAATTAATGTTTACTGCTCAAAATATTAAAATAACTAAACTAGGACTCTTGTTAATATTATAACACATGAAACTGATAACAAGTAAATATTAAACTATAGGAAAGAGAAGAAAATACACGTGGTTAATGATCAACTACTCTAAAACATAATGCTAGAGAAATGTAATTTGGACTCATACTTAATTCAGAAAAAAAAAAAACCTAATTCTTTAAAAACTGTAATAATTTATAAAAATGCCATATCATGCATGAAATGATTCTAATTTAAATATGTCAGAAAGAAAGAAAATGGTTAAACTAGTATAAAACTATCCTAACTTGATAATTTATCATTCAAATAGAAAATAAAAAATTTAGAAAATCCATACTCAAAATGCAAAAAAGTACAAAAAATGCCTTTGTGCCAATATGTAACCTTGAATGCAAATATATTTATAAAAAAATTATGCTAATACTAATCTTAACAAAAGTGGATTCCACTAAGTTGGAAATAGAATTTTCCATAAAATAAATAATAGCTAAATCAAATCAGTTTATAGGTTCTATAAAATTATGCTAATACCAATCCTATCAAAAGTTGATTCCACTAAGATGGAAATAGAATTCTTTATAAAATAATAGCTAAATCAAATCAGTTTTATAGGTTCTATGATAGTGTGTAACTCGTTATCACCAAAGAGGTAGAACTAACAAGTTGTAAATTTTTTTTAATTACCCTTGTTTTATTCCAAAAAAACTTACTTAACAAAATGGTAAATATGGTATTTAAATTCAAATTGAAAATGATTTATCACCTTCATTATCGAATCTATTGAAGTCAATGCATATGTTTTTAATAGACACATGAAAGGACAGAATTTATCTTCATTCCAAAAATAAAAATAAAAATTAAGGTTACAGATTTTTTTTCATCAATCTTAGTTACCACAAGATTTTCCCTCATGATAAAACACACCAAACTTAAAATTTGCTGGCTTATTGATTCATCAATCTCATGGTAACTTTCCAGACTGCTTTCTCCTGGTCCCTTTTGGATGATCCCAAATGTTAATTAAGTGTAATACAACACCTCCAAAGTTTGAAATAGAGTCCATACCCTATCCTACCATTTTCATTCATCATCAACATGCACAACTCTAAAACGACCAAATGCGACGATGTGCTCGATCTTAAGTTGGTGAAGAACCTAAGCACATACTACCTCAAATCATAGTTTTAGTGATCGATATCAGATTAGTGTATAGTTCAATTTGTAATAGTTTCGGCCAATATAGACACTGATCAAATATTGATTTTTTATTATTATTTTTTAATCTTTTATGCCATGTGCCAATACCCTATTGGCTAAGCCACCGATTCAGCACCGACCGATACTGATACCTTTACCTTGAACTTGGTCCCTAGAGAAGCAAGGATTGTACTTACATTTTATTTCAAAAGCATGAATGGGATAAACAAAAGAGGACTCACCTTACTTGGACTGGTATAGCTTGTCATCATCCTCCTTGTCCTAGGTATCAAAAGGATACTCCAGAGTTCTACCAAAAAGAAAAAAGGATACTCCAGAGGATTAATTACATAGTGGCTCAATGATTCTTCGATCTAAATATGTTGCAGAATTATTTCTGGAGGCCTCATTTGCAGTAACCTTGAAAATAACATATGCCACAAAAAGGGAAATATGGTAGTTGAGGCGGCAATATCTGTCAGAGATTCAGAGCTGAGGCGTGAAGGGTTGAGCTCATTCTGTTGACCAAATTTAACACTTTGATCTGGTGAACAGAGTAGATATGGATGCATGACTACGGTTGTTGGGACCAAGGTTTTAGTAATCAATATGCCATATGGTAAACATTAATTGGCTGTGGAACCGATCCAGATCAGAACCCCCACAACAAGCAAAGGATGATTAAAGAAGTAAAGGATTGCAAAGGGAAAGAAATGTTAAGATGAAGTAACTATATGACTTGCAGGAAAGCTTATGTTGCAGAAAAAATACGGGAGAAGCTAAAAAAAGGTGATTCAATGAAGGAAAAAAAAAACTAAAAAGACATGTTTATATAAAGCAGGAAGAACGATCATCAAGGGGTTAAACTGATGCATGTCTATCAAGCTTTCTGACCCTGTTTGTTTGTTTGTTTGTTTTGTGTAAGTAAAATTTTCATACAAATTATATTTTCCATGAAATTTTTTTTCCACGTTAAAACAAACAATAAAAATCCTACTTTACAAATTTTCCACCCTTTTTACATGGAAACAAACAACACCTTTAGACATGACTATATCACTAAAAAAGAAAAGGCGCAAAACATCAACAGCATCACAAAAGGAAGGGGCACTCATTTGAGGCTCTGAGACCACGCATGCTAGAGGATAAGATGGCTTCAGGTGGAGCATAAACAACCACCAACAGCACCAGCTAAAGTTCCCATACTAACAATCAATGAAACCAAATCATATTGGCTGGGAGTGGGTCCATATACTTTATTACCGTTCACAACCAAGTGAGAGCATTTATGATGATTTTACGTTTCACCAAACAAAATGGGTTTGTGCTCCTCTAAAGAACAATGAAATACCAAAGATGAAGGAAGAAAAAAAGAACACTTAATTTATAACCTATTTCTGATCATGCATACAACCAGTTAGGTTTTTTCTGATGGTATGTATAATTACATACAAGAAAGAAATGACACTACTGCAATTGATAGTATTTTTGCAAAAGAAAGGTTTTTGGATATGGATGCTCTGCTTTTTCAATTTTTGTGCCAAAAACCACTAATAATAAAACTAAGAAGCAACAAATACAACCACCCTGCAAAAAAGAGTGCATTACAAATTTCAGAAATTTCAGCAAACGACTAACATACTAAATTGAAGATTGAAGAAAATTATACAAAGAAAGGTCTAAACATTGGAGTACGCTATAGTGCTCCATTACACTTGAATGTAGGGGGGAACTAAAATCAACAGCAGTACAGAAATAAAACAGTAGGTATAAGGAAGAAACACTAGGGTTATAACAAGAACTAGGCATTTGAATTAAGGCCAAGTTTGGATAAGATTCTGAGATGAGATTCAGGTACTTTAAAGATATTTTAAAATCCATTAAAACACTTGTCTCAAGGAATTTACACAAACGTCACATATCCTGGGTCCAAAAATTGCAACCGAATCCCCAGCACCATTCAGATTCATATTCAATAATCAAAGTTGCAACTGATATTTGCAACCTTACATTTGAAGACTATAAAAAGAAATCAAGAGATCAAATACCTGTCAAGTTCAAAGAAATTCTTGGACTGCTATGTTATCCGAAAATCCAAAACACTTCAAAGACAGAAATTTCACATATTATACTTTCTAAAGATTACATAATTTAAGAAATGCTAGTCAGCTGATATGTTTCTCCATACTTCGACATGTTGTGACAACTGTATTTGGTTTATCTGTTGTAAATTGTAATAAAAAATAAATAAGATCTGCAACAATTGAAAAGATAAAGAGAACAGGAAAAGAAATAGGTGGATAACAAATTAGAAAGACTGTTTATGTAGGCCAAGGGTGAGACCAGCTATAATGTAATTCAGATTCTCATCCAATATGAGCATTGTTTCCCACTTTTTGAGTCATTGCATGTACAGGCTCCACAACTAAAATCGAAAGACCAAAATTCGAGTACTGAATTAAGAATCGGACTGGACAGCCCTCTATTTCAAACAATGACACAAAAAGATTTAAAAGGGGAAAGCAAAATTATAAATGAACCCTAATCCTTTCCAGTGACCAAATAATAAAAGAATAAACAATTGGTTCTATGCATTCAACAGCTTTTAAAAAAAAAAAAAAAAGAATATACACATAGTCTCTGGCAAGCTATGAAAGACAAAAAGGTCTTTGTCTCCAGATCTCAATCCTGGGTTTCAACACTCGCATGAAAACCCTCCACTTTTTACTAAGGGTCAGAGATAGTACATATAGAGCAGGAAAGTTCACTTAACAACGAGCAGGAGCCTAATAGTAAACTCAATACCTTTCCCACACAAATTCAGGTTAACTGCAGGGAACCCATTTGAATTATACTTGTTCACACCCGGTGGTCCATCCACTGCAACATAATTGCAGGCTATAAGAGAACATACAAGCAGCAAAGAGGACTTACAAGTGGTCATAACAACAGTCAAGTGCCATGCAAAATTTTCACAGCAGTATTAGAATAAACATCTGCGGCACATCTACCATCCATGACAGCATTACATATACCAGCACAAAAGCAGTGTAATTTATTTAGTAGAAAAACATAATATTAGAGGATTAAGGCAGAAGCAATACTCCACATAACATTTACATAAAGAGAGCAGTAGCAACAATGACCATTGACCTGTGAACATTAGCTCGCCATTCAGTAGATGCTGAGGTCTTAAACCACTTTCACATTACCAAGCAAATTTACTTAATTAACTTGGATATCCTAAGCAGATCATGACTGCACAACAACCAAAGTAAAGCAAACGAAACTCTAAACACAACGAGCCTAATAATCAAAAGGCCATCCTGAGTAACTCATTTGGTGATTATCTTCACGAACGGCTGCTGAGCTACTTCCACTTGACTCAGTATTGTGAGAGTTTGGGTTTGAATTTGAGTTTGAGTTTGAGTTCGAGTTTGCTGAGCGGAAAGGCCACAAGAAGGAGAATGGGTTACGCCTTCCCTGATTATCGACACTACTCTCCCTGCCACTGGAGTTACCACTACTACTGCTACTTCTATTACTGGCCCCTGAACTATTGGATCCTTGTGGTGGCAATTCATGGCGGCAAACAGGGCAGGAATTGTGCTGAACCAACCATGGCACAATACAATCTGAATGATACATGTGGTTACATGGCATCTGCCGCACTTCAGAGCCCAACTCGAATCTTTCTTTACATACAGGGCAGTGAGAATCAGTGCGTAGATGTCTCTGCGTAATATTTACTGTCGGCATGGCATCAATTGAAGACCGAGCCGCCGGGGGCGGTCCATTCCTGTCATTCCTAGTGAGCTGTTCTATCAGTTCATCCAGTCCCGGGCCAAGAAAGTAGTCACCAACATTTGCTCGCCTCAAGCCTACTCCTGAACCCCCATTGAGAAGCACTTCAATCCCACCATTTTCAGACATCCTGACAGGAACTTGGCCGCGGAATATCAGCCAAGGACCAGCGCCAAAACCCCCAATACCATGATCTGGCACAACAACAGACCTTCCTCTGAGATCGAAGTCACGGTTTCTCCGACCCATTCGCTGCCTCATCAGAGAAGAAAAAGCCTCCATTAACCCAAATCTGTGATCATGATCGTCATCCGAATCCAGCCCAAGGAAATCCAATGGCCTAATCCCATCAAGCTCTTGCACAAAGCCGCCTTCACAATAAGGGCAAACTGCATCACGCCCTCGGAGTCGTACAGGCCGGCTGCATCTGTGACACCAATGTGTGTTGCCACTGCTCGACATCTTTCCCCTCCAATTCCCTCGGATCTCTCAAATAAAAGCCTAATCCGATGCTCCCAATTCCTTGCTTTTCTTGCAAACCCGCTCAATAGCTACCAATTCAACAAAAAGGCAACAACAATAATTAAACTAGAACATATGAAACAGATAAACAATCTTACCCAGATCGGAAACTACGGAAGAGCCTGAAACAGTATCTCTTAAATTAAAAGTTATCCATTGGTAACAAAGAAGAACCGTGAATCAAATCATACAAATACAACAGAAAAACGAATTGTAGTCTACAGTACATGAAAACAACATCGATTTTCTCAGCATGCAAAGGAGAACCAAATCAAATACTCAAGCAGCTTAAATACACAAAATCCAGTGATCAGGTCAAGGAAAAAAGCAGTTCTAATGGCATTCCCGATTTATTAGGCAATTGCCGCACGAAAACACTAAATCAAAATGAAAACTTTTGAAGGAATAAAAAAAGAGAGAAAAATCACAGAAGGATGAAGGTCAAACGATCAAAACAAACAATCATACAAGGACCATTAATCTGTAGCAGAAAATCACAAAAAAAAATTGGAAATTGAAAAGGAAATCGAGAAGTAACGGCGGAAGCAAAACTTCGAAGAAATTTACAGAATTACAAGGAAAGGGCAGAGAGACAAACCCTGGGAGATGAGAATTCTGAGGGCGAGATGCTTCCATGGTTAGGCGACCGAGAGAGAGAATGGGATGACGACGAAACCCTTGAGACTCAGGGTTTGGATGACAAAAGGATGAGGACACGAATCAAACACAGAAGTCGGTCTTGTGAGGACAAAAACCTTGGGAGTGCGTTGTACGCATACCAATTATTTTAGTCTTCACCCATGAATGACGTTATGGAATCTGACGACCAAAGAAAATTTTCTATGACAGACGGCGAGGATGGTGGGATTCAAATCCTCTCCAGGCGACAGAGGGTTCTACAGTTGATTCAAGGGGTTGAGGATCAATCGGCTCATTTATCAATACATGGAGAGGTGGAGTGGCTAAAATCCTGCCCTTGACAAGGGACAAATCGATAGAAGACGATTTGGTTGCAAGATGGTATACCAACCTCATATGCTAGTCTACTTCGAATCTTACCTATCCTCCCCCAAGAACAGAACAGCTGCCCCAGAATCTAATTTCATATTTGGGTCCCACGGTAGGTTTCAATTTTTTGGTCTCGATCAGACTTAAACAGTCATCGCTAAATGAATACTTTGGAACATGACTGGTATGCTTAATTAATCAATCATCATTGGCGAGATATGGGTATGTTTATATTCATTCTGGTCACTCTCGGTTCATAATCTGTCTATTAATAGACATTAATGATGCAAATCAATTGATCCATAATTATTTAGTTTTATATTTATCGTTCTAATTATTTTTATGAATAATTATTTCTCAATTAAGGGTTTGTGAGAACATTCTCTTGATTGCCTCTATATTATCAACTATTAAACTATTATGTTCAAACATATTCCTTAGGTGATAATAGGATAACCAACTTGAACAAATGATAGAATTGTCAATAGAGTATCATGATATACCAAAATTACAGGATCTATCAATATGTATTATTAGAAATAAAAAAAAATGAGAGTTCTTTCATACTTCAATGATGTCTTATACATAAAAAATAAAAAAAAATAGGGATCCAAAATTGAGAGACTAAGCCTTTAAGGATTTAACTTTTAGTGGTTAATAGTCATTTAATTGGTTAATGAGGTTAGGCGACTGTTGGACTACACCTTTTCATGAATAACCGAATAATAATTGGTCAGAGCCTAAGCCTAAAGTATTTAGTAAATGATGCATATCGGTGTGGGTTTTAATTAGTTGGTCCTTGTTTAGGAGACACGGTGGGGGTCCAAAATTGACACCCCTACCTAAATGTCGGATTAGAACATACCTTTTAAAACGTATGCAGAATATGAACCGGGAAGGCTTATGCTCTTGTTCTTTCAGTTTTTCATCAGCTCAAATCTAAAAATTTTAAAAATAGGACAGTGTTGATTTTTTATAGTCCAATTTGTGGTTTGGTCTGGTTTGACAAACAGCAAGCACGGTGTACTAACCTCAAATGGTAAGTAAGCATCAATATTTGACATGGCTTATAAAATCGGGCCGGAATACGAACCAGAAAGGGCCGTATTCTAGTTCTTCCCAGGCTTTTCATAGATTCAAATTAAAAAAATCATAGTGTGATTTTTGAGAATAAGACAAAAGATAATTAAAAAAATGTGCGTGATATTAGTGGACAATTTTTTTGTACCCCGGCAAACAGGCAAGTTGTTACATTGGAAGTATTTTTGGCATCTAGTAGAGCACATTTATGTGATCGCTCCATATATAATTATAAATGATAATACATAAAACCTTTTACCTATCTAATATATTAAATCAATGTTTTTTATTTATTTAAGAAAATCAAAGTTATATATATTTAATACAAGTTATCATTATTATTTTATAAATTAATCTAAGGTAATCATTTTCCATGATTGTTTTGTTTGAAATTCTGATCCATTTCGTTGATTGTTTTGTGTGGCAATGGATTTTTGTCATTTTGAGCTTGTGTTGGAAATTGGAAATAGATTTTTATTATGGGGTTTTTTTTTTTTTTTTTTTGGTCAGGATATTTTTGAAGGGTTGACATGCTGGGCTGAGGTTGAGCTTGATTCATTGAACAAACAATTAAAAATTGACAGGATGAATAACAAATTGTATTCTTCATGGCTCAAAATTGTTTCAAGAATACTAGTTACCTCCTTTATAGAAATTTTTTATTTTACTTTAATTGTACATCAACATTTTAGGATTTAGAGAGATGATTTGGTACAATGTCATCCAGAGAAGAGATTTATTCTTATCATAGGATTGAAATCTAGCCAAGAACACTAGAATACGATTTCATATTTTCATGAAGAGTAATGGAAGAATTCTCATGATCTTTTTGATAGAGAAAGTTACTAATAAAAGGGAAAAAATTTCTTCTCATGTCGTTTAGTTTAGTCTACTATTCGTTTATCGATCAGATTGAGATGTATCAGTATACATGCCATGCAACCCAACATATCTGATGGATGACTGATGCTGATCCGACGGGAGAAGATTCAGGTCCTTTACATTATTAGTAAAAACAGTTGTAGTTATTTATTTCTAATTTTTTTTCTTTTCTTTTCTTTTCTTTTCTTTTGGTAAATCATCATTTCCTACCTACCTTCGTTCAATCTGACAACGGAAAACAGGGAGAAAAGAAATCCATGAGAATCTTTCACAATCGATAATTTTGCTTCCATAATAGGTGTGGTAGCTGTGGTTAATTAATTTCCATCTAAGGCGTGGATTTAGGTGTCGGGATCCGCGATACAGTTGATCCGTAACAATTTTGATATTTTGGGAGTCAAAATGGGATCCAAATCGTCTCCTCCATGAGATTCGGGAGGAGGGGCGGCGACCTCAATGAATGGTCACCACGAGGAGGTAGGATGAATCCGACCTTTCCGTTCGAACTGACAAGCCTAGCCAACAAGAGAGTGTCGATTTGAACGGAGGGGTCGGATTCATCCGACTTCTACGTGGCAACCATCCACTGGGTTCGCCACCCCTCCTCCTTGAAGTACAGGGAGGAGACGATTTGAATCCGTCAAAATGAGTACTGATATCTGACGTTTGATTGATACCAAAAAGATATAGTACATCAATAGATGGCTGATAGTGACCGATAATTGCCTTGATACCAATACCCATTCTGATATGATGAATTAAACCATTAACCTAAAGAGATTTTAGTTGATTCTTTTGCCATTATGGAGATCTTGGTGATATTAATAATAATCCATACTTACCAATACATATGGTTCTTTGAACGGCGGAGTGGGCTCTCTATGCCAACACCTATGACTCTCTCTCTCTCTCTCATGTCCTTTGTCCCATGTTGATGAACCGTATTCCCAGCCAAGGTTCAAGTATGGTTGATATCAAACACGATATCGGTCATTTCTAAAACTAATCCGATCTGGATCTGATCAAATTGATGTATGAATCCAATGGGAAGCAAACATATAGCCAATATTGTATATAATAGTATTTAAACGTGATCATATAGGAAATCAATCAGATCCAAAACCGATATGAATCGACCATTTTAACTAATCTAATACCCATCACCACAAACACCACTAGGTGGCTTAACTTCAAGACAGAACATACCTACATGCATCAAAGAATCAAACCTAACAATAGAATTTGACATCATCCAAAAAAAATTATGGGTGGCCTAACCAATTTAAATCAAAATGAAGCTAACATCTTCAACCTATTGAGTTAGACCAAAGTCCGGACGGTTTACTAGAAGGTTTAACAAAGACACTTTATTTATTAATTTTTTAATGGAATAAAATTTTACAAACTTACTAACCTGCCATAACCACTTTTAATTTCAAAAATAATTTGAGCCAAGTTGGTGCCGTTGACACCCGAGCTGAGTGTACATCAGATCATATAAAATTCCCCACTTCCCAATAAATTATGGTTTCTGTGATGGTCTGATAAATGTATATGAAAGGGAAAATGTCAATGGATCCAAATGGATGTGGTGTTGTTACAAGAGACTCAAAGAGACTCATCCTTATTGCCTACTCTTAGTTTGGGAGTTCAAGTTCCATTGATGGCAAAAGTGTTCGGTACAAGTAAGGTTCTAAATCTAGGTATCAGGTATGGTATATATTATGCACAAAAACAATTAGATCTGGATCAAGTGGAAAACTGACATGTGACAAATATAGTATATAATTAAGATCCGATCAAGGATCAAATATATCCAAAACTAATATGAATCGACGAATTTGACTGATCAAATACATGAACTATAGTGCAAGAGAAGCACTAAAATTAGCTTCCCAAATGGTTCAAATGGTTTCACTCGTATTATTGAAGGGGAATTCAGAGTTCCTACTTAAAATATTGAAAGAAAAAAAATCTTATCATAACTAAAGGTGAAAAAGATGTTGTAATGTCTAATCTTACTTTTTGTCTTTTAAGAATAATATTTTTTTGGGTAAATTATACAAACACCCCCTCTACTGTAGTAAAATTAAACAGAACTACTCTATTTTTACAAAAGTTACATAGAATACCCCTTTAACAATGCTATCATACAATCTCACCCACACCGTTACTTTCAACTTAACGGTAGAGGGTTAATTTTTTTAAGACAAAAATACCCTTTACTAAGTGCATTTTTGAAAATAAAAAAGAAAATATAGAAAAATACAAAAAAAAAATATAAAAATGAAATTGAAAAGTTTTGAGGGTAAAAAAGTCTTTTTAGTATCTAAAAAGAATAAACCATTTTAAGTCATTTTACACTTAGTAAGGGTATTTTTGTCTTAAAAAAAAATTGACCCTCTACTGTTAAGTTGAAAGTAACAGTGTGGGTGAGAGTGTATGATAGCATTGTTAGAGGAGTATTCTGTGTAACTTTTGTAAAAACAAGATAATTCTGTGTAGTTTCACTACAATAGAAGGGGTGTCTGTGTAATTTATCCTATTTTTTTTTTCAAACGATGAAATTTGATTATTTCATATGTATATTTGAAAAATACACTATAAAAATTGATTTAATGATAAATTATTTTCAAATTCTTTTAAAAATTATTTTTTACCCTAGCAAAGGAGGATAAAAATTGTTTCATACTGACTAGTTACCTCAGTTGTGATCGAATGATTGAAATACACCTGATGCACATGCCAATTCTAAGAGCATTCCAACCGTACGATCATAATTGATGCCTCTCCGAGTCCAAATCCTCTCCTCTCCGGCTCCTATCCCATCCAACCATTGAAGCGTGAACCGATTCGAATTCCAACATACCAACATACTCCAATGATTGAATGGAATAAGAACCAAGGAGGCGGGGTAGAGAGGATTTGATTCCTGCCTCTCCATAGACAGGAAAAGATTTCTATCCGACAAAATAAGTTGTAGGGAGATGTAGGAGGAACGGGAATAAAGGTTGGGAAAGTGGCTCAAACTTTCCCAGAAACTGATAAATTTTTTATTGTTTAATTTCAATGGGGTGGGGAAGTTGGGTTTTGGATGTTTCTGCTGTCGGCTGTGGGTTCTCCGACCCCACCGGTTTGAAAATCCCACAAAAAGTAGTGGGAGTTTGTAAACAACAGAAGTCATTAATAATTATTAAAAAAGCTCAATGAATTACGCAGGCAAGCTTTCATGATAATGGGTGCTGCAGGAGCCCAATCCCATTCACCCACCAACATGTGAGGCCCAAACCCTCCCGTTAATATATATATATATAAAAGTAAGGTTGGGCTGGGCTCCAAGGCTTCAACTAAGGTCCAACCTGACCCAACCAGGTTTACCATAACATGGGCCCAAAATTAGCTCTGTCCGAGCTTCGGGCGAGTTTGGCCTTGTCCTGACTCAAGGTGGGTAAGGGCGGGCTTGGGTTTGCCGGGCAGGACTTGCAGCCCTAGTTTAGAGTTTGCTGATCCCTCGCATTTTGTTTCTTCTCCTTAGTTGGCTTTATTAAGACCTGTCGACTCCACTGACCCCTTAATACGGGATCAAAACATTAAAGCCGTGTTTCTCAACCTTGCTGATAGAAACCCTAAAGCCTAATCCATATGAGCTTGAGTGTGAGCATCAATGGAGGAGGAACAGAAGACTCCAACAGAAATTCGAGCAGACAAAGTTGAAGTGCTGGAAAAGGCAAGCAAGAGGGTTCGAAGTTGGAACCATGGATAGATGAGGAGAGAGGTGGAAGATAAAGGTTCAAAGTTCAAACCATAGAAGAGTTCATCAGCAGGACAGAGGTTGGAAAAGGACCTGTTGCTAAGGGATATATCACCTCAACTTCAATAACCTCTTCAACCTCTTCTATGCATTGATTGCATTGTAAAGGTTGGAAGAGAACGTATTGTGAGAGTTAGGATCACCTGGATGTTCATGTACTCTCCATGGGATCTCGTCATCAACAATGAGGCATGAGACCTACCTTTACAATATGGGATGAATGATAATAGGATTCTAGAGAGGATACAAATACATACAGATGAACTATTCCTATTGCAAAGGGATATATTTATCACCTCCAACTTTAATAACCTCTACTTTGCAATGATTGCATTCTATCGATCAAATCATCTCCAAAGAACCCAGTGACGAGCATTGAGCTCATGTGACCCAGCAATAGCTTCAATCCACTTTTTCTCAGCGCCTCTGGCAGAATAGGTAATATAGACAGAAGCTGTACTGTACTAAAAAATAGGCATTGCCATATTGCTTACCCAACAAGCTAGAGTGACCTTATTTATATATCCTAAGTTCCTCATTTATCCGAACCTTATTGCGCTTCTGCTTGTAGGGATTTCTCTCTTACTCTCTTCTTGTTCTTCATTATCTAAAAATGACTCTAGGTTCAAGGGTTTATTGCAATAGAATGTGTGTTCTTGATTGTGGGAAGAGGAGGTTCAAGAACATCCGAACATGTTTCAGAGGGAACAAATGAAGCGAAGATCAAAGAAGGGGTTCTGCTGCCACTAAGATGATCCTTTCACTTGTCCCCTCAATTTTGATGATAGGTTGGAATTTTTCTGCTAAAATCTGGACAGCAGGAGCATTAGATCCTTAAGTCATTTATTTTGCTACTTCTTTTCTTATAACTGAAAGTATTTAGAAACAAATCAAAACCCACTTCAGTGAGGATCCGAATAACCGGGAAACTCGACAGACATGGCTGGATGTGTGACACGTGTTAATTTAGATCCGATGTAGAGAGCTGTAGCCACAGGCTATCAAATGACTCTCTTGAAGATAATGAAGATGTTAACTAAATATCATTTTTTTTTCCATTTTCATTTATGTCTCCCCAATAGTTGATTCTGCAACTCCCATTTTTATTTTTTTTGGGACTTAATTTTGACACCCCTATTCTGAGCATGTGTATAAGAGAATAAGTCATGTGCGTAGCTTATGGGCATGGTTTTCATGGGTACATGCAAGGCTGGAGCAATAAGTGGGCAAATATAACTTTCATTTAGTGTGCACTTTATGTCAATTTTACACTTGAAAGTAAAACCGTGAACATACATGAGACTGTTCATGAAACCCTTTATCAATTGGGGAACGGATGGTGTCTCAACTGAAAACCTTATAATTGGAACATATCAATATTTTAATTTTTTTATTCGAATTAAACTTCTGCATTAAGGTGTAAAACTCGACTCTAATCACAATGCATAAAAGTAAACAAAATAGCAAGAAATAATAACATAATACAAGAATGTTACTTGGTTCAAGAGGGTTCCATTCATACATCCACATTGAGAAGAGATATGCTACACTCAATGGAGAATAAGATTACAATGCAGAAAATATAAGGATCTAATTAATTAAATTATTCCTGATTCGTTTGTTTATTATTTTTTGGGCTTGTTTTTAAATTATCCAGAAAGTACTATGAAAGAACACATATAAGATCAATAGATTATTTTAAGGGATGGATTAGTTAAGAAAAAAAATATTATTATAAGAGAAGATCTAAATGAACGTGTTCGAAGACAGTAGAAGACATAAAACAGTTCATAGAGGAACATAATATTGTAATTATCTTCTTAACCAAAAGAAAAAAAAAAAAAAAAAAAAAAAGGAAAAAGTATAAAAACAATCTTTAATATACAAAACTTAAAAGCTTCGAGACTGCAAAATGCTCATTTATCTAAAAATGAATCTTTGATCATATGAGCTTTGTAGAGATTCCAGCACAAAAAAACTGCAAAAGTGAAGACATGTTGACCAAGTGCCTTAGAAACCGAACAAAGAGATGCCAAATGTTGCAGTCATTTATGAAGTTTAAAGTTACTGCACTGGGGAATAATGAGTATCATTGAAGATCCCAACCAAACCGCCCTGGCAAAAAACAAGTTAACAGAATGTGATCGATGGCTATCTCCTCATCGTTGACATAGCCTGCAATTGAGACCCTCCCTTGACGCAACACCATAAGAACAGCACCTCCAAATAAATTCCTTGATTTTCAGAAGAGCTTTACAGTTCCAAAAATTCTTCCAGAGAGTTTTTGGGTTGGCTTTCCAAGAGTTCCTGTTTAAAGAAGATGGAAGTGAAGACAACTCAGCTTCCTTCGTATTAGATAACATATGGTAAGCAGACTTCATAGCTTTCCAAATGAGTTTTGTCGTCTTATTAAAAAAGTCTCAAGGGGATTCGAAGAATACCTTCCACTTTAGCAGGAGAAAAAAAAACTTGATAAAAGATAACTTTCCTTTTCCTAAGTATGAATGCAGTGATCAATTAAATCAGAAACAAAAGGGATTCACATCGTCTCCTCTAGTGCTTTTGGAAGGATGCGGCAACTTTACTTGGATGGTCGACAAGTGACTATCAGGTTAATCCGAGACCCACGTTAGAGCCGACATCCCCTGTCGGCTTGGCTTGTCTGCTGGGTGTCGGCTCGAACGTGGGTCTCAGATTCTCCGAGAACCACGTGTCGGCTATTGGGATTGGATTGTCGCTATCCTCCCAAAAGCACTGGGCGGAAAGGATACGGATCCAAACAAAAGTGAGTTCAGTTATGGTTGGGCTTGCCGATTGGATTTTATTGGAGTTGCTCTTTCACCAACTTAAAGAATTAGTGGAAAAGAAATATATTCAAGTGTATTTAGGCGAAGGTTTTCACACACGCTCTGTGTATGTATACAGTCAAGGTATCAATTCATTTAATAAGGAGGGGTAATTTCAATATTACACTTCTTCGTCTGACACTTGAAATTACAACCATGTACGTACACATATCTTTTGCATATGTATATAGAGAAATTTTTTTATCTACCACAAAAAAAGTATACGAAATTCGAATTACTATCCATAGTTTTCACATAATTTTATCTATTACCCAAACGTTTGACATAACTACTAAAAGAAACCTACCCCGTTAGTTGAATCGGTTAGATGATGACATCATCTCAATTTGAAATTTTGTGGGACAATATTGCCTTATTACAATATTAAAGGATCATTTTACCCTTAAAGTTAGATTTCATCCTACCCTCCAATTATTGTAACAGTAAAACTAAAAAACCCCACCGACAATTCGAGATTCTCCTTACCGGATGACTCTGTGAAACCCTACTTCGCCGACGAATCTGTGAGACCCTTACCCCCGACTAGGTAAGCTAAAGCCCTTCTTCCCCGACGACACTATGAACTTCTTCTTCCACAATGGTTATCTTCTTGCAACGATTCTGATTCACCGACGATGACACTCCTCTATCAAAAACCTATCGATCATAGAAGATCGGAGATTTTAGGGCAACGAAATAAGCCCAAGATCTAAGTAGCCCAAGCTACTGCAATTCCTCAAAAAGTCTGTGATGGTACCGTACACGAAATTATTTCCCAGGCCCAGTTTCTCTGATGGTCCTTGTAATGGGATAATTTGTAAGACTTTTAACATCTCTACACTGAAGATTAATGCGGAAGATAAATACCTCCAGTGTGACTTGTTCCAACCATTGTCCGTCCAATCGATGTCCTCTTGATCTACTCTGATATGCCCTGCTCTACAAAGAAAAGAAAAGAGAGAGGGGAAGGAGATAGGGTTTCTGTGTACTCCTTATTCTCAGACAAAGAGAACGTAATGGAAATTCTCGGATTGCATAAGTGTACACAGGACCCCACCCTTGGATTATTTATAGATCAATTGTCTCCTCCCATTAAGGATCGACGATGATCTGGGTGCCACATGTCACAGGATCCTAATGTTAATCATCCAACTTAGGTGGGGCCAGGTGGCATGTGGGCCACCCAACTTACATTCTCCCACTTGGCCCATATTGCCACAAGGCAAGCCACTTTATGATTATTAACATGATGTATGGCCATACAGTAATTTTTAGATCCTTCTTTATGGACTTGTTCTTTATGTTCATAATAAAACTCCCAACCCATGAATCATGGCGGTGCATGTCCCAGTATTGAAGTACAATGGAAACACTCCCTTCCATGTATTACAATAGATTATTTATTTTACGATGAACCTCAATTGTGACTACCCTACTTTATAGAATCAATTCAATAATCGATTCATGGGTCAAACTTTATTGCCTAGAAAACTTTATAGGTATCTGTCATTCCAAAACTTTATGTATATAATCAAATAAATGACAAGAAAAGAAATAACTTTATTTTGAAATCATCAACTTTACATTGCAATGTCATAATAATAAATAAAGCATTTTAATCACTAAATGATTTACATAGCCCCATACGTCACACATGTGCCACAAACACATTGGCCGGAAGGCCTTTGGTGAAGGGATCTGCTACCATATCATCAGTGCTGATATACTCTATTTGAACATGATGATCTCGAACGTCTTCTTTAACAACAAATTACTTTATTTCAATGTGCCAGCAGCGACTCACTGAGCATGTGTTGTTAGAGAAGCTTACTGCTGAAGTGTTGTCACAGTAGATCTTTATAGGCTTTCAATAGAACTTATGACCTTCAAATCTATGACAAACTGCCTCAACCATGATGCCTGAGAAACTACTTCATAGCACGCCACTACTTCAGCTTCCATAGTAGAAGAGGTTGTCTTAGGTTGCTTTACGCTGCGCCAAGACACTGCTCCTCTAGCTAACAGAAAAATAAAACCTGAAGTAGACTTCCTTGTATCTTCACATCCAGCATAATTTGAATCTGAGTAGCCAATCAGCTCCAAATCATCAACATGCATATATGTGAGCATGTAATCCTTGGTGCCCTGTAGGTACCTCAGTACTTTCTTTACTGCTTTCCAATGTGGTAAACCAGGGTTCACTTGGAACCTACCTAATACTCCCACTGCAAAAGAGATGTCAGGCCTGGTACAGACCTGAGCATACATCAAACTGCCTACTACCGATGCATAAGGGATATTCTGCATTGCCTGCTTTTCCAGATTTGTCTTCGGACATTGCTCCAGACTGAGTCTGTCGCCTTTAATTATAGGTGCTACACTTGATGAACATTGCTTCATCTTGAACCTTTCCAAAATTTTGTCAATGTAACCCTTTTGGGACAGTCCTAAGGTCTTAAGAGACCTATCCCTGTGAATCTCTATGCCTAAAACATAGGAGGCTTCACCCATATCCTTCATGTCAAAATTTTGGGTCAAGAAATATTTAGTCTCATGTAGCATCCCTAGATCATTGCTAGCTATAAGGATGTCATCCACATATAATACTAGTATGGTGAAACTAGTCCCTTTGATCATTATGTAAATGCATTGATCAGTTCGATTCTCCACAAAACCGTAGGAAGTAATCGTGCTATCAAATTTCAAATACCACTGTCGGGAAGCTTGTTTCAATCCATATATGGATCTCTTAAGCTTACATACTAGATGATCACCTTTATCCGAATTAAAACCTTCAGGTTGATCCATGTATACCTCTTCAATCAGATCACCATTCAAAAATGCTGTCTTGACATCCATCTGGTGTAGCTCAAGATCATAGTGAGCCACCATTGCCATGATGATCCTCAAAAAATCTTTTCTAGATACAGGCAAAAAAATTTCTTTATAATCAATATTAGCCTTCTGATTATAATCTTTTGCCACGAATCGGGCCTTGTATCTTTCGATATTGCCGTGTGGATCTCTTTTAGTTTTGAAAACTCATTTACACCCTACAGTGGAGGTGCCCTTAGGCAATTCTACAAGTTCTCATACCTGATTCTTTGACATAGATTCCATTCCATCCTTCATGGCATCTTGCCATAAAATGGATTCTACACAACTCATAGCCAGTGAAAATGATGTCGGATCATCATTTATTCCAACGTCAGTTTCACGATCTTGGAGATACACTTCATAATCTGAAGGGATTGCCGATTTTCTTTCTCTTGAGGATCTCCTTAAAACTTGTGGCTCATTATTGGTTTCTTGATTCGAACCACAGGTTCAGTGACAACTGGTTCCTGATGTGGCGTATCTTGATGTGGTACTTCATCATGAGCTTGTGGTGTCTCATAAACCACAGGCACCACTGGTAAAGGGATAAGACCCTGACCATTAGATGTAGAAGGAATTGTTGATACATCTTGTTCATTGAACTTAATGTTTTGACCATGTACACTCCCACTGTTGTCGCCATCCTCTAAGAACTTAGCAACTTTAGACTCTACAATGGTAAGACTATATGAGGGACAATAAAACTTATAACCCTTTGATCTTTCAGAATAGCCAATGAAATATCCACTGACTGTTCTAGGGTCCAACTTCTGAAGATGTGGATTGTAGACTCTTATTTCGGCTTGACAGCCCCATATGCGAGTATGCTTCAAACTAGGTTTCCATCCATTCCATAACTCAAAAGGAGTTTTGGGAACCGACTTGGATGGTATCCTATTCAAGATATATACCGCTGTTTTAAGAGCTTCACTCCACAATTTCATAGGTAGATTAGAGTTACTAATCATACTCCTGACCATATCCATAAGTGTACGGTTGCTTCTTTCAACAACACCATTTTGATCCGGAGATCCAGGCATGGTATATTGTGGTACAATACCTTGCTCTTGAAGATACCGTGCAAAAGGGCCAGGTCATTGACCATATTCTGTGGTTCTACCGTAGTATTCCCCTCCTCTATTTGATCTCACGATGTTGATCACTTTTCCAGTCTGTTTCTCCACTTCTGTTTTGAAATTCTTAAAGGCTTCTAATGCCTCATCTTTATGAACTAAAAGATAGAGATACATGAATCTAGAATGATCATCAATGAAGGAGATAAAGTATCTCTGACCATTCAGACAGAGAGTGGAAAATGGGCCACAGATATCTGTATGTATGATTTCTAGTAATTCAGTTGACCTTCTGGCACCTTTCTTGTTTTTGTTAGTCTATTTTCCCTTTATGCAGTCCACACATAACCCTAGATCAATGAAAATAAGAGTTTCAAGGATTCCATCATTCACTAATCTTTTAATTCTGTCACTAGATATGTGACATAATCTAAGATACCACAACTGAGAGGATTTCTCATTCACATTCATTCTCTTTTGACCAATATTGTTTACTGAGAGTAAACTACTTTCATATGTTGGATCTAGATTTAGGAGAAATAAACCATCTATTAAAGAAGCTGTACCAATTATTACATTGTTTTTCAAAATCTTTAAAACTGTACCAGAAAAATTAAACACATAATCCAAAGGTGTCAATCTGGAAACAGAAACCAGGTTCTTTGAAAAAGATGGAACATAAAAAGTATCTCCTAAATCCAACACAAAACCAGATTGCAGCATTAATCTGTAGACTCCAACAGCTTCCACTTGAGATTGCATCCGGTTTCCTGAATTGATGTGTCTCTCATTTTCCTTCGAAAGTCTTGTCTTCAGAAAACCCTGCAAGGTATTAGCCACATGGATTGTTGATCCAGAATCAATCCACCAATTATTTGAATGAGAATCAATAAAATTGGACTCATGACATACAAAAGAGTATAAGGAATTACCTTTCTTTTCCAACCAATTTATGTACTTAGGGCAATCTTTCTTCATATGTCATTTCTTCGTGCAGAAAAAACACTTGGGAAGAGCTTTGGTACCATCATTCTTTATTGGTACATGTTCCTTATTCTTTTTCTTGAAGGACTTATTTTTCCCTTTGTAACTAGAACTGATGGCTAGATGTGCACTTTCCATATTGTTTGCCTTAAGTCTCACGGACTTTAGTACGCCAACCCAAATTTCTCACCATGAAAAGTGGGAACGGTCTAACAGATTAAGCTTAATGATTGTCATGAATAATATTGATAAGAGCATCAGAGGTTCAATTCCTGAATGTAAAACTGTTCAAGAATACATGAAGGCAATTGAAGCTCAGTTCGAAAGTGCTGGCAAGGCATTAGGCTGCACCCTATTAGAGCAGTTAAGCACCATAAAGTACAATGGTAAGAAAAACGTGCGTGAGCATATCATGCACATGAGGGATTTGACTTTTAAGCTGAAAAATTTGGATATTGACATACAAGAAAATTTATTAGTGACATTCATATTTAATTCTCTCCCAAAGCAATATGATACTTTTAAGGTATCCTATAATACACAAAAGGCAAAGTGGACAGTAAATGAGTTACTGAACATGTGTGTGCAAGAAAAGGGGAGACTTAAGGCAAACAATATGGAAAGTGCACATCTAGCCATCAGTTCTAGTTACAAAGGGAAAAATAAGTCCTTCAAGAAAAAGAATAAGGAAAATGTACCAATAAAGAATGATGGTACCAAAACTCTTCCCAAATGTTTTTTCTGCAGGAAGAAAGGATATATGAAGAAAGATTGTCCTAAGTACATAAACTGGTTGGTTTATTCTTAGTACTTTCTTTTCCAACCAGTTTATGTACTTAGGGCAATCTTTCTTCATATGTCCTTTCTTCCTGTAGAAAAAACACTTGGGAAGAGCTTTAGTACCATCATTCTTTATTGGTACATTTCCCTTATTCTTTTTCTTGAAGGACTTATTTTTCCCTTTGTAACTAGAACTGATGGCTAGATGTGCACTTTCCATATTGTTTGCCTTAAGTCTCCCCTCTTCTTATACACACATGTTCAGTAACTCATTTACTGTCCACTTTGCCTTTTGTGTATTATAGGATACCTTAGAAGTATCATATTGCTTTGGGAGAGAATTAAATATGAATGTCACTAATAAATTTTCTTGTATGTCAATATCCAAATTTTTCAGCTTAGAAGTCAAATCCCTCATGTGCATGATATGCTCACGCACGTTTTTCTTACCATTGTACTTTATGGTGCTTAACTGCTCTAATAGGGTGCAGCCTAATGCCTAGTCAGCACTTTTGAACTGAGCTTCAATTGCCTTCATGTATTCTTGAACAGTTTTACATTCAGGAATTGAACCTCTGATGCTCTTATCAATATTATTCATGACAATCATTAAGCTTAATCTATTAGATCGTTACCACTTTTCATGGTGCGCAATTTGGGTTGGCGTACTTAAGTCTGTAAGAGCAGCAGGTTGATCCTCACGAGGCGCCAAATCCAAATCCATGCACCCTAGAGTTATATACACCTTTTCTTTCTAATCTTGATAGTTTTCCCCAGTAAGCATTTGGAGAGTGTTCTGGTTATAAACTGCAAATAATAATAAGGAAGTTTAGATTTATTGGCGTACAACCTTATACTGATATCAACCCACGTCAATAATCAATAACACACTAAAATTAATTATAATCTACCTGTGGGCTAAACTTATAACCAATTTTAGTATGTGAAACTTTACACTTAGTTGATTGACATCAAACTTAAGTGACAGACAGATATATCCTACAAAATTACCTGTGGGCTAAGATTATAGTCTAAATCTGTCAAGGTCTGTATTAATAAGACTAGAATGCTACACTACAATTTAGAAGGTTGTTCCACACCTGTAGGCAGAAGAAAGCTCCCACTGTCTTGTAGTTTCACATTCTATCTTATTCCATCTTCTCACATAAGAAAAGAATATTTTCCTGTGGGGATGATATCCAGTCCCAATGCAAAAGATGCAATTTTCTGATGCCTACCACTAGAAGGGTATTTTAATCTTTTGACATCCTTAAATAAGCACTTATATGTGTTAAAAATAAAACTAATTATTTCCTTGATTTTAACACAAAACTTTATTATAAGGGTATATTTGTCATCTATGGCATCCTTTAAATAAACATTCATAAGTGTTAATATAAGCCTAATAATCTTAAAAGAGTCTCTAATGGCTTATTCTTTTATTTAACACTTACTTTTAATGGTGTTTGTTACTGTCACTAAAACAGTGACATAAACAACTTACTGTATTCATATAATTAGTGGCGTTTATTCTGTAATGTCACTAAACAATAAGATAAATCATTCTGTTATGTATGTCTATATACAGTGGCGTTCTGTCTTTAAATGTCACTAAAACAGTCCTTAATACATTCTGTTATGTTTATTGATACAGTGACGTTCTGTCTGTAAATGTCACTACAAGAAAACTAGATTTTTAGCGACGTTCAGAACACACTGTCATAACAAATATATCACTGTTCTTTAACTTTTAACGACGTTCAGAAAAAACTGTCATAAAAAGTGCAGTCACTTATACAGTGACGTTCGGTTCATAACTATGTTATAATGATATATAATAAATATAGTCCAAAATTATTAAACGTCACCATCTGTATAACAGAATCATTTGGTTCGGGTCACGGGTCTGGATTGGTCAAACCATAACCGGGTTTTATATATCCGATTCAACTTCTAGAACCGGGTTGAACCAAGAGCACTAAAAGAAACCCTAATTTCTTTATATTTAAACAAAGATTCCATTATATTTACCATTCATGCCATTGAAGAGTTTTCTCTTCTTTTCTTCCTTTACAGATGACCGATTCTTACAGCGGCGGCTCTAGGGACGTGCCAGAAAATCCGGCACTCCCCAAAATCCAGCGGAAAACGCCGACACCGTCAGAACAGCTTGAAAGGCCGGAGAGAGAGAGAGAAAGAGGGATTAAAAAATCCCACGGCAAAAAAAAACGGGATGTTGGCTTGCGGCAGCCTGCTGGCTGCGCATGGCCCCTGCCGGCTGGCCTGCTGCGCCTAGCGCGGCCGGCAGTCTGCTTGGCTGCCCCTTATGGCCGCGGCCAGCAGATTCTGAAAATGGCTGGCTGCCGCAAGGCAGCGGCGGCTGGGCAGATTCTGCAATGCCCTGCTCCTTGCGGGGCCGCCAAACATATAAATTTTTTTTTTTTTATTTATTCATTAAAATCGATTCTAAAAATCAGATCGGTGGATGGGTGACTGAAACCCTGCTTTGATACCATAATGTAAGACTTTTAACATCTCTACACTGAAGATTAATGCGGAAGATAAATACCTCCAGTGTGACTTGTTCCAACCATTGTCCGTCCAACTGCTCTTGATCTACTCTGATATGTCCTGCTCTACAAAGAAAAGAAAAGAGAGAGGGGAAGGAGATAGGGTTTCTGTGTACTCCTTATTCTCAGAGAATGTAATGAAAATTCTCAGATTGCATAAGTGTACACAAGACCCACCCTTGGATTATTTATAGATCAACTATCTCCTTCCATTAAGGATCGACGATGATCTAGGTGCCACATGTCACATAATCCTAATGTTAATCATCCAACTTAGGTGGGGCCAAGTGACATGTAGACCCCCCAACTTACATAATTATGATGCAAAAGGCTGTAATGGTTTTACCCCCCAAAAAATAAGTAAATAAAACTTTGTAATGGGTAATTATGATGCAAAGAGCTATCTATAGAAAATCGGAACCCAGATGGAATTTCGATCTTTCTTACATCCTTAAACGTACGGAATTAGAGAGAGTATAAAACACCCAATACCCAAAATAAAAAGAATTTCAAAATTTGAGAGTAGGAGCTGAGGCTCCATTAGGGCTGTAACATGTCCGGGTTGGATTAGATTTTTCAAAACCTTAACCCCAACTTTGTTTATTTAAACTTGACCCTAACTCAGTCCAATTTTGCCAGGGTCAAAAAATGTACAACCTTAACTCTAACCCTAGCAGTGTTGGGTCTAACCCTAACCTACCCTGATTGACCCTGACTGGACTGAGTTGGGCCGGATTAACCCTGATTAACCCTGATTCAGGATCAGATTGAACCTGATATTGACCCTAAAACATTCAACAAATTATCAAATAACATAATATAACAATTATAACTTAAAAACCTATCAAACCAAACCAAACCAAATCAAACCGTTTAAGTGTTTAACAAACCAAACTAGTTTAAGTGTTTAACAATCAAATTTGATAAATGGAACAAATACAAATCAAAACCAATTTAACTGTTTAAGTGTTTAACATGAGATCTAATAAATAGGAAAAAGAAAATGATGGTCTAGATCTGCAATTTGATCTTCCCAACTGATTTTGATTTGAGCTTAGTTGATTTTGATTTGAGTTTGGCTGGCTTTGATTTGAGCCTGACTGATTTTGATCCATCATTTACATTTGTAAAAAAAAATATTAGTCATGAAAAATGTAAAAATCACTTGTTGCAAACAACAATTAATTATACTAATGGTTAACCATTATGTCATATCAAAATAAAAAGAAATTTTCATGCAAATTAACATGATCTAAATGTCCATGACAACTTCAATAAGAGATGAAAGATATTACTACAAATGCTACACTGGAGCAATCACTCTCATCTATCCCCAAAAACATAAAAAACTAACCACCCATTTTCAGTAGCAATCAATACAAATGTGGTTTACAATTTAAATGGTTATTGCTAATTTATATTCATTAATGGCATAATGGTTAATGATTGTAGTTATTGCTGATTCGGGTGGAGGAATGTTCGTATAAGATCCAAAGAAACCAGTAGGAATTTATGAACTCATTGAGAAACTAATTCAGACTGGACTGAACTGATTAATTTATACCCCTTAAACAACCGACATGATTCATAAATATCTTATTCCTTATTAATAATGATAGAAAAGATCACCCATTGTCCCAGTAATGTTTCCCATTCTTACCCCAGTATGAAGAGATTCAATCTTCACCATGTAGGAAAACTGTCTATAATTTAGGTTCTTTAAAATAAAATATTCATATGTCCATTCCTATTTTTTAATTGAAAACGTTAACCTCATCTAACTCATGTAAGCCTAATCGTACAATCACAACTCTAAGAAAATTAATTTTAATTCTCTCCACTTTACATGAGATCCATCTGACGTGGGAAAATTTTTTCCTACAACTCGAAGAGCAGGAAAATTCCAATTGTTCAATTTTCTGTAAGCATATGGTTAGATTGATGTTTAGGAAGGGCAAAAGGGAACCGTAAGTTTGCAAAGTGTTTGATGCCCCCAATCTACCTGAGGGTGAAGCCATATCCTTTTGAATCTTAATTCTCACAAACACATGCAACACTCATGAGTATTGACTAGATGCTACCCTGCTTCATTAACCACTTGATCTTGACTACGGCTGGTCCAAATTGGGCATAATGCCACCATCACCTTATAAATGAGTAGGGAAGGAGGATGTGCTACAGTGCCATGCAAAACCAAAATCAAAATTCACATAAGTTTGACTTATCATTCCATAAAGAGAAAGTAAAAAGAAAATAATGTAAAATAAGACAAAGTTAATAAAAAATTCCAAATTGATTAAGAAGAAAATAAACTCATTAGGATACTATCTATAAACTAAAATTGAAAAACTTAAAAAAAAAAAAAAGAGATAAAAGGAAGAAAACAAAAGAATCACATTGGGATCTCAGCTAAGACCTAATAAAAAATATACAAACAAGAATAACATATTATACTAGTTAGTGTTCAAGTGCATGGAATCGAGAAAGAGATCCACCTGGGATTAGTTCTGTTTTCCTTGAACATTGCCTTACCTGCTAAGATCATCCCCTAACAACCATGTTGACATGGTAGCTGCATGGGATCGGTATCTGATCCCTAAAACACTAGAACACTGATATAATGAAACAAATGACTGATAATAAAAAATAAAAAGAAGAAGAAGTTGTAGAATCCCCAAATCAAGGATTTCTTCCCTGAATAAAGAAAGCAGCACCTCAAACCCAACAAAAAATCACACCAAAGTAGCTGCACCAGAAACCTTAAAGAGGCCTCCCATCTACCACCATCTGCAGCTACAAACCTTGTTTTAAATATCCAAGAGCCAAAAGCAGATCTGGAATATCTACCCAAGAGATACAAAATAGAAACAAGAAAACAAAGCAAAACAAACTTGTTCCTATTCTAGAGTTGAAGATGGTTACCTTCCCTAGAACTACCAAAATTCCGATGTCTGATGTATCCTTGAAGAGATCACAACGTTCTGTGTAGATAATTTCCAGTGAACGAGTCTGAACAGAAAACGAAAATTAGTGCAAAAGTGAGGAACCTTTGTCACACAGAGAGAGAGAGAGAGAGAGAGAGAGATTCTTGCTGGCTTTTTATGAATTCTCATTTAGAAGGATGCATAAAATGACGAAATAAGTTCATCAAAGGGTTTTTTTTTTTTTTTTTGTGGTAAAAGATTAAACAGAACAGCAGGGTTAACTTATTCCTGCAAATCTGCAACTGCAAGAGAGAGCCGACTCTCAAGTCGCCACGATGAGACTTGGAGAGTCGAAGTCAAGAGAGATCAGGAGAGTCGAAGATTAAGAGGGCTTGGCCGCCGCCGCCAACTCTGGGACAAGAAGGCATGGAGACACAGTCGAGAGGTGAGAGTAGTCAAGAGAGATAAGGGAATAAGGGATTAGGTTTAGAGTTTTTATATATATATATATATATAGGGTCGGGTCAGGCTCAACCCAAGTGGTCAACCTTAATCCAACCTAATCTTGCGAATAAAAAAATTAAGTTCTAATCCAATCCTATCAGGGTTTAGGCCCGCTTCAACTCAGAACGGGCTTGGACGGATTATCAAGGTTAAATTTACACCCCTAGGCTTTAGCAGGGCTTCTTATGGTCTACAGCTTAAAGAGTTAAAACACAGCAAAGAACACGATTGGTTTGTACATCCCAGATTCGAAAATTTGCTTTTATTGCTCTTAAAGAGATCAGAGAACGAATTACAAATGCAAAAACCAAATGGAGCTTGGCCCTTGGGAGTTTAGATTTCCGTAGAATATAAAAGCAGCCGGGAGGTCTCTGAAGAAGGCAGGAGGACTGACGGGTAATGTAATTTCTTCAAGACTTAATACATGACTGAAACAGACTTGTAATTAAACTTGACACATACACAGAAACACGGGCACCCAAGAACGGAAATGTACGAGTGTAGAAGAAAAAAGAAGAAACAGAAATCGAAATCGATCGCTTCGCTTACGTGGGATTTTTGTAATGACTTGTATGCGTCACGATCCTGGACTGGTTTATCGCCTCCGCCTACAACGACCCAAAAACTCAGCAATGGCGACTCTCTCTTCGGCCTCGGTCAGGTTCGTTTCTTCACTGAAGCAGTCGATAAGGAGTGATCCGATGAGATATCAGCTACTCTGCCCTTTAATTGTGGAGGTTTCACATTCAATTATTGTGGACTTTCAATTCGTTAGGGTTGTAATCTTTTGGTTCTTGATGTAGAGTTTGGAGTGGTTTATTGATTGCTGTAAATGCTATCATTGCGACTGAGGAGAATAGTAGGAGAAGATGATCGAAACGTTAGAGCTTTTGCAGAAACAAAGCTGATAGTGGAAGCATGGTGGCAAGGTGGCGTTGATTCAACCAGTATCGGCCTGGCTGTTGCTAACTGGCATACACAAGCACTGACATGTTTGCGTGGTGCTGAACGAACTGTCGAGATCAGAATACATGGAAACCATGATGGGTAAGGCAAAGATTTCGCCGGAAGTAATGGTGGGAGAGGGAGAGGACGGTGAACAATAAAAAGAGATGTCGGAGAAGAATCAATTGATAAGTTGGCTGAAAGTAATGTAAGGTCAAATTAGACATTTTAATGTCTTTCAATTTCAAAGAGAAAGAGAAAAAATAGAAATATTTTAATTCTATTTTAAGTCTATTCCATTAATCTTGATTAAGTGGGGGCCGGTGATATAAATAAAAAAAAAATTATTTTATTGTGATGGTTTTTTTTTTTTTTTTTTTTGGGGAGGGGGCGCCAATGTGATGGCCAATGTCCAAGGGAAAGGATCTAATTACAAGGAAAGGGTGGATAAGGCGTACGATGAGGTTGGGCACAGTTGCTGGGCTAACGCCCAGCGATCCTCTATTTATATATATATTGGCATAAAGGTAGCAGCATTGTCTTTCATTAGGTTTTTAAATTTTTTTTTTTTTAATTTATATTCATCGAGGTTTATTGGATTGACATATAACATTGATTTATTTTCATATCTTTCCTATTGATATTGCTACCACTCACATCGTCTCCTCCCAGTGGTTCTGGGAGGACGTAGCAATCTATCTCGGATGGCCATCACATGACTCTTGGGTGAATCCGAGACCCACGTCTAAGCCGACACCCCCCTGTCGGTTCGACTTGTAGGCTGGGTGTCGGCTCGGACGTAGGTCTCGAATTCACCGAGAATCACGTGACGGTCATCCAGGGCAGGTTGCCACTGTCCTCCTAGGACCACTGATAGAAAAGGATGCGGATCCTCCATACATGTTAATGGGAGAGGGTTTTGAAGCTATGGGTGTCAATCGATCGATTCATTTAAGTTCAATTCGAATCATTTAAGTGATGTATCGGGAAGCCCAAACCTAGAACGTTAAGAAAAACCCATTTTCGGTGTCAGTTTTTTATCTTGTTGGCTTAATGGTCTCATATCAATACATTATTGGGTTGTTACCTTTTAATGGGTTCCATTTGGTTTTCCTATCCATATGTATAATCTTGTTTAATGTATTTTTTTTAATATATATATTTATTTTGAGAGTGTTAGTGGGCTTTTATCGTTTCAATATTGGGTTGTTATCAGTTTGATTTCGATTTCTTATATATTTATCAAAAGATTAACTAAATGTGCTATAATCGTGTTGATATCAATTCAGTTTCGGTTTCGCTCATCCGATCAATCTTATCTATCAGTCCAATATAGTTTTTTTTTTTTTTTTTTTTTTTTTTTTTGGGTCTCTAAAATCAAACCCAATATTGACATAGCAAAAATTTGGGTTTTTTTTTTTCTTTTTCCTTTTTTTTTTTTTTTTCTTTTTCTGGTGGACTCAATTTTGACACCCTTACTCTGAGAATGTGGGTAAGAATAAGTCATGTGCATACCATTCATATAAAATAACAGAGAGTAGAGAGGTACGCATAGATAGAAAACGTTGGGGTAACGCATGCCATTTGCTCATGAGTTTTCCCATATTTATGGAATAGGGTTTTCATGGGTACATGCAAGGCTAAAGCAATAAGTGGGCAAATACATATTTCATATAATGGGCATTTTATGACAATTTTACACTTGAAAGTATGACCATGTACATACATAAAGACTGTTAATGAAACCTTTATCAATTGGGGAATAGTTGGTGGTTCGAATGAAAATCCGATTATTGGTACACATCAATATTTTAAATTTTTTAAGCGAATTAAACTTTCGCACTACGGTGTAAAACTCGACTCTAACCACAATGCATAAAAGTAAATGAAAATGAAAGAAATTTTCACATAACGTAAAGATGTAAAGATGTTACGTGGTTCAACAAGGGTTCCATCCATACATCCACATTGAGATGAGACATGCTACACTATCAATAAAGAATAGGATTACAAAGCTCTTCCTCACACCTCTCTCCAATTACATTGAGAGAGTCACATATGTATATTTATAGCAAACCCTATTAAAGGGCCTCAAGCCCTACGAGCTCTTCGGACTTTTAACAGTCCTTCATAATTAGTCCACAAATCCATTCAAAAATAGGGATTTAATTTATTTTAATGGTTCCAAACTGTCATTTTAAACAGTTTCATTCTTTTTTTAAGTAGAATCAAACAATTTAAGTAAATATCTTCATCTTTTGAATCATAATCAAACAGTTTAATAATCGTTGGTTCTATTTTGGTAAATATTTACGATTGATTTTAAACACCCTTAAAAAAAATTGCAGAAAATAAAAAAGGATCTAATTTATTAAATTATTCCCCATTCATTTGTTTATTATTTTTTGGATTTGTTTTTAAACTGATCACAGCCTTCAAAGAACCATGAAACAATTCTGAGAATACATATATGATCAATAGATTATTTCAAGGAATTTGTTAAGAAAAATATATTATAATAAGAGAAGATCTAAATGAAAGTACTGGAAGAAATAGTCGACATAAAACAGTTCATGGAAGAACATAATATTGTAATTATCTACTAAACCAAAAGGAAAAAAAATTATGAAAAGGGTAAAATCAATCTTTAATATACAAAACAAAAAAGTTTTTTTTTCTTCTTTTTTTTTTCCGTAAAAACAAAAGTAGATCAGCGAGCAAAAGACCTTGGAAGCAAGTTACCAGGACAACCGAACCAGAACGAATGGCAAAGAGGTTCAGTTTTTCCAACCTTCGATCAAGGAAGGGAAGAAGGTGGCTGGCTACCTTCCCTGTTGAAGAGATTGAGGGAGAGATCACACGATGGCAACATAAAAGCTTGGAGACTACAAAATGCTCATTTATATAAAAATGCATATTTTATCAGATGAGAATCATGAGATTTTCCTTTGATACTTCTTGAAACTGCACGAGAATGTTTCACTCTCGCCACAATCATTCAAAATCTAGTCACCAAATAAAAAATATTTTAAAAAAGTTTGAAAGACAAACTAAAAGAAATAGAAAAAATTAAACTAAATAGAAGAAGTCATTGAAAAACCAGCAACTCTTCTGGTATCGTCGTCATCTGTACATTCCAAACAGAGATTCAAGCACAAGTTAGTTTACTTCAAGAATGTTAAGCAAATGATTAATGTGTTAACATATAACATTTGACTTTAGGTTTTTTAATGTTGATCTAAATCCAATCCAATCCTGTCAGGAATAAACATATCTCTAACCCTACCTGGTGGGTTTACCCTGATTGACGAAGAACAGGAGGGACGCCAACCAAGAAGAGGGGGAGGGTGAGACCCACTCTGAAAGGACTTCTTTTGTAACAAATTCAAAAACGAAAAGTTTTATTCAATCGAAATAAAAAAAAAACAATATTTTATCTTTCATATGATCATACAGGAAGAGCATACATAAGTTAGTAACATGGATCTTCAGTAAAAGAAACAGATCTAAAGAACCACAATCGACTAAAATAAGAACAAGATCGGCAGGCAGAACAAGAAGGGAACTCTAATACATCACAAAAATAGGAACAATAAAATTCAAACACATACTTGATCTGCCAAAAAAAAAAAACAACAAAAGAAATTGAAACGCATTAACCACACATAAACTAACGTAACAAAACAGGGGCAAACACCACAGATCTCTAACGGCCTTGGAGTTAACCAAAGATACAACCACATAAATATCAAACAAAACAATTAGATCGATGCTCCCACCTCTAAGAACAAATTCAGAAACCAAAGATCCAAGAAGAGAACGAAGAGAGAGAAGCATCATACCTTTAGAGGATTTGAAGAAGTTCTCTCGATGAAACACTGGAGAGAAACATTTTTTTTTTTTTTGAATAGTAAGAGTTGTTGGGTTGGTGTATTATATTATGTGGGATCCATGCAATTATAAGGGTAGTATTCGTATTAGGATATGAGTCTATTATATATACAGGGTAAACTTATAATTGTTGTGGGATTAAGATTTCTAGATTTCCTTATATATTGTCTCTGTGTGGGAAGAAAACCTTGAAAAAGACTATAAAAGAGTTGAAATACTGTAAGGTTTACAAATGAGATAAGCCTATCAAGTAGAGAATTCTATAGACTGTTCTTAGGAATAGAAAAAAGTCACTCTTATCTCCGGTGGACATAGACATCCCACAATAGGATGATAAATCATGTTATTTCTTTGTATTTTCTTTTTGTTTGTGTGTCTCCAATCCTAACAAGAATAACCTAAACAAAGAAAGAGTCATATTATAAGATGGAGAGGGAGGCACAGGAGACGGTCCAAATGCATGAGTAGGGGATATGGGAGAATATGTCGACATCTCTGAGTAACTAAAGAGTCCTAGGCTCCTAGCTATTAACTCATTTCACGTGATCTTAGATCTGACGGTCAAGATTATGGATATATCTACATCTCCTGTTGATGAGGATTCCTATTGCAATGGGATCCATATTGAGATCTCTTCTACTTAACCTCATTGCCACTTTGATGCTTATTTGGCACGATTGCCCTAAAAACTAGATAGATAGGCACGAGGGAGGCCAAGATGTAGTAAAAGCAAATCGTACCATCATGAATAAAGTGTGCATGCCATGTGTTTTATGAACCTACCTACCTACCTAATGACACTACTCTTAACTCATTCAAAGAGTAGATCAATTTTGGATGGTAAATGAGAAATTTAGAAACCTGTAAGATTAGATCAATTTTGACATAATTTTTGAGATGTAGATGAAATTTTTTTTTATAATTATGTCCTTAACCAAAAGAAAAAAAAAATTATGAAAAGGGTAAAAACAATCTTTAACATACAAAGCTTGGTGACTGCAAAATGCTTATTTATCTAAAATTGCATCTTTTATCAAATGAGAATTTCCTCTTATACTTGTGTTAAGTATCAGGTGGATAAAAAAACAAAAAGAAAAACAGAAACAACTTTACTCATATCTCCCTTATTCTCTATTGTAGAACAATCTCATCCGAATTCAGTCCACAAGAGAAGAAAATCATAAACAAGATCGCATTTAAATGAAGCTTCTATTATCATGATGAGTTTTACTACCTACCCTTTTTTTTATTTTTTTATTATCATGATTCATGATACTAACTCATCATGATAACAAATGATAAAAAAAAAGGGTAGATAGTAAAACTATCATGATAATAGATGCTTCATTCAAATACGATCTTGTTTGTGATTTTCTTCTTTGTATGTATTGAATTCGATCGAATTCACAAGGAAGAAAATCACAAATAAGATTGTATTTAAACCAAACATCTATTATTATGATGAGTTTTACTACCAATTAGCTTAGTTCAAAAATGTTAAGCACATTAATGAGTAAACATATAATATTGATTCATGATAAAACCCATCACCCTAGGCCCTTTAATGTTGGATCCGCATCCTCTTCTCCCGGTGGTTTTGGGAGGACAACAGTAACTTCATCCAAATGGCCGACACGTGGTTTTCAGGTGAATCCGAGACTCACGTTCGAGCCGACACCCCCTATCGGCTTGGCTTATCGACTGGGTGTCGGCTTGAACGTAGGTCTTGAATTCACCGAGAACCACGTGTCGACCATTGGGATGAGATTATTGCGTCCTCCTAGATGGGAGGAAACGATGTGACCTATCCGAGCCCAACCTGTCAGGGTTAAACACATACCCCTACATGGCAAGGTTAACCGTGATTGACCAAGAAGTGGGGGGATGCCGTGGCAGGTTTACCGCCATTTACGAAGAAGTGGGGGATGCCATTTGCCAAGAAGAAGGGGGGATTACAAGTTACAACAACCAAAAACACAAGAAGGATCCAAGACAACCAACGGGGCACTTTACAGACAAGGGAACCTGAGCAATAAGAAAACAAATCAAACAAAAATGAGAAAAGGATCAAACCAAATCCAAACTACTAGCAAGAGGCCAACTGACAGCCCGGCCTAGCCACACCCGTTGACGAGGGAAAGTTACTTTCAAGTCTCATTATATACCATGCCGTATGAGGCTCGCTTGTTTTACAATTAAGGCATCGATCAATAAATTGAGTGTGTGGATATCTACTATAGAAGGGTTCTCAGGTCAATTGAAGCCATTGCCATTTTATTATTGGCTCGTTTACATTGTTTATGTCTCTCACAAGAGCATACACGACTGCTCCGTTTGTTTTGACGTAAAATTTTACGTATGACATTTTATTTGTAAAAAAAAAAATATTCAATGTTTATTTCCAAGAAATAAAATATAGTGATCTCTTTGAAAGATGGAAATAGAGCTTCGTCTTTTTTTATTTACTGGAAACAAATTTTGAATTTTTTTTTACATATAAAATTTTATGGTAAAATTTTATGTCGAAATAAACGGAACATATCTGAGTTATGAAATCATAAACAAAAAATAAATTTAATAAATAAAAATTTAACCAAAACTATTACAGAAGAGAGTAACTCTCTAGTATCATTATAGATCCTGCTTAAACCCTAGCTTTTGCAAAAGAATCTATCATGTAGATAGTTCATCAAGGCCACCAACTTAAAAGAAGAGTCTACGCTGGAGCAAATTCTCAGGTTAAACGAAATTTTTTTACAGAAGAGTGCATGGTGGCCACCAAATTTTCGTCTCTCTGCCAAGAAACTGGAACTCCCTTAACAAATTTCTAGGCTTAGGTGGGAGTTTTTCAGTTTGTAGGTTGAGTCCATAAATCCTAGCTTGAGAATGGGGCAAGTCAGGCCTCGGATTGAGGCCTGATTTAAGGCTAGCCCAACTCGAAACTACATGTATGCATATACGGTAGGCATGCCATATCATAGAGCACCATGAATATATATATATATATATATATATATATATATATATATATATATATATATATATATATATATATATATATATTTAAAAGTTCACCGGTCTAGATATGCCTGCCAGGCCCGGCCCAGCCCGGCCCGACTTAGTACTACATCATTTACACTTGAACCAATGTTGACCAACATATCTATAAACCTTTTACCTTATGTATTTTACCAAAAAATAAAAATAAAAATTTTATCCCAAAATATCCCTAAAGCCAGCTAAATTGTATGTGACTGAACTATGTAGAGGTAAGCTAATCACCGGGTTAAGTGTTTCATGGAAATCAAATTTGGAATCTCATTATTTGGACATAAAATAAAGGGACATGAATGGGCTCATGGAAATAATTTGGTCAACCCTATTAAACCCTTACTTTCTTCATCTAAGTAAACCACCATTTGGACCACTTAGACAATAAAACTAATGTTACCAAAAACAAAAAAAGAAACAATAAAACTAATCCTTTCGAGCTTCGGCGCCCCTCATTAGAACCAATGTCCATGAATAGACCCCTTGCCCTCATAGCCAATGTTATAATATCAATTTTTTTTCATAATAGATTACAAAAGACTTTGAATTTACATTACCTTTATAAGATGCATGGCACAAAACAGTTTGAAATGCATGCATTTTTTTATGAACAATGTATATAATATAAGAACTTATTGCTTGAGGTGGTCAGTTGACATCGTTTTTCTACGCTCTTATCTAGAACGAGATGCATGTTGTTATGGTAATAAAAAATAGTTATGACGATGCAACTTCAAATGCCAAGACTAAAACGTTGGAAGAAACCAAATATATGAATTTATTGTTAAGTATACATTTAAAATCTTTTTTGGATGTGTAATAGGCCCGTAAAATGAACAAGGGCTTGAGTCCGGGACAAGTTGACAAGTTATGATGGCACCAAACGGCTCAATGAATTCTGCATAAATCGTTTTCCATTTATGAACCCTCGAGCTGGAAAAATGGAGGCGATGGCCTTATAAACCCTTGGTTCAGTATTTGGTTGCATATTAATATTATCTTTAACACCCGTTGTGCCATCTATAGTTCATATGGCCACCAATTCTTGTATGTTTTTACGTATATTTGCAAAATTTCTAGTATATCCAATCCGATTTAGAAATGGAATAGGTTAAAAAACTTCTACTTGTGAATGGGGATGTGGCGGTACAAATAAAACAGAAAGGAAAAGAGGCAGCATGGGTGGTCAACTAGAAATGTAGATACACCATTTGGGTGAACATTGAACTTCGATCCAGCTTTCTGATGATGCATTAGCGCATTCTTATAGGAAGGGTGACAAAAATGATATTACGATGTAAAGGGTAGGCAAAAAATAAATGTAGAGTTGGAATTTATCAACAAAATATGGGAACGGAAGTCTCAAATAATTAATATTTTGTTTAGTTTTCAGTAAGACTGCCAAACCTAATTTCATAGGAAAAACATGACTTTAGAAACAAGCATCATTCACCGTGATCGGGCTCCTTTGTAGCACTTTCGTCCTATCGAATACTATTTTTCCACAACTTTACCATTCTGGTCATTCACCTACGATCGGGTTCCTTTGTAGCACTCTCGAATGCTACTGGCCCCATAGCATCCGTTTGATGGATGCCACATGGAGAAGTGCAATAGACAATCTTAGTCCGGTGAGTCATCCTATCGATTGGACTCTGCTTTTTTCTTAAGAGTGAGAGGATCCGCATCCTGTCCTCCCAGTGGTTCTGGGAGGACAGTGGCAACCTGCCCTGGATGGCCGCCACGTGGCTCTCAGTAAATCCGAGACCCACGTCCGAGCCGACACCCAGCCGACAAGCCGAGCCGACAGGGGTTGTCGGCTCAGACGTGGGTCTCAAATTCAACCGAGAACCACGTGGCAGCCATCCGAGATGGGTTGCCGCGTCCTCCCAAAATCACTGGGAGGAGACGATATGCATCCAAAGTGAGAAGCCCTTGCAAGAAGCATTGTCGGACTGGTGCATTTCTCGAACAACTGACCTGCAAGATCTAAGAGAGGTATGAATGCTCTCGTCAGTTCATTACAAATTATCAGCCAGTAGGATTTTATCGGCATTGATCCGACCTTTGTTTGGTTACCCCGTTCTCTTTTGGATGGACATTTTCGAATTTGTCATGCAAGAAGTCTCAATATGAAGATTATTTGTATCCATATTTTTATTTTATTTAACTGTGTTGATCCTCAACTCCTGAACTTGTCATGCAGCAATTTTTAATATATAGAGCTGTGCAATAGTAATACACTTTTGTTCTTTGGGTTTAAGAAAATATACACTACTTGCTGATCTTCCAATGTCTACTTGTGCTAGTTTCAGAGTCTGACGATTCGTCTTGCTAGGGCTCTAGCGGTTGCAAGTTTGGCCTTGCAAACCTGAGCCCGTCGAAACCCGCCTTGAGCCCGAACAGGGTCAAACCCACCCTGAGCCCAGACAGGACCTGATTTGGACCATTTATAGTAAATCCTGGCAGGGTGTGTGTTGACTACCATTTTCTCTCAAACCGTAATACGGGATCAAACATTAAAGTTGTCTCCCAACCTTCCTGATAGAAACCCTAATGGCCTAATCCATATGAACTTGAGTGTGAATGTCAGTCAGCGGAGGAGGCATAGAAAACTCCTACAGATATTCCAGCAGAGAAAGATGAAATGCTGGAAGAGACAGCAAGAAAGTTCGGAGTTCAAACCATAGAGAGGCGAGGAGAGAGGTGAAAGATAAGGGTTCAAAGTTCAAACAATAGAAGAGCTCGTAAACAGGACGCAGGTTGGAAGAGGCGAAGGGATATATCACCTCCAACTTCAATAACCACTTTTATGTCCCCAAGAACAGTAAACAAGTTAAGAGGTGATGAGTTCAAATTTCCTTGGGACCTACTTCTCCAAAAAAAAAAAAAAAAAATATCCTCTTTTTGATGCAATGATTGCATTCTATCGATCAAATCACCTCCAAAGAACACAATGAGCCCATGTGACCCCAACAACAGCTTCATTTCAATTTTTTCTGAGCGCCTTTGGCAGTAGAGGTAATAGAGACAGAAGTTGTACTGTACCCAAATATAGGCATTGTCACTTCCTCACTTATCGGAACCTTCTTGCGCTTCTGCTTTTAGGGATCTCTCTCTCTCGTTCTTCATAATCTGAAAATGGCAGTAGGTTCAGGGGTTTATTGCGATACAATGTGTGTACTTTGATCGCACGAAGAGGAGGTTCGGCAGCTTGTTACGGAGTGTACAAATGAAGGAAAGATCGAAGAAGAGGCTCTCCTGCCACTATCCTTCAAATTATGCCCTCAATTTTGATAACGGCCGGGATTTTACTGCTTCTTTTCATACTACTGAAGATATTTAGAATGAACTCGAAACTCAATTCCATGATGCAGAATGGAAGAAAAAAAAAGGCAGTAACCCACCAATCCCACTCCAACCACATCGCAGGATGATGCATCAAATTTGAGGATCATGGAGTCCCTGTCCACAAAATTTGAACCAACCCAGATTGCCATGTGGCAAATAAGCTTTGAACCAATCCATCATGCCAAGTGGCAAATAAGCATCGGGCAAACAAATGAGCTTCTCTTGATGAGATGGACTATAAACCGACCCATTCTACTCCCAAAGAAGATTTAGAGGTACGAGGCAAATTTGACAACAAAAAAAAAGAAAGGAAATGTTTCCTGGTAAACAAACCACCACCCGCAATTTACACCCAAAAAAGGCAACAGATGATTGAAGGCAATGATTCCCCAAACAAGAAAACACAACCAGCCACCATTCCTCAAAAAAAAAAAAAAAAAAAAAAAGAGCTGGCTTACAATCACATGATAATGGCTTAAATGAGACTTAATTTTAGTTGTTACCACTCAATAACAAAAACTACCGTTTCTGATTGAAAAAAACAGATAAATAGAGAAGCTAAATCCCCTAAAACAGCAAGCAAAATCAAATTGAGAGCAAACAAAAATGACTTAAACCTAAGAATACAATAAATAGCTTCGCCTCAGATTTTGTTAAAGGCTACAATGTCACAGCTCTGTACGTACTCATTAATGGGCTCAGCAGTGAGGTGATCTTCAATGAGATTGTCCACTGAGACAAGGTCATCAACGATGGTCATCATGATCGTCAATTTCTTTATCCCATACCCAACAGGCTGGAGTTTTGCTGAAACAAAAGAACAAATGTAATCGGATCATTTCACTTCGGGGTCCACAATATCAACAAAGAAAATACGGGTATAAGATAAATCTTACATGCTCCCCAGAGAAGACCTGGCATCTCAACATTACGAACAGCTTCCTCTAGCTTCTTCATGTCAGTCTCGTCATCCCAAGGTTTCACATCCAAAAGAACAGAAGACTTCCCACCTAAAAGTAAAATTGTACAACAATCATAAGTTTTAAAATAAAGAGGGACCGAGGAACTGAACTTTTTAAACCTATGCAGTCAATAATTGAAATTCAATGGGGAAGCGTCCATTGAACATACGGAACATAGTGGCTCTCCTTCAAGCAAAACAGTGAACTGATGTCATTAACAAGAAAACCCTGAATCAATAAAAATCCCTAAAATTTTAAGTTAAGATGGTTACTACTTATAGGCAGATATAACTAAAAATCTCTAATGGATTAGTGTATAGGAGTTTGTGAACAAAATGTCAATGGCATTTAGTCATAATTCCCAACTCGTAAGATCAGCATCGAACTTTCTCATTCAGATGATAACATAAAATAAAGCAAGTATCCAGATTTAGGCTGTGTTTGGATTGATTTTTATTTCTATTTTCATTTCAGTTTTTGGTTATTAAAAGGGTTTGGTATCATTTCTTGATGCTATTTATAAAAAACAAAAATAAAAATAGGCCCAAAATCAAAAAGAGGTCTTGACCTCTTTTTGATTTTTGACCGAAAATCCTTTTTAGCTGTTTTTGCGCATGTGTTTAATGAACACATGTGTTTTAACAAGGGTAAAATAGGAAACATAATATTATTTATAACATCTGTCTTATCCTCTCTCTCATAACCATTGTCTTCCTCTCTCTCTCCCAATGGCCGAACAATATTTTTGGATCAAAATCATAATCTTACTATTGATGTTCAATATTTGCAGAACCTTGTCCCCAGCTACTAAAATTCTGAATTTCTCTTCCACTGTTATTGGATCAATTCCCAATTCCATTTCCAATGCTACTTCGTTGGTTCATTTATCAGCTTCAAGTTGTTCCATTTGGAATCTATGAAATTTTCAGTATTCTATGCTCCCATTGAATTATATACCAGGACAGATTTCTTCCTAAAAATTATTTTTAGAGATAGGGATACCAAATCTGTTTCTCATTCTACAACCTATTTTTTATTGTAGTTACCAAACAACATTTTATTTAGATCAAAAATGATTTTTAAAAATATTTTTTGATAAATAGACAAAAATCAAAAACAAAAATGATACCAAACACAGCCTTAGAGACCCCTATTTGGTCATGATCTGATAAGAATGTATAACAGCAGCGAGGGAGCAAACCACATGTTTAATCTCCAGACGGGAAACCACAAGTCAATAATAAATAACTTCAAGCCATCCATTTTATACTGAAGAAATCTTACTCTCTTTCTTCTTTACAGATGCTTTAGCAGCCTCTCTCTCATCTGCCGCCTTTTTGTCCTCTTCTGTCTCATCGCCAAAGAGATCTAAATCATCGTCATCATCTCCCTCTGCAGCAACCTAGCAATTTGAGAATGGTTTTAGTTGAAGAGATAAGAAACTCCCACAGCCAGGCAGAACAACAGAGAACCCAGACAAACCAACTCTAGAACCACAATAATGTCCAAGTAATTTTTAAATCCATAAATCTAACATGAATAATTGAAGCAAGGAGGCTAATTCACACATGTCCATTACCCAGTCGTTCATTTTTAGATTTATTCAATTGGTCAGCAGGTAAGCCACTGGTTATCAGTTACAATGTTGTTAAAACATAATAATGATGATGCTTGATACCATATGAGCTCTACAGAAGATAGGGTTCATGATGCAGGTATCCTCCAGGCCTGGACTGTGCGTGCATACAACAACAAAGGTAGTTTTGGAATGACCAATACGTGGGTCAGATCAAGACCCTCTGACTAAAAATTAACCCATTGGGCACACACTTTTTTACCTAAAGTATTTAGCATGAAATGAATAAAAATAGAGCCAACAGACCAGAATGTCTCCAAGTTACATGGCACTAAATATAAGGCACAAGTTTCAAGACAGGTGCCCATTTGGTTCCCTCTAAATGTAAATATGAATACAAAAATTTTCCTTTTTGTTGGATAAGGTTTATTAGGGACAGATCAAAAGTACAAACACTAGAGAAAATTGCCCAAGCAATAAAGAAAATTCACAAAAATTCATTATTTACCCAAAAAAAAAATTCACACAAAAAAAAAAGGAACAGAATAAGACTATGAATGCATATTTGAGCAAGAAAGATAACATACATCTCAACCTTCCACTCTTAGTTTGACTAACTATCAAAAGTAGGATTTGCAAAGAAGAATAAACACTCGGAAAAGATTAAGATAAGTGTGAGTGTGAGTGAATGTGGGTCTATGCGGATAGGTGTGAGCAAGGATTAAAGTATAGTGTATCGTGAATCGTGTATCGGTAGCGTATCGGCGGACGATTTTAAAAGACATATCGTGGATACGCTAAGATACGAAGCAAGATGCACTTGAGAATGATTAAGGAACATTCAAAACACAATTTTAAAACATAAAAACACTATAATAAAAATATTGAAGTATTTCCAAGGATCAATGGCATATTTGATGACATTCAATGAGCTGCAACCTTTGGTTTGCATGAACTACAAGTTTCAAGCAAAGAAGAAGACCCGAAAAGTGAAAAAAATCAATTATATCGTGCTTTATATGGGTGTATCAACCCGTATCGACCTGTATCGGTGTGTATCAGTCGATACACTTCAATACGATACCTATTTTAAGAACTGAGATACGAATCGTATGGGTATCATATTCATACCTGTCGATACCGATAAGTATCTATTGATACAGACCGATATGTATCGATACTTGAAACCTTGGGTGTGGGTGCAGATGTGTGCAAAAATCCATAACATACATCTCAACCTTCCATTTTTGGTTTCACTAAAGAAGGATACAAAGGAGAATGGAAACTCAGAAAAGAGAGATATGGGTGTGGGTGTGGGTGTGGGTGTGCAAAGACCTCAATTGAGATGCCTATATACCAGAATTCCACCATTATCTTCAACAAATACCTAAGTTATTACCATTTAGAAGTGAAAAAATACTCAATTTGATGATTTTGATCTGCCTAAACACACCTTCTTAGGCTCCTCAGCTGGGGCAGCTTGGCCACCTGTCCTCACTCCAACAGCTTTGCCAGGGAACCTGTAACAGTATGAAGAAATAGCATCAGATTAAGGAAATTATAGAATGGTGAAGTGCCAGAAAGAACTAGGGTTATACATTTCAAATACTGAAACAACTCCCATATTAATACATGGCATCCACCTTTTGTGCAGCAGGTCTAGCAGTTATAACAGTCTCTCACTATCTATGGAAGATTTTTTATTTCTTGATTACTATATCTTAGAAGGGCTTGCCTCATTCAATGGGTCCCCTAAAAACAAAAGGCACTAGGAATTCAGTTGCAGGTATTTCATTACTTTTGTAAATCCTTGGAATCATTGGAGTTATTTATGAAGTTTCAATCTTTTTTATATATAATTAGATAAACAAATCAAGTCCAAATCTAGTACCCTTTTATCTTGAGTACGTCATTAAAGTTTTTTTATTAAGTCATTTTTTTTAATAATATTTCATTAAAGTTTCCAAGTTTAACTCAAAGTTGAGCTCATTTTGTGGGCTCCTGAGCATATCACACACAAACACAAGGTTATCATGCAGTTTCTGCTGATGTCGGGATAACAATTTTGAACAAAGAATTCCATTTAGAACCTTCATATTAGTGCCTTCAACAAAGATGAAGTTCAGAGCTAAGACCTATGGTTTGAAGATCAGTATTGAAAAACAGATCATTCCTGACAACAAAACCAATCTACATCATCCAACAGGGGCCAGTTCCCCAAGAACAAAAGGTTGTCCAACACAAAAGAACCAAAAAATAAAGCTCCCAAGTTTGAGAGCTTTCAATCCCCTAATTTTTTGTTACATGTTCTAAACCACTCAATATTTTGGATCCAGGACATCTTCCAAGCAAGCTTTTGTTACCATGATGCCAGATTGTTCTGCAACAGTGATTCAAGTTAACTCAATTCTCCCAATTAACAATATATATATATATATATATATAATATAAAATTAACAGAATGATTTGGCTTTTTATAATTCAAATTTTACCCTATATATATATATATATATATATATATATATATATATATATATATATATATATATATATATATATATATATATATATTAGTGCCTTCAACAAAGATGAAGTTCAGAGCTAAGACCTATGGATTTGAAGATCAGTATTGAAGAACAGATCATTCCTGACAACTACACCAATCTACATCATCCAACAGGGGCCAGTTCCCCAAGAACAAAAGGTTGTCCAACACAAAAGAACCAAAAAATAAAGCTCCCAAGTTTGAGAGCTTTCAATCCCCTAATTTTTTGTTTCATGTTCTAAAACACTCAATATTTTGGATCCAGGACATCTTCCAAGCAAGATTTTGTTACCATGATGCCATATTGTTCCGCAACAGTAATTCAAGTTAACTCAATTCTCCCAATTTTAACAGAATGATTTGGCTTTTTATAATTCAAATTTTACCCTATTATATATATATATATATATATATATATATATATATATATATATATATATATATATATATATATTGATAAATACATAAGCTTCATGTACATATTTACAATGGAGTCAGCACTTGCAGCTTCTTTTATTGCCTAAAATTCCTAGTTATAATAGCCAGGAGGTGAAAATTAGAATTAGAAAATAACTAAAGAAAAAAGAATAAAATAGGTATCAACTTTCACTTGAGAAGCCAACTTGAAACAAAATGATGACATTGAAACAATGAGACCAAGTGGATGACCTTTTGGTACTAAAATTGAGGGGTCTGAGAATCTTAAAGACAAAATTGATTGGGGGACTATAAGGTTCCTGGAGTCTAAAGTCTTTTCTTGTCAGTACTTTTCCCGCCACCCAGTTAGGCATTAGTAGTTTTCTTTTCTATTAATAGGAGTTTAAACGTGGATAATTGTTTTAAGTTCTATTATGTCAAGTAGGAATTGAGTGTTTCATAATTTTCTCTTTCATGATTGGTTAGTTATTACTTTTTCCAGTTGAAATGAGAAAAATAAAATCCAATCCCAATCAGGGTAGGAGTTGATACTCTAAAGTTCTGTAAACAAAGATGTGAGATGGCCATTATGACAATCAAATTTGATTTAAGAAATAAATTTTCTTCTACTCAGCCATGTGGATTCATTTTGTTGGATGGATTTCCATAAGTGATAGAGTACATCCCCTTCACGAGTTAGATGGGTTTCTAATCAAAATCTCTAACATGTTTCTGGGATTTCTAATCAAAATCCCTCTATTTTATAAGATGGATCTTTGCAATTAAACAAAAAACTGAACCGCTAGGAAAATATGATGAAATGTCTGGTTGAAGTAAATTTTAAAGATTGAGTAGACCATCTCCTCCTGCTTAATAAAGGACAATAACAACCAACATGTCACCATGTTTCAAGATAATGCAATTTAATAGCTACGGAAACGAGGGTCAAATACAGAGAGAATAACAATCTGAGATCTACTACATAAAACAAACGAAAATAAAAGGTTTGGCAGAAAAACAATCAAAATGAGATCAGAGGTAATAGATAAAGTATTAAAGGGATCAACACTGGCCCACAACCAAAAGAACAAATAACTATATCAAAAACATGAAAAAAAAAATAATGATTGGATAAATACATGCTGATTGCTCTGATCATACAATTGTAGTAACCGTGATAAGAAAGTAATTAGAAGTATTTTTTTTTTTTTATCCTTTCTCGCTTCTGACATTTAACTGAATAGCTCAATCTACTAATAGAAATCAGATTCACACAAAAACAAACAAAAGATCATCATATGCAACTCAATTTGCAGGAAAAAAGAACAAAATCAAAATTAAGATCAGCTCAGCAAACGAAGTTACAATTGCCAATTAAACAAAGGTGCATCGTCAGAAAGGCAAACCTTGTGGCTAGATGCGACGAAACACAGTCGTACCATCGACTAGTATTTGGGAATGCAGCCCCGGGTTTCTTTAAAACAACCGCAAATACCTTGATGTCATCTCTAGTGAGTTGATCTCTGAATTCCCAACAATAAACCACAATAACAAATATTTACAATCTATAATGATCCATCAATAGACAAACTGAAAAAAAATAGCTCATTTAATGATGAAAAGCAAAAAAGAAATGCTCGACACATAATTGCGCGACAATTTTTTAATACACTACTTTACAGTATAGCGGAAAACAACGTAAACCTAGTAACAGATGAAAGACAATAACGGAACTTGATTATGCTTTTAAGATGGAAAAAAAAAATGTATATATACCCAGAGATATAAGTTTTCCCCGCGAGATAGTTCTCCAATACTTCGAGACCATGTTCGCCATGGAGATCGGAGAACGAGACGGCCATTGCAGAGGACAAGGAAAAAAGAGAGAGGCAGAAACAGAAACCCTAGCAAAAGATTGAAAACCCTACGCACGGAAAGAGGAACCGAGATTAGGAAAATATAATATTTATAGCAACCACTAGTTAGTGGTGTGTTATCGCTTCACACTCCAAAGTGAGTTACCGAACGTGGGCTTATAGTGAAAATCACAAACTGCGTTTTTTTTTTTTTTTTTTTTGGAAAGAATCATAAGCTGCATTTCATGCGAGGATATTCTTGGATACGATGGAATATTTATGGAGGGCCACAATTAAATCACATGTGGAGCTGTTCTTTCTTTTTTTTTCTTTTTCCTTTTTTTTTTTTTTAGTAAAATGTGGAGCTGCTCTTTCACCAACTTAAAAAAGTTTCAAGTATAAAAGAAAGGTATCTAGCCCACATGTAATTATACTTCTTCGTTTGAGAGTTGAAATTTAGATCATGTATGTATACATATGTATCCAAAACCTTTTGCCTTGTATTTATATGCATTTTTTTTTGGGTACAAAATGCCACCAATGGGGGTGGCCAATGGTTAAGGGAAGGGATCTGGTTACAAGGAGAAGAAGGGGCAAGATGAGGTTGGGGCATACTCATTGCCGCTGGGTTAACCAACGATCCTTTATTTATATATACATATTGGCATAAAGGTAGCAGCACTCTCTTTCATAAGGTTTTATAAGTTTTAAAATTTATGTTCATTAAGGTTTATATGATTGACGTATCACATTCATTCATTTTTATATCTTTCGAGTGAGTGGTAGCAACAGTGAGTGTTGTGTTGCTACCACTCACCCGTACATGTTAATACGAGAGGGTTTTCAAAGCTAAAGGTATCAATCAGTCAGTTCGGTGAGATTTGGGTTCAAATCAAATCGGTTTAGTTATGTATTGGCACGCACAAAACCAAAACGCTGAGAAAAACCAATTTTGGTGTCAGTTACTTATCTTGTTGGCTTAAAGGTCTCTTTATCAATCCATTATTGGTTGTTAGCATATTATCGGTTCGATTTGGTTTATTTATATATATATATATATATATATATATATATATAGTTTTTTTTTATGTTAATGGGCTATTATCATATTGGGTTGTTACCAATTTGGTTTCGATTTCTTATATGTATATTTGTTACAAGATTAACTAAATGTGTTATTATCGTGTTGTTATTGGTTTGATTTCTATTTTGGTCGTTCATTCAGTCTAATCTATTAGTCCACTCTTGTAAGACCCATATCGAATTAATCGGTCTTACCACCTTGTACTAGGTCTACCTATCATGGTCGAGCCAAGTGGACTAAGTGCGTGAATAAATCACAAGACCAGGTATAAAGTCTAACCCAAAAACAACAAATGAGAGGGTAGGGTCGCATGCCTAAACAGGTAGGGTCGACCCCACTTCAACAGAAGTCCAACCCATGACTTTTTAGTCGTAGGGTCAGATGACTAAGAAGGTGTAGGGTCGACGGATCCAGCGACCCTACGTCCGACCATACGATGATAGACAGAAACAAGAAGTTAAGAAACTTTCCTAATTCAAAAGGGGATCTTTCCTAAACTCATTGAGACTTATTATAGATGATTTTTCTCTATAAATATGACGTCTCTTAGCTTCTTTCACTCCTTTACAACCCTAATTGAAAGTGAGAGAAAGAGAGAGAGAAGGAAGAGAATAAGAGAAGGAAACTTGAAGAAGAAGACTAAGGAAGAGGAGGAAGTTCAGAGAAACCTCTGAATAAATGTATGAACCTAATTCCCTACCTGAATAAGAGATCCTATAATAGTTATGAAGAAGATAGGATTAAGAGAAACCCAAATCGTCCATCTATGGACAAGTTCAAAGAGATTCTATGGAGAAAATCGTTATGGACAATGAATAGTGTATAACTTGTAGTTTTGAGCCATAGAACAATCATAGAATGGACCATGAATGTAAGCCAAAGGATCCAAACATGAAAGAATGGACTTTAGAATGAAAGGTCGACTCAAAATACGTGTGGTCGCACGTAGGGTCGAATGATATCCGACCCTACAAGACCACAGGATCGACCACATGCCCTCGGGAAGTTCCAAGGAGGGTGTGGTCGCACGTAGGGTCGATTGGTATCCGACCCCACATGCGACCCTACACCCTGGGGTCGTAGAAACTGCTACCCTAGGTCCGACCCTATCCTGCGACCCTACAGTTTCTATTAGTTTAAAAAAACATGAAAATTAATTCTAATTAAAATCTATCAACTTGATTATGTTTTCAAGTTATTTAAAAGTGATTCATAAAGCTTGAACGAGGATCTACACTCAATCAAATGTGAGGGAACAAGACCTAAACTAATTGGCTAATAATAAACTGTTTTGTTTATTGAGTCTGATGCCATGAATGATTCTATGCTTATGTGCGTGCATTGTGCATTTAACATGTCATCCAATATTCCTGCTATTAGTGTTCATGCATATTTAATTCCATTTATTTATAAACATGATAATGATGATGATGCTATGAATAGACATGTGAATGTTTGTGTGTGGTTAGTGTACTTGATGCGAGTGGGGCATCAGGGGAAATGTGATGCGGTGCGGTCCTAAGAACTTTAGCTCTATCTCTACTCAAGTTATGTCCACTAACATCGTCGTATCGTCATTACCTTAGTAGAACTATTACGTCGTAGGGCATCAGGGGAGGTGGTCTTGGACCGTGTAGTCTCTGACTCTGCCGGGGGGCCTTAGCTCTATCTCTATGGACGTATTGAGGGATGCTGGGGTGAAGCCTTGGATACACTGCTTGACATTAAGATTGGTTAGTTGCCAGTCCAGTTTGCAAGCCCTTGTCAACATGGGTTTACGTGTTGGTATGGGTAAAACATCAGGGGAAGTGTGATGCGGTGCGGTTCTAAGCACTTTAGCTCTATCTCTATTCCATGGTGGGGTGGATGTGGACGACAATGGTGTTTGATCCGTTGGGTAGGCTTACACACCCTGTGTATAGAGGTGAGGTGGCCACCGAACCTTTCTATAGCACATTGCAAACTTATGAACCAGACCAAATATATGAATTGAATGCACGCATATGTTTGTTGCATTGTTTTGTTTGCTCACTGAGCCGTGATGTGTGCTCACCCTTTCGATGTCGAATGTTTTTAGTTGATGATGCAGGTACCACCATAGAAGATTATATAAATGCTCCGATGTATGGACATGCGGCGGCGATGGACGCTGAAGTTATGATGGAGTCGCATGATTCGTCATGCGAATGCAACTCATGCGTTTTTTATTAGATTTTGTTTAAATTATACAGAAAATGTAATTGATTATTTTATTTATTTAAGTCTTAGTCAATGAAAGATAATTAGATATTTTATTTATGTTATCATTCTTAGATTCTCAGTTCATTAATATATAAGACTTTCGCTATTGTTTATTTACTCTGATTATGATTGTGGATGTGTATGATTTAAGCAAACAGACACAGTCTATTCGAGATCATGGTTGAACCGTTGGTTTATTGGCGGTTCATCACACCGTTCTGAATAGTGCGGAATTGGGGTGTGACAACTCTAGTTTTGATTCTTTTATTGGTCTTTAAAATCAAACCCAATACTAGCTGTTGTTGTTGGTTTTGGTCTAGTGCTTCAACGGTTGACACCTGTCAATAAGAAACAAAAAGACAATAGAGATAGGGATGTTAGATAACCCTCTAGCCACTTTGATGCCTAAGTTAGCTTTATAGCTGTAAACAAATAGAAATCGAGAATACGAGATGCCAAGTTCAAGCAGAGTGAGGTTCAAGTAAATTGACGAGAGAGAGAGAGAGAGAGAGAGAGAGAGAGAGAGAGATTCCAAGTAGGATCCGTGTAACTTCGTTATGGGGGGGGGGTACATATAGGATGGTATGGATATGGTATAGAGTGGCGTGGAATTATGAAAAGTTTTCTACAGTTGTGTGACTATTGAGGTATATCTCAAGTTATTCAGGCTAGTTTGCATCGTGAACTCATCCACTCCCAGTGTAGGTGCATGTGTCCTCATCTGAGTGGTTGCTTTTATCGTGGTCCTAACATTGGCCTAATAAAAAATCGGTCTGTTTTAATGGGTTTAATTTTGACACCCCTATTCTGAGCATATTGGTAAGAATAAGCCATGTGCATGGCATTCGTATAGAATGACGACCAAGATAATAGAGGTACATATAGATAAAAAATGTTGATGTAACGCATGTCATTTGCTCATTGCGACTTAATGTCAATCTTACATTTGAATGTATTTGCATGACTGTTCATGTAACCTTTAGGAGTTGGGAAGAAAATGTGGGTTGACTCAAAGCCTGACAGTTGGAACAAGTGAATATTTTAATTTAGAAAAAATTTCATCTACACCCACAAGAATGCAAAAACTTCATCTACACCCCAAAACTTTAGTTGTGGTAATTAAAGAAGTCCACTCCGTCAGTTGATTCCCGTTAGTTGCTGATGTCAGCTGAAATGGAACCGTAGATGGACAATACTATCCTTTAAGTAGAGTTAAAAGACGATTTTATCCTTTATTCTATTTGGTCTCATTTCATATCAGAATTTTTTTTTTCTCTTCAGTTTTTTCCTCTTCTATTTTTTTTTTCTTTCTTCTTGGTTCTTTTTCCCCTTCTTTTCTTACTCCAGCTCTTCTTCTTCTACGGCCCCTTATGTGGTTATTTTTATTCCTTCTTTTTTCCTGTTCTTCTTCTTCTCTCTCCTCCCAGTCACTTTCCTCTAGATTTTCTTCGTCTATTCCTCAAAACCCAAACCAGATGATGAGCTTGGCTGCAGCCATGGCGGTAAAGTGCACAATGCTAAGAGAGAAGAGGAGTTGCAGACCTCGCCGATGGCAGCCGTGCCAGATTCATTGCAGTTGCTCCTCTTGGAAAAGGTAAGTTTCATATGATGGAGCTGCTTCTCTTAAAAAGAAAGCTTTTCAATTTGGTTTGATTCGGTTCAAAAAATTCTTAACTCAAACCGAACTTCTTGTTTTTTTCTACTGCAACTTGCCCTGACGCCATATCAGATTTCAGATCTGTTTCACATGCTTAATACTGGATATTCTATTCCGATATTGGTTGAAATCAAGAAAGAAGGAAGTTGCGACTCTTATTCTGAAATTTCAGCTTGATTGGGCCAGTATGGCAGGAGATCTATCTTCTTCAATTCTAAGTTCACGACGACAATTTTTGTTCCATTTCGGAGTTACCATCATCTTCACGGCAAATCGAAGTTATGATCGTCTTCACAGACTCCAATCATCCCACGGTTAATGTGAACTCCTGCATATTTCCTCATAAATATTCCTTTGTAAATGGTATCAAGTTTGATTAATCTCTTCATTTCTTTCAGCCATATTCTGTGTGCCGCTTAATTCCTAATAGCGAAGGCTACATGTCTACTCCGGCTATTCGTCTTTGCCTGAACTTTGAATTGTCAATTGGACCTGACTAATCAAGCCATGGAGTACTCCCTGCCATATTCAAAATTTTGAATCACCATTACGGGATCAGGAATGACGTCTTAGATCTTTCGGTTGAAGTTCCTTCCTTGATCAAAAATGATTTGAGATGAGAGAATTGCAGTGGCAATGCCAATGACTGTGGAGGGGAAAGTTGCAACGGCAATGTCGTGGACTCTGATCGTCTTCACAGACTTCAATCATCCCCACGGTCAAGTGAAAAAGAAAGAGAGATAATAAATATAAGTTTCAATACAAGGTCAAATAGTCATTCTACTTAATTTTTAAAATTTTCAATTTATAATATGAGGGGTAAAACTGTATTTCAATAATTTTAGTGATTTTCGTCAGTTAAGTGGACCTAGGTGATGTTTTTTACAATCTTGTGGGTGTAGATGATGTTAACAATCTTTGATGGGGTGTAGATGAATTTTTTTTTTTAATTTATATATATGTGAATTGAACTTCTGCATTAAGGTGTAGAACTCGACCCTAACCATGATGCATAAAAGTAAACAGAATAGAAATAAGGGAAGATTACTCGGACCTCCTCTTGACATTTCATTTAAGATAAATTACACAGACACCCCTTCTACTGTAGTGAAACTACACAGAACTACCCTGCTTTTACAAAAGTTACACAAAATACCCCTATAACAATGCTATCATACAATCTCATCCACACCGTTACTTTCAACTTAATGGCAGATGGTCATAATTTTTTTTAGATAAAAATACCCTTACTAAGTGTAAAATGACCTAAAAGGGTTTATTCTTTTTAGATGCTAAAAAGACTTTTTTACCCTCAAAACTTTTCAATTTCATTTTTATATATTTTTTTGTGATTTTTTTAATTTTCTTTTTTAGTTTCAAAAATACACTTAGTAAGGATATTTTTGTCTTAAAAAAAATATTAACCCTCTGTGAGATTGTATAATAGCATTGTTAGAGGGGTATTCTGTATAGCTTTTGTAAAAAGAGGGTAGTTATGTGTAATTTCATTATAGTAGAGGGGGTGTCTGTGTAATTTACCCTTTCATTTATTACACGGACATCCCCAGACACTTATTGACTTACACATATCTCCCTCATTAATGGAAACTTATAACACTTTAATCCACTTCGTTAATAAAATGGACGGTAATTGCTGATGTAAACAACAACGTTTTTTTTTTTTTTTGGTAATAATAATTTTTTTAAATACCAAGATACCTTTATCTTATTGAATCACCCTTTTACCCCTAATAGTGTTTAAAACAACTTAGGGTGTTTTTAACCCTAAAAGATTTTTTTAATCTTGGGAGATATCATTTCCAATGAGTTACTTAGACTTTAGGAGTTAATTTTGATCAAATAAGATGAGAATTCATTTCATTAGACAGAGATTATTTTGGTGAGTAAAAAGTTTAAGTTATCAGTGTTAGTTTTAGGGAGGTTCAGGTAAGTCAATAAGTGCTAGGGGAAGTCTGTGTAGTAAATGAAATGTCAAGGGGAGGTTCGAATAATTTTTCCTATAAAGAAATAATCATATAACGCAAAAATTTTATGTATTTCAACAAAGGTTCCATGCATATATTCACATTGAGATGAGATATGTTTCACTAGCAATGGGGAATAGGGTTACAATGCTCTTCCTCACGCCTATCCGTTACAAAGAGAAAACTATCATTGTATATTTATTGTGAACTTTATTAAGGGGCTTCAAGCCTTCAAGCCTTCAAGCCTTTAAGCCCTACGAGTTCTTCGGGCTTTTCAAGGTCATTCGGAGTTAGCCACAAATCCATTGATCAAAATACAAGACATTTAATTCCCAACATAAAGGGATTAAAGTATGGATTTAATTGGTGTTAATGGTTCCAAACTTTCATTTTAGATCGTTTCATTCTTTTTAAACAGGATCAAACAATTTAACTAAATGGTTTCATATTTTAAATCATAATCAAATTATTTAATAATTGTTAAAAGGTTTAGTTATGTTTCAGTAAACATTTGCGACTGGCTTTACACACCCTTAAAAGTAATTTTTATGATTAAATGACCAAAGTTCTTAACATTTTATTGTAAAAAATATGAATTAATAAAATATAAAGAAAATAAATGTCAGAGATATGACTTACCTATGATGAAGAAGAATTGAAAAAGAAAAAAGAAAGAAAGAAAGAAAGAAATAAAGAAAGAAAAAAAAAAACTAATTATTTTATTCCTTATTCATTTGTTTTTGAAAAATTTAATGAGATACACCAGAGACAATTGATTAACTACACATAATTATTCTCTTTTTTAATAAAAATTATACGAATTATTTCTGAAATAATATTTTATAATAATATTCTATACGAAGGTATTTTTATGTAATTTTACATTCAATAAAAATAATATTGTTTTAAAAAAATTTCAGAATTTATTCCGTCAGTTTTAAACGCCCGATGCGAACTATAGTTTTATAAAACATTGCTTCGAATTAGTCCGTATAATTTTTGTCCGGAAAAAATAGTTGTATGTGGTAAACCAAATGTCAGGTGGTGTCTGAGTAAATTTCTTACGTTTTTTTTATATTTCTAAACTGATCCCGGGCTAAAGCTTGTTTTCTGGTACCAGGCTAACAACAAGAATAGTGAATCATAAATATCAGATGGAAAAAGGGGGAAAAAATTGAAAAAGCCATCTTGGTACGAGACCGATAAAGACGAAGAATCGAGTTTCCGCCGCAGTCCTCCGCTACTGCACTTGCCGGCCGGCCGGAATCGTCCTCTCTCACCGTTCGTTCTTCCCCGGAGGTATTCTTCTCGACCTGAAATTGTCACTTTCTTTTTCCCCCTCTCTGTTGAGATGAGAAACTGATAGAAGTCAGGAAGTGAGAAGGTTTTCTTGCACTACTGTGTCTTGATTTGGGCTCATTTACATTGTTGTGGATAATTAACTTGGAGGGTAAGATAGCAGGATAGTATCTATAATTCTGTATAGCTGACCTAAATAGTTGTTTTAGTTATTTTACTTGAGCTGTGACTTTGATTCTGGATTCGGCACCACATCTTCTACCCTTTTGTTTCTTAAAGCATATGCGGATAATTGGTGATTTCTCCTTATAGTTTATCCGTAGAATGTGGATTTTCTCAGGCCATCCTGACTATTTCGTAAGTTGGGAGAAAGGCCAAGACTGAATGGTGATTGATCAGTCATCATCACCATCAAGTGATTGGTATGGATGACGAGTCCATGAGAGATGAATGATGGATCGGTTCCATGGAGACTTATAAGCTGTCGGACAAATTGCCGATTAGTTATCTTAAACTAAGTTTCATTCACCGTTGGATAATAAGCATTCTGAATTCATCTAATTCAATAATGTTCCCAGATTTTTAATTTTAATAAGCATTCTGATGATGAACACGTAAGTGGAACTGAAGTTATTCTCTCTTAATCCTCAATTTTTTAGCCCAAAAAGCCAAATTGAATGTGAGCCTTTTGCATGAAATCAACAGAACGGAGATAATAAAATCCAGAAAATAAAGAGTTTGTCCAATTTCGATAACTGAAATAAGAAGCCATCAAAAGGATAGGGATAAGAATACCCCTTACGAAGAATACCTCCTGCGGAAGAACGAACTGTGAGAGAGTATGCCGGCCTGCTGGCTGGCGAGTGCAGTATGCCAGTAGCAGAGGACTCTTGCAGAAATTCGATCCCTTGTTTTCTTCGGTCTCCTACGAAGGATGGAGTTTTTAATTTTTTTTCCCCCTTCTTTCCATTTGATACGATGTATGATTTACTATTATCCTTATTTTGCATGTTTTGATCTATTACTGAGGGATGTATTAGACCCCATGTAACATTCATCCAAAGGATGCTCCACCCTCTGAAGCACCCCTAAGTGCTTTAGGGGAGCCCGATCCTTTTTTCTGTCCCATTATTCGGTGGAGGACTGGTCCTTTGATTGATTAGTTTTATTCTTATGAGGAAACCTTGAATATTGGGAGCAGCTCTTCCTCCCGAAGTTCCAATCCCGCTCAGCCATGGTTCCAAATGTCGGTGAGATCTCAGAAATCTCGACCTTTATATATTCAAAAAATGCAGTGTCTCAGTGAGAATTTTCGAGATCTCGGAAATCTCAGAAATCTTAGACCTCACCGAGACGGGTCCAGGTCCGAGATTTAAAACTTTGTTCTCAGCCAGCCGGAAAAATACGTGACTTGCCTGGCCAGGTATTACTCGTCCGAGTCACCAGGTGTTGAGGAGTGTGAGTCGAATAAAAAAACCTGATTTTCCAACAATGCTTTCGAGTGCTGTCTCTCTCTCTCTCCCTCTTTGTGGTTGTTGACCGAAGCCCTTTGGTTATACTGTCTTGTGCCATTTGAGGGTCTGTTTGATGCCTTTTTATTCTTTATTTTATGCTGTGCGTTAAACCTTAACTCGATTAGGGATTAAGTTGATTATTGAACATTGGAGAATGTAGTATGAAATGCTTTTTCCTTCCGGTTAATTTTTTTTTCTTGTCACCATGCCTAATTGGTCTCTCATTGCCCATTTTGATGTTCACAGTAGCTGGTTGACTTGCATTGGAAATTTCTTCTTCTCTTCTAGTTTTTTCATGGAGCAGAGAAAAGATTGTATTGTTTCTGAATCATAGTTTTCTTTAATTCACAAAAAGTTTATGCACTTGGTACTTTTCAACCTAGAGAAGAAGGAAAGAACTGAGCCTGGTGAAACTTGAACAAAGCAGAGGGTGCATAGAACTCGTTTCAAACTATACAATAAAAAATTTCCTATCCCTCCTTTTGCTCTCCCTATGTTTATGTTGTTTGTGGCGTCTTGCCTTTCTCTCCCCCAAACCCGTTTTAAAGGTCTAGATGTTTACATTCAAGGTCAGAGTATATTTTCTGAGAACATTTTTGTTGGAGTCTTGCATCTGATCTGTTATATGACTTAATTTCTTAGACAATATTCTGAACTATCGTATGTTGTTTCAGATTGTTATCAGAGAAGTTGGCTTTGTTCTTGATTGAATTGTCCTGATATTGGTCCTCTGATAACGATGGATGCTCAAGCCACGAAGAAGGCCTTGTATCGTGCTAAATTGAAAGAAGCTGCTGCCCAAAAACGAGAGAAACGGATAGATTCTCCTCTTGTGAGGTAAAATTGGAAATAATCCTGGGAATTATCTAAGTTGGGGACCTGAAGAATATTTCTCTCTTCACATTTATGATAATTGGGAATGTGACTTTTTATTGATGCATCTATGACAAAAGTAGATTTGATGTTCAAACAATACTTTTTTTTTTTTACGTATATAGCAGTTGATGATACAATGCAACATTTTGTGTACCCTCTTTCGGTGTTGCAATTTCTGCAGTTTGCCACTCGTCCAGTATTGTTATTTGAACACAGATATAAAATGAAAAATCAAGGTCTTTTATGGTGCTGTTACTTGAAAAAAGTGTCATATAGGAAGTTCTAATTTGCCATTTCAGTTGTTTATGAAGAAGTAATTTTTATGAGGGGGAAAAAAGTATTAAACATGTTTGAAGATTCAATGCCAAAAAACACCCAAAGCTGTAGTTTGGTTTCAGACCCTATGTTGCTACAGTATACTAGTAGAGCGTAGCTTGCTGTATCGTTTCACTTGTATAATCTATTCTACATATAATTTAGACCTGGATCACACACACCATTCAATTAAAACAATGGCAAAATGTTTTAGCAATGAAGAACCATGAAATTATTACATATATCAAAGTGTGAAACATATAACATTACAATCATACATAAATTTGCTTCCATTATCAAAATATATTTTCCTTTGTTTCCTGATATATGTTATACACATTTAGTTATGATTATATCTTTAATCGAAACTCCATTCATTTCGGCTCTAATGCTTTAATGGCTTTTATGTATTTCTAGCAGGTGTTGTGTTACTTGTGTACACATTGTATGGTTGTGAACATTGTTGTGCTATGGCATGACAGCTTTTAAATTTGTTCACATTAGTATAAATAAGAAAACAATAGTGGTACTTACCCAAAAAAAAGAAAATAGTGGCAATGTGTAGGATAATTAAGGATATAGAATCTCCCATAATGAAATGTGCTGGTGATTTAGCATGAATAAGATCCTATGTTTGCTTCATGGTTTAACTACCTTTTACCATGTTAGAGATCCGAGATGATATGCCAATTAAAATATACAAGCAATGGCATCTATTCCACTTAACCGTCTTGTCCCATATGTACCTGTACATTATGATTATTAAGGCTTAGTTTAGATCTATTTTTATTTCTATTTTTATTTTGATTTTTTTTTTATATTTTTTTAGGTGTTTGGTATCATTTATAGGTGCTATTTATGATAAACAAAAATGAAAATAAGGTCAAAAATCAAAAATAGATCTTGACCTCTTTTTGATTTCTGTCTAAAAACGTTCTTTATTGTTTTTGTGCATAGTTTAATGAACATGTGTTTTTTAGAGAGGGTAAAATAGTAAAACTCATACTTTTTATAATATTCTTCCATGTTAATTCTTACGGGAACGCAGAAGCCATAGAATCTGCCGTCCGCTCTGAAAACAGAACTGGGTTTTGGCTTCCCAGATGCGATTTCGTCCCCGTGGCATTGTCGGCGGAAGGAACAATCCTGAATCTCTGGACGGAAAAGCAGGTGTTCTGGCCAGGGTCGGTCCTTCCCCTGGCCAAGATAGCATTGAAACCACCGGAGTGATGGTCAGGAGCTTATTGATCTAATCAGAAAAAAAATCGATTCATCTCTGATCTGATTTTGTGGTTACTGAGTTTATTTTGCGTTAATCCTCTCCAATCTCTTTCCTATTTTTTTATTCAGATTCCCTGAATTAAGGGTTTGCCTCAATGATGATGGTGGTCTGCATATGCAACCTTTTATAATTGGTATTCTTTGGGTTCCAATTTCGGTATTTGTTCTTCATTCTCTCTTCCTAAAACATGTGATGATGAGTTTGGCATGAGTGTCCTTGACCTATTTGGAGAAGCAGTGGTTGCAATAGCTCCGATGGCAACAATGCAAGGAAACTGACAGGGTACGGGATGGAATTAGGGGCAAAGATGAGGATGATGTCGCCTTTTTTTATGCCTAAACGAAATGGGCGACCTTGGTGACCGTGATCTTCAATTGAGCGAATGTGAGGGCTTTGCCGGAAGCGGCTTCGGCGAGGGTGAGCTTGTCGGCATAGGAAGAGGAGTTCCTGAAAAGGATGGTGAGGGTGAGCTTGTCGGCATAGGAAGAGTAGTTCCTGAAAAGGAATGGAATCATAGAGAGGTTTGGGTCTTTGGGGAAGGCTGCGGGAGGATGAAGGGATCTGTATATCCCATCATTTCCATAGCCTGAGATCTCTATTTTTCAGTAATTGCAGAGAATGAGAAATAGAAAGAAAAAGAAGGAGAGAGGAGAATCAGCTTCTCTGTTACTACCCTGTGAGTAAACAAGAACACCGGAGTTTGAGTATAGAGACAATGACATTTCCCTGTTTATAGGGATTTTCAATTCTGTATTTCTCGTATGTCATAGTTTTGAGTTCAAATTACCTGCGGACAAGAAGGGAGAATCGATTCATGTTTTATGATGGTGAGGAATAGATGGATCCATTTGTTAAAATTATAAAAATTATTCTAGACATAATCGTACCAAATCTATTTTTCATTCTACCATCTATTTTTTATTGTAACAACCAAACAACATTTTATTTTTGACAAAAAATGATTTTCAAAATAATTTTAAAAAAATAGATAAAAAAACAGAAATAAAAATGGATCCAAACTAAGCCTAAGTATATTGTATGATCTGCAGATGAGCGTGTACATAATACCGAGTCAGTAGCATTATTTCTTATCATTTATGGTTGGAAACAATATAAAAGAGTACTGGGAATGGGATATAAGTAATTCCGGATATATTGCATACAAGAAAAAGTGTAAATACAAGGCAAGCACAAGTTTTTCATTATATTTTTGGAGGATACATTATTCCACCAATCAATAAGAATTTTGCTCTTTTTACCAACTTGATGTTGAAAAATGCATGATCTAGAAGTAGTACAACTAAAGATAGGGAAAAAAGAAATGGAGGAGTAAATAATTGTAGCATAAATTGATTAATTGGAACTAATTACTGGGATATCTGATTTCCCCCCTTTTTCTGCTTGTAGGTACAATGAACATGATCAACCTGTCTGCAGGGTTTGTGATGTCACTCTGAAATCTGAATCCATTTGGCCTGCACACCAAGCATCTCGTAAACATTATGAGGTGATGCTTTACTGGATTTTTGTTACTTCTTGTTTATTTGAAAATGCTGAAACTCTTAAGAGAACTACATCAGCCTGTATGTGCAACACAATCATCAAGTTGTTTTAATTTCAAATTATTATTTTACATGGAGGAAATTTTTGCTTTGTACATGCATAAATTTATAAATCCTCTTTCTCAATTCTTTTTTCCTTCTTTTATTTTGATAGGTAAATAAAAATATAAAATTATTTTAAAAAACCTGACATGTACAAGGGAATTTGTCTATTCTGGTTGTTTTCCTTTGCTTTAACAACAACAACAACAACATCAATATCAAAGCCTTATCCCAATTAAATGGGGTTGGCTACATGGATCCTTGCACTCCAATCAGCTTAGCGTACTTCTGAATCTCGGCGATATCTTGTATATGTCGACCTCACCGAGATCTTGGAAATCTTGGAATATAAAAAAATTTCATATTTAAATGTTAAAAAATAGTAGTGTCTAGGAAAAATCTCGACCTCAACGAGACAAGGTCAAGATCTGAGATATAGGACCTTGCTCTGTTTAAGGTCATTCTTAAAATAAGGCCTAAACTATGTATGTCTTTCCTGACCTCACCTAGAGTCATTTTAGGTCTGTCCCAGACTCTTTTAGTTTCTTCGATCTGAATCAAATCACTCTTCTGTATTGGAGCATGTAAAGGCCTCTGTTGATCATGGCCATGCCACCTGAAACAACTTTTTGGTAGCTTGTTATGTATCGGTGCTACTCCTAAATCAGTTCTAATATAGTCATTCCTTACTTTATCCTTCTTAGTTTTACCACATATCAATCTCAACAGCCTTACCCCTGCCTCGTGGTGAGGCTGTTTCCAAATATGAACCCATGACCACCAGATCACAATGGACCAACATTACCCTTGCGAGGCCTGCCCTCTTTAATCACTCTTCCACACTGATTTGATTTAATAGATTCAAAACAGAAGTCCATCTAGCTAATAAGTATTATGATCTGACTGAAACACTTATAATTTAGAAATTTAAGATAATTTCTACTACTATTCTTGTGTCCAGACCTCATTCCAGCCTTATGAGTAATTTAGACCCGTTACAAGATTAATCCATAAACAAGTGACCAAGGCCCATAGGACCCATCCATGGCCCAAAATAAGGTCTTTCTTAGCCCAATTGGGCAGTTTTAGTTGTATCACCAGGTGGAAGCTGAGGAAGAGAGGGTGAACTCCAGAGAGGAGGAGAGGGGGCAGACATGGAGAGAAGAGGAGAGGAGGATGAGAAGGACTAGAGGGGAGGAAGCATCCCTCTTGTTAATGGCGTCAGAACTTACACTATTGTTCAGAGGGGGAGAGCAAGAGAAAAACTTAGGGTTGGTTGGACACTATAGTCAAAGTAGATACTCCATCTTCAAATTTGAGTTTAATCTCTCTCTCATGCCCACACACAGACACACCTACACACACCCACACTCATGCTTATTAAAGCAGGGTGAACAGAACTTTGTCACTTTAATTTCAATGGATGTTCTCTTGGAAACCTGAGACCTTTTTGGGATTTGAGGATTAATCAAGAATGGTCCTGGTTTGGTCTTCAAAGTTTCTTTGAGCTCTGTTTGGGGAAGGGGATTACAAGAGCAGAACTGCTTTCCTTGCGGCTGGGCTTGGACCTATTTTGAAGGTGGGATTCACTAATTAATGGTGGAAGATGATGCTTCTAATGTTATTTGTTTGATCTATGAGAAATGTGGCTATCTGTGGAGGTTCTCACATTTGATTAAAAAAAATCATCTGGGCTGGTACACAAAAGGAATATCTTGTTTGATTGGTAGCTGAGAACTGCAAATGATGAAGCTGATTGAAAACCTCTACCTCTAGTTTAGAATTTCACTATCTTATAGATCCTTATTTCCTTGTGTGATAATAACAGAACTGGGGTCCAAACCCAAAGCTATGGACCTTGATTGAAATCCCATTCTCAGGAGTCATCCCAATGAATAATGAAAATCAATATAATAATTTTTAATTTAATATGACCTCTAGTAAATCATATCGAATCATTTGAATAATAGAAAAACAGATTACATTCACAAATATTTTAAATTTATATATCCACTGACTGGCTGACTCCCTGACCCTGTATCATTGTTAAAATCTGACACCCAAACACATCTACACAGTGGTTGCTTTGGATTGACTTTTGCAATTCTGCTACTGTATTGGGTGCCAGTCCTGGTGCATGGACTGACTTTGTAGGTAGATGGATAATGGAGACTGAATTTCACTTAAAGGGATGAAAGAGAATATCAATGGAGAATATTGAAAACACTATTATCAGGTAAGGGAGGAAAAGGGATGAGAACCAAAATAGTAACGTGGGATGATTTTAGGGATAATTAATGGGATGGTGGGATAATTGTAGGGAGTCAAAATAAAGAATTAAAACAAAAGAGATATAGGAATATACCTTGTGGTATAGGGAGGGAAAACCAAGAAAGAGAAAGATATAGAAAGGAGAAAGAAGCTATCGAAACTGCAAGGGAGAAAGGGAACTCAAAGAGAGAGATCAGAGGGATACCGTAGGGAGGGAGAGGGCCGAAAGCCTCTTCTTTTCTTTCTTTTCAATAATCATCATCTACCAATTTCATTAATAATAATGTCTTTAAATAAACTTACAATCCTAATTGGACTGAAACTCTAAAAACACAATTAGAACTCAAATATGACTTTAATATAAGAGTTCTAATTAAATTCAATTACTAATTAGAAATCAACTCAAATACTAATACTCACCTATATCTAAGGGATAAGGGACCCACAACTAAAATAAATAAATAAAAACAATAAAAGGGAAGTGAGTAACAATAAGAAACCTAACAAAACTCTAAGACTTACAATCAAATCTAATTAAAATTTTCAAATTAAAAAGATTACAAATATATCCCAATTAAAATAGAATCCTCTAGAGATTCCAATCCAACGGATTTCAGCCTGCATCAATGGACCTACTTCTAACAACTGAAGCCCAGTCCAAAGTAGTCTGGCTGATGTTTGCAGTCTTATTTTCATAGTTGTACCTTGATTACATGGTTTGGAGTTTTCCTACATCATATTTCCAAAGACTTGTGGCTTGATTTTGGTTCATCCCATATAATACGTTGGTCCTATTATGTTTGCCTGAAATAATTCCCTTTTTTCATGCTTGATAGGATATTACTATCTGCTGATGAAACTACTATTATGTTTCACAGGCAATTCAAAATGTCAAGGCTTCTGCAGCTGGTCTATCACGAGTCAATGGGGGGAAATCTGAGACCCCCGCAGAGGTTCATGAACCTGAATTTAAGTATCCTAAAGAGGTGCAAAAAGCTCGTTCTGAAGCCCCTAAAGAGTTGCCTAAACCCCGGTCATCTTCTATGCTGCCAGAAGGTTTTTTTGATAATCCTGATACAAAAAGACAAAGAACCGGTATGAATGTGTGATTGGACTGATTATTAACCTAGGTCTTATTCTTCTTGAGTTTCTCATAATGATTGTGGAACTCTGTACTCTGTTAACCTTAGTGGAAATTTGTGATGCAAACCAGGTTTAAAAACTATGATTCCGTCGGTGGTGAGCCTGATATATAACTCGAGGTAGTTTTGAGATTGCAAATGATATAAAGGAGTAGAATAGGAAGAAATTAATAACCAGATAAAGGAGTCATTAGGGCTGCCTGTTGAGGATTCTCTGGAGGAATCAATTATTGATTCAAGAAGGGTGAGTAACCAGAAAAATAAAATTATAACTTTCTATGATATAACTTAAAGACGGACCAGGAGCTAACAAAATTTGTAGAATAGAAAGAAATTATGGAAGGAATTTGCTGAGAAGCAGATCTGATATTAAATAGCTCAAAAGGAACTCGAAAAAGCAATCATCAGCAGCAGAAATTAAACGAGAACAACAGCAAAAGTTCTCTTGACCATAGCTAAGAAGCAGTGTGAATGCAGCCAAGATTTAAGAATGCCTTTTTCTCATCAATCTATTTCCATTTCTTTATCTAAACTCTAATGCAAACGAGGAAGGATAAAATATTATAATAGGGGGTGATTTGAATGGATATGTGGGGACAGATCATAGAGGTTATGAAGATATACATAGGAGATATAGTTTTGGAGAAAGGAATGAGGAGCGGGCTCATAGTAACATTTATCCATTGTAACCACATACTTTGAAAAGAGAGAAATATATAGTCACCTTCAAAAGTGGGTATCATAGTAGCCAAATGGATTTCTTTCTAACTAGAAGGTCCAATAGGTTATGTGAGGATTGTAAGGTTATACTGGGGGAGAGTCTAATTACACAACATAAATTAGTGGTCATGATATGTGTCTTATTACATTGAATTCATAAACAGGGTGAGGCATAAGGTGGTGGAGCTTAAAAGGAGATACTTTGAAAACATTTACCGATTAAATGGACAAACAAGGTAGGATTTTGATGGAGACACTAATACGATGTGGAATAAGACATTTTGCTTGTATTAAGAAGGTTGCTAAAGTTGTCGTAGGTGTTCTAGAGATGATCTTGTATTAATTGAAGCTAGATTTTACTAGTATTTTATTTTTATTTACTTTTTTTTTTATTTTGGGGGGGTTGGTTGAGGCCATCATTGTTTTTTCTTTTCACTTAGATTGAGAAACTGAAAGATGTAAAAAGAAAAATATCATGCTTGCATATGGATCATAATAGAGTAGCCATTGGGTGGCCTCTGAGCTACAGAAGGGTGAGGGATCATATTACAATTATGAATTAAATTTTGTAATGTGGTACAATCTCTACATGAGTGTCATCATCTCCTAAGGCATCTCAAATCTCTACCAAGAATTGATTACTCCATGTCCCTAAACTCTGTCTGCTATAAAAAAATCCAAGTGCTTCGCACAAGAGTTAGCCAGCTTCAAGAGATACAAAAGGAACTTCGCACAAACGTTAGCTGGCCTCAAGAGGCACAGAAGGAACATATAAGAACTTCATTCTATATTATAATACAGCCACAATTCTCTTTACTATTTATAAATGTGACTTAATCTTATCTATTTCAGCTATGATCTGACTCTTAAAGGAACCAACTTTAAAAGGAAAACCATCCTTATCCTTGCAAAATTTTGAGACTAGATATCACACTCAATACATTTTCAATTAAAATCAAATTAATTGAACTTGACAACTAGAGTTTACATCCCCTCAAAAGAGAGAGAGAGAGAGAAAAGGTTTACTAAAGACCCCAAGCTACCAAACTATTTAATATGTCCCTCCCAACTTAAAACTCACTGAGACTATCCTTAGTTGTCATGCTGAAAATATGGGCGCAGCTGATGGCAATGACATTTTGGTGCCAAGGCATTGCCATATTATATGCAAGGTCCCATAAAAAATGGGTGACTTTAAAAGATACCATGATGGTGATTTTTATTCACTAATATGGTTGCTTGTTTTGCATCACATTAATTCAAATATACTTACCATTTCCAAAAGAAATTAAATTTTAGAGAGGGTCCATAGTTTTGGCTGTGGACCCTGGTATATAATATATATATATATATATATATATATATATATATATATATATATATATATATATATATATATATGATTAGGAGCCTAGGAGGTTTTGTTTTCTGCAGATAATGGAGACATAAGTCACATGACCCAGTTTCCCTTTCCTCTTACACCTAGATACCCCTCTATCTCTGTCTGTTATTTGAGACAGTTTGATTGTTGCATGTCAGATTTAATTTTTATCTCTTGCTGTAAGAAATAAGTAGGTTGATCCCCTCTACGCTTGACTGAAGGAGCTTCAAGCCATAATGATGCAGCCAGCTAATCCTAATCCCATGGTAGGAACAATGAATCGATTGTGCAACATATGCTTGATTTAAGGTGATTTTCTTGACAAACTAGTGTTAAGAGCTTACTGGTTTTGGTATTCCAGCAGCCTGCGACGGGGAAAGAAAGTAAGAATAAAAAAGAGAAGGAAGAGAAGGGATAATGGCTGTACTTGGACTACGAACAGTATCCTGAACAGTAAAGAGAAAAGAGGGGTAGGAGAGCAGAGCTCTTAGATCACACACACTTTCACAAACACTTATTCAATTGTAATCTGATAGAGGGTTGATAGAGTGAACTTGAAACACTTGACACCTAGATATTGTCTAACAATATTAAACTACCACTAAGTAACCTAATGGGCTCAAGCACTAGCACTGACTAATTAGATTAGCATCAATTTGCATACTCTCGATAAACGACTAGACAAACTATTTAGCCCCCAAGATTAAGAAGGCCACACTTGCTAGAATATTAAATTAAAAGATTAAATTCGTGTACCTGTATGGATCTAAAATTTGGATCTTATAATTGAGTCAATTACAAATAAAAACATTTAAAACAAAAGCCCTTAACCAAGTACTATCAAAACAGGCCCTAATCTTGCACCATAACTGCATTAGCTAATATCTTCCTCCTATTGTGTACAACCATTTTTTACCCTGTAGACCAGCCTAGAAAACTTAGTTTCATAGGCTTTACTACATCAATTACATTTTTACCGTTTTTGTTTCCTTCCTATAGTTCCCGGATTTTCCAACTTTCCTCTGTTATTGCTAGGTTGCAATAGAAGTGAATGACAAGATCATAAGTTCGTAACTTATATGGTCAAAACTTCTTATGTCACTGACTATAAGCAGTAAATAATTCTCAACCATTAAGAGAAGTATTTTATTTTATTTTATTTTTCAAAAAAACTTTGCTAAAAGTAGCATTATTGCAATCCTTTTACCTTTCATCTTCTTGACAACATGTTATATAGACAGAAGCATCCTGAAGATTGTTCAAGCTAACAGCCTCTGTTGATGATGTTTCCTTTTGACAGTCTTGGTTTACATAATTGTTTAATTTACTTTGCTTATTTTTAATGGGTTTTTGTTGTTACAGATTGTGAGAATGAGTGCATATGTTTGTAATTGACTGTTTTTGATGAAGCACAATTCAATTTTTTCTTTTGGGAAGGATGGGGGCCAACAAGTTGCTGATTCTTTCATATCTAGTAGCAGGTAGTGGAGGCAATAATGGTTCTACTGTTCCTCAATCTTCCACCAAGTTGGTTGACTCTGATTCATCCCTATATGAATATGGAAAGGTTGAAGATTCTGTTGAAACTAATTTTGTGGAACCATCCAATTCAGAAAGCAAAACAGTTGGATTCCCCACAGTTCATGTAGTAGAGTCAAAAGAGAGAAATGAAAGTAAGCCTTCCAACGAGCTTGGTCTCTGGTCCAGAAAGACAGATGCTTCAGAAGTCAAGCAAATCAAGGGAGCTCTTCCTGAAGGCTTCTTTGATAACAAGGATGCCGATTTACGTGCACGTGGCATTGAGCCTGTCAAAATTGATATAAAGTAAGTTCTCATATATGTTAGGTATTATTTTATTGGTATGATAGCATGTACACGATGGCCTGATCAGTTTTTTGTCCATTGGAAGAAAATCTCTTGACAGCCTATTATTGTGCCTCTGTCAACATGTTCTGTGTTTTTCTGCCACATAATGGCTAATTTGGCCTTTCTGATTATTGGATAGATAGGTTAAAGTCTTTATTGTCATATCTAAACTTTCTAAGATAAATTTTAATCTTTTACATCCCGCAAGTTCTTGGCATTTTCCCCTTGTATTATTTTTCTTTTGGGATAAATGACAACTGTATTGAGTTGGGTACATAGTGCCTTAGTGGTACATAAGGGTACATCAGTCCTTGAGAGACCATAACAAAAAGAAGCTACCTTAAAACAATCACATTTAATTAATATGTGTAACATAGTTACAACCCATAAAAGGATACTATCTGGATAACACAGTCAAGGTCTAAACAGCCCTTGTCTTACCAACTCCTCAGCAACTTCTTTTGCACTTTTTCACTGCCAAAGGAATTCAGTAGGGATTTGGAAACTTAACTGCTCACGGTCCATATAAGCTGAACATATCATTAGGGTTCTTCTATTGTATTCTTTGTTCACCCTGTAACGTTTGCCAAGTGACCTTCTGTTACTGGATGTGATCACCTTTCCTAACATCAGCAGTTCTTCTACTCTTTTCTAAGTACTATAAGTTCTGCCCTTGTTGAGTTTTGTTCATCAATTTCCAGAAAAAGCCCCCATTATCCTTTCTTCACAAAGTCTAATTACACTCCTGCAGTACTGCAGTACCTGAAGGAGCAGGATTCTCTAATGAATCAATCTACAGTCAATGTAGACATTTGCTCAAGTGGAGGTTGCCAATGAACGATCTCCATGTTCATTGTTTTCCTCAGAAAATTAAATGATCCCAATCCCATAAATATATGATCAGCTGAAGTGCATGTCTACTGCTAATCCCAATATGCAACCTTGTGTTTGGTTTTATTAATGCCTTTCATATTGTCAGAATTTTGGCCCAGCAAAAGACTAGCAGTCCTCAAGAGGAGGTTGTTCATGAACAATCCTCATATTCTTTACTTTCCCCATTTGAAAAATCAAAGGATCAGTCTTGTCAGCTGAAGTACCTTTGAACTATTGCTAATGCTCTAATATATATCTTGCACTTGATTTTTTTAATGGCTTACATATTATCAGCATGTTGGACCTGAAAAGGCCTCTTGTTCCTTTACTCACAGTTGCACCAAAATGAGTTCAGCAATACTTTGTGTCCTCCTTTTCCAACCGTTTTAAGGGAAAGGTTGATTAAGTAAACCTTTATGAATGACTTACTTGTTTTTGCGTTTTTTTTTTCATTTTTTGGATCATGGGAACTGTACACAAGAATTGCTTTTTTACATGCTACAGATAAATGAGTCTTTTTAGTGTTAACCATTTTGTTCTTATCTTGGTCATTTTACTGAATCTCCATGCTGGTGTTGGCAATTATACTGCTTCAATAAAATTCTTCATTATACTAAACTGGGCATAGCTCGTGGATTATGGGAGTTTTATGCAAGTGCTTTTCATGTGGCAGATTGATGAATTTCTTTTTTGTGTTGAATATTTTACTATGTCTCTATGGTGTGGGGTAACAATAATACTGCTTGATTGAATCCTTCCTTCCCTGAAATATGGAGTTCCACTGCAGTCTCTTCAGCATTTTGTTTAGAAGAATAATAATAATCCCATATTAGTGGAAGCGTAATATCTAAAGAAAGTGGGTTCTCCACCTGTTGGATTCTAAGATGTTCAACTGTTGGCATTAATTCCATTTTAATATGATGCATTCTAAGACACAACATCTCTAGAATTGGCAATCTAAGAGTCAGCCATGTAGGGCAAAAATAAGCTGTACGTTCCACATTTATATTTTATGCTGCTTAGTTCCCTTAAATTTGCATCCTAAACAAGGTGCATTGGTAACTATTGTTAAAATCTGCACAGGGATGAGTACAAAGAGTTTGAAAAATTGATACAAGAGGACTTGAAGGAAGTGGATGAGCGGTTAGAAGAAGAGGAGGTTTGTGTTTCAATTGTCACAAAGAAGTTTTACTAGTTGTTTGAATTCACACTAACACATGCCAGCAAATGCAATGTGTATTTACAGTTTGATGCAGCTGAAACGATAGAGGGGGCCGAGTCATTAGAGCAACAGTGAGTTATTAGATTCTAAAAAAAAGAAAAGAAAAGAGGAAATGCACTTTTTTTGGGCTGTTAAGATTTTTTTTTTTTTTGTAAAATGTTATGATTTTTTTAAAACCATTATTTTCTTGTCTTGCAGAGCATGTCGGCAGAGAGTGGAAATGTTCAAGAACAAGCAAATGGAGCGTAAGTCTGCTAGTTCTTCTGTTAAAAAAGTCCCTCCCACCGTTATCGAGGAGCAGAGCAACGAAGAATCATCAAGTGATGAAGATGATGATGATGAAAATTTTGCAGTAGATTGGAGAGCTAAACATTTATGAACACTTTTAAATGTTATATTAATTTCTTCACTAACATAACCATATTGAAAGAGCATGTGATTTCAGTTGTATGATTTTTTGGTTCAGTCTCCAATTCAACATCATAGCTGTAGCTTATAAATTGTTCTGTAATGCTGGTGTAAAGCTGCTCTAGATTGTACAAAAAGTCAGAACTGATGGCCAGTTTATAAAGCACATCTTTTACCACCAGCATGACGATCAAGGACATTGCGAAGATTGACTAAAGCATCAATTTTTATTGTTTTTAATACTTGTGTATCGTTCCTTTCTGTCTTGCTCTATATATTATATAACATCTCTTGACTCATAGGGTATTAGATATTATCTTTTGTCATTTGGGTTGTCAAAATAGTAGTGGGCTGATATATTGATTCACTTATTTTAATTGTTGGATAGATAAGGCATTATTTTGTTGACCATTTGCCAAATATTTGGAGGCAAATTCATTCATTTTGTCCTTACCTGTTTAAATTTTGAATAAAATTGACATGTCATGTAATGCTTTTGGACTATAACTTACCACAGAGTCAACATAAATGGATAATATGTCCCAAATATTCTTATCCAACTACATTGCTGAATGGAAGACTTATAGGGCCATTTTGAGAAGCCTCCATTTTTGACAAACTTTGAAGCCAACACTCACCCAAAGAAGTTCCTAAATGCTCTTTTTGGGAATCATTTCTTATTATCAAATGTAATTGCTACATGACATGTCATCCAAATCAATCTGTGCATTCTCCCATTATAGTAGATTTTTAAAGATCTATTTTGCAATTTGTTAATGTCGATTAGAATTTAAACTTGACATGTGAATAGGAGCCCTAAGAGTTTAATTGTTCATAAAATTTAGGCTTCAAGTGATTTTCCATTTGACAATTGTTGGCATTTCAAGTCGGTATATGGGAAAGGTTTCCTACCGTAGGCGTGTAAGAATCATGCTCCAATAAACTAGAACTAAAGTTCGAAAAAACTAATTAGATTATAAGGAAAAAGGCTCCTACAAGCTCGTTATAAAAGCCTTTTTTACATTTGGATTTGAAATAGCTACACAGATCAAATTTCAGAATTTAATTCAATCAAATATCGTTTTTTGTATTGGTATGCATTTCATATCTTATTATATAACATCAAATTCTTAGGACTGAAACTTGACGTGTGAAATTGTGAATAGATGACATAAGGATTTGTTTGTCTAGAAGATTAAGTCCATTTTATTTGCCATGTCATAATTGTTGGTATTTTAAAGTAAAATTGAACATGTAAGAAAAGTTCCTACAACGGACTCCTACAGATTATTTGAAAAGGGAAAAAAAAAAAAATCCAATGTCAAGTGGTTATAATATTGAGATGGATTCCAAATTCCATATTAATTTTTTTTGGGTGCCAATATGGGCCCACCACAATGGTGACCCGGGGAGATTGAGAACCCATTGGGAGCGGATGATTGACAGCTACCACTACTACAAGCGCTTCCTGAATATTAACATATCCATAAGAAACCCCATCCATCCAATCCGACTGCTTTTGCACCCAAAAAAAAAATTCCAATCCAGCTGCTTTTGCACTAGAATAGAAAAAAAAAAAAAAAATGCTATCAGCTGCTTTTGCATCCTTAAAAGAAAAAAAAAAATAAAAATCCAATCCAACTGCTTTGAAGCTCTTCCTGCTCATAATCATGTATTCGGAGTTTGGATATGGGTCCGGATAAACCCGCTGAAATGGACTCTAGCAACGTCATGCATACTTAAGGAAAACGTCACTAAACATTGGGACCTGTTTGGTCAGACTGAAAGCTAGACGTTAATATAAAAAAAAAAAAAAAATAGAAACCCAAAAATAAATAAAAAAAAGGTCCAAACTAGAGAGTCAGAATCCACGTTCTCCCGAGATACTGACAAAATGCCTCAATCCAAAGGATTGTGTTTGTTTGATTGACTGTTGCTCCTCTGCCGAACCAAACCCCAAAAGTTTCAGTCAACGGACTCTATTTTCAAGACTATATAAGATTATTTCTCTACCGTTGATCAGGTATCTTCTGTATAGAGATTTTTTTTCCATTTAAAATATAGGACTATTCTATTCTTCTATATTTTTTTTGTTAGGATCTTGGCCACCGACTTTATACCCACGTGCTAAAATTATCTTGATACGTATTAGGTTTTGGGTTATTATTAACTTAAGGCTTAATCTAATGAGAAACCAGATTATGGTTCAGCATGGTTCAATGTTCTTATTAAACCATTGAACTGTCCACATTTCAAATTGTATGATTGGCACCTCCATAGGTATATTATTTTTATATAGCAACTTCAAATTTTTTTGGAGTGAAATCCTCTTTGCTCTATTCTGTCAACGCAGATAAAGTTTGTGGTAAAATTGAAATTTGATTTGATACTTCGCTATTGATGTCATTTAAGTAAAATCAATAACAGAATAATTAAATGCCCGAGCATGTTCTGTTGATTTTTTTGGTGTATGGACCGAAGACCCTCTTTAATTATTTATTACTCTAACCTTAATCTTTTACTTTTTAATATAACATACTCTTTTTCTTTTTTCTAATGAGAATAAATCTAATAATTTTAAATGTATCCTTGAAAGTGACATGATTATATAAATCACTTTCAATTATTTTGAAATTTTTTTTTCTTTTATTTTTGACTTAAAATAATTTTAGGAATAGAATAATATGTTACACTTTTTTAAGTTCATCATTATGATGACACAAGTAGCATTATTTTTTAATCAATCAAACCAGTGTGATTAGGTCCTCAACCATTCACTGACATCAAAGTCCATCAAAGGACAAGAATACATAGATAACATCATCATTAGAAATTTTTAATTTTTAATCTCAAAATGTAATTCAGGTTTAAACTGATCATCTAATGAGGGTTTAGTTCATCGACGATTTATCTAAAAGTCCAACAATAATTAGCCTAAGATTCAAATCTAAGTCTTTTTTTTTTTTTTTTTTTAGTAAAACTTCAAATCTAAGTCTAATGAGCCAATCATTCAAATGAGCATATTACAATCACTCAAATGAGCATCTTACACCCTAATTTGACATTTGACATCTGACATCATTGACTTGATTAAACACAATGGATACTATTATTGAATATAGTAAAATGACATATTCAATGCACGAGGCTCCCGTCAGTAGAAGGTATAGAGTGGGGTAAATGTATTTTTTTTTATAAATTAATTATACTAATAAAAACTATGTCTATGTAAGATATAATATGAGGGTTTAGATGTACCACAAACATAATACCTCAATACAATATTTTTTTTTTTAATACATAAATACAGTTCATAAAAATTTGGACCATTTCTCTAAAAAACAGTAATGAATCTCTCTACAAACTTTAGGGTTCAATACCCAAACTTTCAAAATCAAAACAGAGGAGAGAGAGAGAGAAACTCTCCGTTTCATGTATTAGGATCTCTCTCACCCGCTAGTGTTAGAATCCTTGTACTGCTAAGTATGCCAACTGGTGGGATCACTTTGAGTGATCCATCAAGGTTTTCATATGGGAATTCAATTTATTCCATAAATAAACCTTGAACTTGATTTGACATTAAAAAAACATACTGTTTCCTCCTCCCTCCTCTATAGTATGCCTAAAAAATAAATGACCACAAACATTTCTGGACAAGACAATCATCCTCTTTATTTTTTTAAGTGTTAAAAGTGAAATTTTATATGAACAATTTTACCCTTAAACGTTTTCTTTTTATTTTTATATTTTTAAATTTTCTTTTTTCATTTTTTCTTTGATTTCGGTTGACCTTGGTTTTCTAGTGAGAGACTAAGGGATGGAAGGAGAGTTTGGTTTGGGAACTCCAACGGCAGATCAAGTAAGGTTTGATCGAAGGAGAGGATTACTGTAGATTTGCACAAGGGTGCCAAGGGCCTGTGGTCGGGGCTTTCATGGCTGGTATATATACCGTAGGTAAGAGAGAAAAAAAACCCTTGTTTTTTCCATGGCTACTGGTGTGGATTCTGCAAGTAATCAATCTTCTTGTTCTTTTGTGTTCTCGGTTGACAGCCAAAATAGTCCTGGTAGAAAGCATCCCTCGAGATTCCTCAATGTAGACAGACCCTCGATTTCCATAATAGAAGTTGCAGATGAAATCCTCCAAACCCATTGCCAATTGCATCATTGTGAAATAGGGATTGTGTTTTGAGAACTAAAGGAGACGTAAAGAACTAAACTGGGGTCATGGGTGTTGAGTCATTCCATACAGAAATCTTGATTTCTATCCTTTTTTGGCTGTTGGGAATAGTCTCACATTAGTTAGAGACGAGAAATTTGGGTGCCTTATATATATATATATATATATATATATATATATATATATATATGAGAATCCCTCTACTTACTAGTTTAAACTTTTGAGATAGAAACTTAACATGGTATCAGAGTTTCAGGTTCACTCTATACGGTCACCCAAAAGACAAACCACATGCCACATGTACTGCCACCTAGAAGAGGGGCAACACGTGAGGGAGAATGTTGGGTATAGTCCGACATTGGTTAGAGATTAGAACTTTGAATGTCTTATATATATATGAAAGTCTCTCTATTACTAGTTAGAACTTTTAGGATGAAAACTTAATACTAACTTAAGATTGTCCAATCGTCAGTCCCATTAACACCTCTGAGGTTTTCCAGAGAATTGAGTTGCTGATGTCAGCTCAAATGAAATTTTTCTTGGACAATATTCCCCTTATAATTAAAATAAAATACCATTTTACCCTTCTTCTCCTTGTTTATATCTCTTTATTCTTCTTTCCTCTTCTGTTCTCCTTCTTCAATCCTGATCGATGGCTACCGAGGGTGGAGTAGTCACTGTGGTATCGGATGAAAAGTAGTTCCGTAGAGCTCTGTAATGGTAGAGTTGGGGGAGATGATCTTCTTTTTTATCTTCACTACCATTTTCATTTTAATATATATATATATATATAAATATATATATATAATAATATATATATATATATATATTTTTTTTTTTTTCCATATTATTAATTTTTTTTTTCATCTTCTTCTCTTTGGAACCCTGAAACTCGTTCCAAAAGAATCTTGAGAATTCAATCGAAAGCGTTCTGTCGCTCAGATCGGAGGTTTCAAGAGGAAACGAGGATGAGGACCTCATAATCTTCAATTTGAGAGTGAAAGAAGGCCAAGATTTATGTTATTTGAAGCTTTTGTTATTGATTGATCTGTTGCTTCTTCTCTTCATCTAGTGGAAGGTTCTTATTTGATTTTTTTGGCTCGTCTGGACTTCTTTCTAGGGTTTAGTCTTTCTTTTTTTGTTAATAGAGTGAGAAAAAAGCTTCAAAGTCTGATTTGGAGTTTCACCGTCATAATCAAAGATTTGGAGGGGAGAGGGGAATGAGATCATTGATGAATCTTGGAACGTTTTCTTGAGACGGAGACGGGGAGATTGTTGTAAGTATCACTACCTAATTTTAGGGTGGTTGTTATAGGAACTGGATCAGGTGCCATAATGGAATTGTACAAAGGAAGAAAAGTTTTTACAGTTGTGGTGGTTGTAGAAAATGAAACGATGCCAAAACCCATCTGGGTATCGTAGATATTAGTGTTGTTTCCAATGACATTCATCATTTCTCTGCAGATTCAATTCAATGGAGACATTGAAAGTACGAACAAGAAAAGAACAGAGAAAGATTTCAAAAACCAAGAACAGAGGTGTAGAGAGAGAGAGAGAGAGAGAGAGAGAGAGAGAGAGAGAGAGGATGTAGTAGTAGTGCCTCTTCCCAATTAGTTGGGAGGGGAAGAGATTGAGATACCGTGCTTCTACGGCCATGAAAATGGACTGTAATAAAGGAAAACCCAAACCCTTTCTTCAGAATTCTCCGTCTTTCTCCTTCGAATAGGAAAACTCTAACTCTCTCTTTTGAATTCTTCGTCTTTCTTCTTCGATTAGTATAACTAACATGGCATCGTTTAACATAACATCACGTTGTTGGAAAAATCTTCATGTTGCCGGAGAAAAGGGCAGTTTAGAATAAATCTTTTAAGTTTTTTTAAAATTAAAAAGATAAAATATAAAGATAAAGGGTAAAATTGTATATCAAAAATTTTAGTGATTTCCGTCAGTTAAATGGACCTAGGTGATGTTTTTGCATTCTTGTGGATGTAGATGATATTAGCAATCCTTGATAGGGTGTAGATGAAATTTTTCCTTAAAAAAAATTTGGTCTTCCACTATTGGTATCAAATAGAATATACCTAACAACGTGGGTCTATTTGTATTTAATATTGCTTCTAGGGGAGGCATTTGTTTTTCCTAGAAACGTTTGAGAGCATTTGTCCTTTAGACATACTACAAGAGAGGTAACAGTATTTTATCCTAAATAAAAAATATTTAAAATATAAATATTGCCCTATCAAATGTCTCTTTCATTCATTCACATGTAAACATAACAAAGCATCAACCATTATTACACCAAAACTCATATTGGTTTGTAAAGATAAGAATCTCTTAGTTTTGGAAACCAATTATAAATTATTATTCAGAATCTTATTCTTAACACAACTGACAATAATCCATTCGAAGACTTCAAATGATTCAGTTCAAGGTATTAAAATGATTTTAAAAAATCATGGTTTTGACGATCGTCAGTGCATATGGAGTAAGAAAACTACTCCGCTACCTTGTCGTGTTAGCAGCAATAAAAAAAATGATATTATATTAAAAAATATCTTATGTATATTTAATAATACCTTTGATTGGTTTCATCCAATGTCTTAGTCTAAGTTGTATCATGTTTCATATTCATAATTATTCATATATGAAGGTTTAGAAAATGCAGAAAAATTATTCATAGGGAACACTTTGAGGCAATGAGTTATCATGAACAAATGTAGGTGATACTGTTGTGGTGACATTATAATCAAACACCACCCTTTGTCATCCCCAACCCAACCCCTCAGATGATGCATATTTGATAGTAAGACCGACCGATGATAAAGTAAGATGGCAGACTTGGTCCTCTCTTATCGTTCAACAGACCATTGGATGGACTGAGATGCTTAGCAAGCATGCTGATGCATCCTAATCCGTCCGATGGACGATTGATGGATTTGGCAATGGGTGAAAATCTTTTTCCCAAGATTGCAAGGTCTTTATAGGATTAGCCGACACCTTCCAAAATTGATTATGGCCCTCATTAATAGAACCTATTTATTGTTAATAATTACCTTATGAGCACATGCATCTTGCATGACTCACATTGTACCCAAGAGGGCCTTCTTCGTCACCCAAATATCTGATCCGTGACAGTTCAGTTGGCCCTAAATTATGTAGTTGCCCTAAATTATGTAGTAAGGTAAACCTAAGGTATCTAACTAGGATTCCTTCTAATCCTTTTCGTCAACTATGTAATAACTTACACAATTTCACCATGTGGTACAATTAACTAGCCAATTTTGATTAAAATTTTTACAATTGCAAAAACGTTCAACACCTAGCTAGTAGGTCATATTATTGAAATTGCTATTAAAATTTAGGGAAAATTTCTCCCACCCCTCTGAGGTATATCTTTAAGTCAATCATCCCTATCTTGGCCCATAATATCAACCACCTCCTTTATTTTTGGAAATAATTATCAACACCCCTTGCCAATCTATTAGGTGATGAGATGAATCATAATTATTATTTTCAATGACAATATTACCTTTGAGATTGTAAAATGTCATTTTTATCACTTTGAAACTTAAGTAAAATTTATTTCCAAGTTTTACTTTCATCGTCTCCTCCACCACCCTCATCTTCCCAAATATATATATGGTTCTCAAACTAATTGGTTATTAGGGTTTTCCCAATTCCTGAGGATCCCCTTCCTTCCTCATTCGGCTCCTTTATTGTTTTGTTTCAAATTTTCAAGCCTACCTCTCAATATACGACTTCTTTTCTTTTTGAAACCACCAGCTTCATCAGACTCCCGTTATATTTCTTCTCCAGAGTTTTCCCAACGCTATGGCAAAGGATGCATTAGGGAAACAATGTTGCTGAAAAGTGCTATGGCAAAGAGCGATGGCAGAATCGGAACTCGATTGTCGGAATTGGAACTTGGCGGGCACTCAGAGCCAGAAGAGGGGGTGGTGGTGGGGACGGCGGTGGAGAGGATGAAGATGAAAGTAAAACTTGAAAATCATTTTTACTTAAGTTTCGAAGGATAAAAATGATATTTTATAATCTCGGGGTAATCTTGTCATTAAAAATAGTAGTTACGATTCATCTCATCATATAATGGATTGACAAGGGGTGTTGATAATTATTTTCAAAAGTAAGGGAGGTGGTTAATGTTAATGGCTAGATGGGGGGTGATTGACTTAGGGGTATACCTCGAGGGGGGGTGGGAGAAATTTTCCCTTTAAACTAGGGATGTAAACGGATCGAATTCGAAGTTGATACAAGTGTATCCGAATTCAAATCTGTTTTCCAAATATATTATCCTTTTTAAATCTGAAATCCGTCAAATTTAAATAAAAGAAAAGCGAATTCGAATTTGAGTAATAATCGAAAATCTAGAGAAAATCTGATTCGAATCCGATAAATGACCAAAACTCAGGTTAACTGTAAGGCTTTGAATCCTTGCTGAAACGCAATCCGAAACAAGCAATAGCCAAATGAAAAGGGTAAATGAGGAATAGAAGACAGTAGGAATGGAAGGAATAAAAAAAATTATTATAATAACATTTAAAGAAAAAGAAACAACACCGGGAGAAAAGAAACAACACCGAAAGGGCTGATGCAGCTGGGATTCCCGATAAGTTCCCTCAGCTTCCTTTATATTGCTGCTTCTCCATGCTTTTGAGAAATCGACTAGTTTAGGGGAGAATGAAACCCTAAAATAGAAAACTTTTATGATGGCGATCAAGTTTCTAAAGTCTGGCACAATGAAAAGAGACTATTTTTTGTTCAATGAAAAGAAACTATTCTTTTCTCGACCATCTCACGCTGCAGTCGGAGAAGCTGTAGACAACCAAGATGACCTCTAACGTCTGCAAGAACCTTCAGGTTTCCTTTACAAATCCATATATGATTTCACCGTATGTAGAAGTGGCATAAAAATTTAAAATATAATAAATGAAAAATAACAATTTTTAAGTGGAATCGAATCATCTCTTCCCAAGGGTTCGGGAGGAGACTCGGCTGCCACCAGTCGATGCCCGACACGTGGGCTTTGGTTGGATCCGAACTGTTTAGCTTATGCTAGTGCATAAGCCGGCACCCTAAAATAGAAAACTTTTATGATGGCGATCAAGTTTCTAAAGTCTGGCGTAATGAAAAGAAACTATTCTTTTCTCGGCCATTTCACGCCGTAGTTGAAGAAGCTGTAGACAACCAAGATGACCTCTAACGTCTACAAGAACCTTCAAGTTTCCTTTACAAACCCATTTACGAATTCACCGTATGTAGAAATGACATAAAATTAAAATACAATAAATGAAATAACAATAGTTAAGCGGATTCGAATCATCTCCTCCCAGGGGTTCAGGAGAAGACTTGGCTGTCACCAGCCAATGCTCGACACGTGGGCATCGATTGGATCCAAGCCATCTAGCCATTTGATAAGGTGAAATGCAGAGGGGATGTTGGCTTATGCACCAGCACTGGCTGGATTGCTGGGATCCAGCCAACGCCCATGTGTCGGGCATAGGCTGATGGCAGCCGAGTCACCTCCCAAACCCTTGGGAGGAGACGATTTGAATCCCTGTCAAGCCCGTTCCCCACTGATTCAAATCCTCTCCTCCAAGAGAATATAAAGGAGAGGTGGCGCCTTATGTGGATGGATGACACCTTCATCCGAGCCCCCATCCAAGCAGACACCGAGTCGACAAGCTGAGCCTACAAGATATGTCGGCTAGGATGGAGAGCTCAGATTCACCTAAGCCTCAGTATCATCCATCCACATAGGCGCCACCTCTCCTCCAGATTCTCCTCGAGATTCTTTTAGAGGAGAGGATGTGGATTCGTTCCCCACTCCTATCAAAATACAAAAATTTAATAAAATAAGTAACAGCTATCACACCTCTTCATTCTCCCACCCGTTGACGTCTCATTCCCTTCCCTAAGTAAACGTAGTGAGTAATGATAATATCTCTTAATAAAATAAATGAATATTTTAATAAAATAAACATATGCATTCAGAGTTGATTATATTCGCCTGGTTTGTGTGTTATCCGAATTTGCCTCCGTTTATGAATTAATTTATCCGAATTCGCATCCGAATCCAATTATTTGGATTTGAATTCCTTTAAACGAATGTGCGAATTCCTTTAAACTGTTAGGAATGAGAGTATGCAAACAAGAAGAAAAACACGAAGATTAACGTGGTTCAATACCCCATCGTAGGATGCCTACGTCTACTAGAGAAAATAGTGACTTTTTTCTATTCCCAAGAACAGTCTACAGAATTCTCTACCGGACAGGCCTATCTCATCTGTCAATCGTATAACGTTTCAGCTTTCCACTGTCAGAGGAGAATCCTCTACAGCCCTTGTAGTCTTGCTTAGATTTTCCCACACAGAGACAATTTATAGGGAAACCTAGAAACCCTAATCCTACCACAATTACAAGTTTATCCCCGTACATGTAATAGATTCATACCCTAATACAAGTTTTACCCTTATAACTGCGTGGATCCCACAAAATACAAGATACCAAACCCAAAAAATCTCCACCTGGCTTGGATTCTGCAAACCACCTTGAAGAAAATCCGTTGATGTTGATTCTGTAAATCTGTTTCTGCCAAATCGTTACACCCAAACCAGCATAGTCCACACTTCGTCCGAGTGTCCTGTACAACTCACCACCGTACGATGTGAAATGACTCCGTCTCTTCCACTGCTGCAGCATCACCAAAAAGATCATCGTCACACACAGTCCTCCTATAATTCCAGTTGCACCTGGAACCCTAGCCTCTCACCACCGCACCTCCAATGCAGACCTCGAGAATCGACTCCTCATCCCAACCCTCTGCAATTCCAATTGCACCTGAAACCCGAGCCTTTTACCTCTGCACCTCCAATGCAGACCTTGAGATCCAACTCCTCGTCCCAGTCCGCCAGTCATCCTTTACCCCGCGGCATGACATAAACTGACCATTATGCTCACTGTGACGGGATTCAATCCCATCGTCAGATCCAATACCTGATCCGATCAGATCCACGAACAATTGCCATCACCCTATCAATCTGATCAGGGTCTCCTAGCCGTCGCTGACCATTTGCTCGATTACCACCAAGACCACCACCAATACCCAGGTATGATACCGCCTGATGTAGTCGTTCTACCACCATTCGAGGCCTACCAGATTCCCTTGCAGATCCACTACCATACCGAACTGAACCATATTGGGTAACCCCGCAAGTCTGGATCACTGAATCTACCTCAATCTTTCTGAGAAATAGCAACTTTAGATACTACTTACATAATGGAAGTCCTCCGATCCACCTGCTATCTCTCTTAGTAGCTCTGATACCACTTGTTAGGAATGAGAGTACGCAAACAAACAAAAAAATACGAAAATTAACATGGTTCAACACCCCATCGTGGGATGCTAATGTCCACCAGAAAAAAGAGTGACTTTCTTCTATTCCCAAGAACAGTCTACAGAATTCTCTACCTGACAGACATATCTCATTTGTCAGCCTTATAACGTTTCAGCTCTCCACTGTCAGAGGAGAATCCTCTACAGCCATTGTAGCATTGCTTAGGTTTTCCCACACAGAGACAATTTATAGGGAAACCTAGAAACCCTAATCCTACCACAATTACAAGTTTACTCCCGTACATGTAATAGATCCATACCCTAATACAAATACTACCTTTATATCTGCATAGACCCCACAGAATACAAGACATCAAACCCAATATAAACAAATATGGATCCGAATCGAATTTGAATTTTCGATCATCCATTTACATACTTTAAACTAATTAAAACCGGATTTGATGGACACAATTTCAACAAATTCATGTCATATAAGGTTTCAAAACTCAACTCAATTAATCCTTATCCCAAATAAGTGTGTTAGAGAAGCACAAAAAATATGATATAGCAACTCTATAGGTAAAGGTCCATCTTAGATTAAACTACATGTAAAATTTGATGATCAAAATTCAATCAAATGATTCATAGGTCCATCTTGAATTAAACCACATGTAAAATTTGGTGATTAAAATTTATTCACATGATTCATTGCATTGGAGTATCTTGTTGATTTCAACAATAATTATCTTCTTAACCGAAAGAAAAAAAATTATGAAAAAGGCAAAAACAATCTTTAATATACAAAAACGTAAAATCTTGGAGACTGCAAAATGCTCATTTATGTAGAAATGCATCTTTTTATCAGATGAGAATCATGAGATTTTTCTCTATACTTGTGTTAAGTAATAAGTAGATAAAAAAACAAAACAAGAAACAGAAACACCTTTACTTAACAGAATGTCTCCCTATTCTCTATTGCAGAACAATCTCATCCCAATTCAGTACATAATAAAATCACAAACAATATCGTATTTAAATGAAGCATCTATTATCATGTTGAGTTCAGTAGACTTATCCTTGGCCCTATCCCTAGCCCTCGCCCTGGCTCTGTCACTGGCTGCACGGCCCTGTAATTAGCCGCTTTGGCCCTGGTGTTGGCGCTGAAGCTCAATTTGAAGATTCAAAGCATCTGCATTTAACCCTCAACCCTCTCAGATTTCTATTCAACATCTCGAAAATGCTTGTCACCTTTCTTTGTATGCACCGTTCCTTCGAAAGTGATTGTAGTAGCCTAAATTTTCTTGCTGAATTTATTGGTTTGGTTTGGTTGTTCTGATGATTGAGATTTTTTATCGGATTTTGACGGAGAAGAACATCGTCCAGGTGGATTTTGAGGATACTATTGACTCCATCAAAACCCAGATACAAATAAGAGAGGGTATCTCCAAAAATCTTTGGTTGTTCTTTACTGATGAGATTAGGTTGAAGTGCTTGGAGAGAAACTTTTGCCTTTTGGAATCTATATAATTTTAGATAAAAAAATTTATTAGCATTAAGATTCGATTAGACAAAGGAGTTGGTTTATTTATTATTAGTTGCTTTCTGGTGCACTTAGGTGCGGGTGCCAACCGTTTGATTGAGTTTTTCCTATTTGATTTCCACACTTATTGCTTGGGACGATCTGTTGTGAGTACTCTGATCTAATCTTGGTTAATGGTTTTTATTTTTTCCAAGTTTATAGAAAAAAAGCAACAAAAAAAAAAAGTTCATCCTGAGATGCTTGAATTTCTTGTGATAGTAAAACGTTTATTCATGGAATCGTTACAGGTGTATTTCTTTTGAAAGAGAATCAGAAACAAGAAACAAAAGCTTTATTGAATAATAGAAAATAGACACACGATAGAAACCTCCAAGGATGCAGGATATCATCACATGGAAAAAAATTATGAGGTTGTGTCGGAGACTCTTGGAGCTCTGGTAGTGGTGGAGGCGGTGGTGGGAGGTCATGGTTGCGAAAATGTCACTTTGTATATAATAATTTTAAAGGGTATTTTTGTTTATTCAAATTTTAAGTTGACACCATTAGCAATAAAGTAATAGACTGTAACTCCTAAAGACACATGATAGTTCTGTTTAGTAAATCGATTGTAAGGGGGTGTCTGGGAATATTTTCACTAAAATTAATTATACAATACATTATGATATATGTAGCTATTTGGTATGATTTATAATACTTATTTATATTTAAAATAAATTAATATAATCTAAAATTTACAAATAAGTTAGAATGTGTTTATCATTATTATGATAATTTATTATTACTTCTTTATGTTTAATGGTACCAAATTATTATAATTTACAAATTATAATTTATTCTCATAAATAATTTGTCATAAATAATTTATAAATATAAATAAAAATTACACCAAAGTGTGCCTAAAGGGAGCACATAAACTTTTACCAAAAAAAGAAAGAAAAGGGAACACATAATCAAACAATAATCTATTATAGAGATAATTCATAATGCACTCTTCAACTATTCGTAGATTTTAATTGATTTTAATTTATTTAAAATAAAAATTGGATCCTAAATCATACCAAACACCTACAAATGATAACCTTTCAATTATATGAAAGAGAACCTAAGTGCATTGGACATAACAAATGTAAGAATATTAAACTAAAATTATGATTATGAAATGATTAAAAAAATCATGGTTTTGATGATCGTCAGCGCTTATAGAGCAAGAAAACTATTGCGCTACCTTGCCGTGCTAGCAACAATAAAAAAAATATGATCTTATATAAAGAAATATGTAATGTATATTTAATAATACCATTGATTGGTTTCCTCCAATGTCTTAGTCTAATTGTATAAGATTTCATATTCATAATTATTCATATATAAGGGTTCAGAAAAGACAGAAAAATTATTTATAAGGAACAGTTTGAGGCAATGAGTTGTCATGAACAAATATCATGCCAAACAAAATAGGGTGATTTTTGTATGTGTTACAAAAAATGCATGTTTTTTAATTTGAAAAACACTTAAAAGACATGCATTTGTGAAGGTAACGTCGTTTCTATTCTATGTTTTTCTATTTTCTATGATAAAATAATGATACTATTCTTTCCCCAGATTCAATAAAAGGTGTGATACTGTTGTGGTGACATTACAATCAAACGCCACCTTTTGCCATCCCCAACCCAAGCCTTTAAATGATGCAGGATTTGATGGTAAGACTGAGCGATGATAAAGCAAGATGGTGGACTTGGATCTTCACCCATCGCACAACAGACTATTGGATTGGTTGAGATGTTTGGTAGACATGCTGATGCATCCTAGTCAGTCCGATGGACGATTGGCAGACCAGGCAACGGGAGAAAACTTTTTTTCCCAAGATGACAAGGTCTTTATAGGGTTAGCCCACGTCGACGCCTTCCAAAAATGATTATGGCCCTCATTAATAGAGCCTATTTATTGTTAATAATTATCTTACGAGTACATGCATTTTGCATGACTCACATTGTAGCCAAGAGGGCCTTCTTTGGTGACCCAAATATCTTATCCGTGGCAGTTCAGTTGGGGTTCAGTTGGGCTTAACTTTTGTATTAAGGTAAACCTAAGGTATCTAACTAGGACTCCTTATAATGCTTTTCATCAACCATGTAATAACTTACACAATTTCACCATGTGGCACAATCAACAGATCAATTTTGATCAAAATTTTGGGAGGAGGGGAGACACCCCCTTTCCCATTGGATGGTAGACATGTGGGGCTAGAGAGAATCCAAGCCCTCAATCCGAGCTGACACCTAGCCGACAAGCTGAGTCGACAGGGGGTGTCGGCTCAGATGAAGGGTTCGGATTCACCCGAGCCCCACGTGTCGGCCATCCAACGAGGGGCCCCCCTCCTCCCGAACCTCTCAGAGGAAAGGATGTGGATCCCCCCCTCCCTTGAGGTATACTCTTAAGTCAACCATTTTATCTTGGCCCATAATGTCAACCACTTTCCCTATTTTTGAAAATAATTTTTAACACCCCTTGTCAGTCTATTAAGTGATGAGATAAATCGTAACTACTATTTTTAATGACAATATTACCCCTAAGATTGTAAAATGTCATTTTTACCCCTTTGAAACTTAAGTAAAAATTATTTCCCAGTTTTATTTTCATCATCTCCTCCACCATCATACCCACTACCACCCTCCTCTTCTAGCTTTGAGTGCCCGCCACCGCCATTGCCACCAAGTTTTGATTCTGGCATAAAAGTAACCGAACGAAGCTTCAAAATGCAAATATCAGATTGTAGCGTTACTTCTTACCAGCAAAACTAATATTTATAGAAAAAGAAGGGGGGATGATCGAAATAGGAGACGATGAAAAGTGAAACAATCTATTTTTGAATCGCTTCTAACCATTGTTGAAGCACTAATGAAACATGCATGATCATCAGCTAAGCCATTGTTGAAGCACTAATTTCCTGGATATATCCCTTATGACTTGATTTTTTACCGACAGAGAGAGGGAACCATTGTTGAGAAGGCTGATGATCTCCTGGTTATATGATTCAAGTATGATATCGGTTAGGCCTGTAGAGATAGCATGGAGGAGAGGTGCAAGCAAGCAGTACCAAGGCTTCTCCCAAAATAACCGAATCAAAGGTCAGTGGTTCAAATATTCCAAACAAGATAGTACCTGAGGAATCTCAATCTACAAAATAGTAGTCATGATTCATCTCATCACTTAATGGACTGACAACGAATGTTGATAATTATTTTCAAAAATAAGAGAGATGGTTGACATCATTGGCCAAGATGGATGGTAATTGACTTAAGGGGATTACGGTACCAGATTTGATAGACACAATTTCAACAAATACATGTCAGATAAGTTTTCAAAACTCAACTTAGTTAATCCTTATCCCAAATAGGTGTAATTTAATGTATTTTAATTCAATATTTCAAAAGAGAAGCACAAAAAATATGATATAAGCAACTCTATAGGTAAAGGTCCACCTTGGATTCAACCACGTGTAAAATTTGGTGATTAAAATTCAATCAAATGATTCATAGGTCCATATTGGTTTAAACCACATGTAAAATTTGGTGATTAAAATTCAATGGCATGATTAATTGCATTGGAGTATCCTTGTTGATTTCAACAATAATTCATTTTAATTTGTATATTTGATTTTCAAGCTGTTCTGGTCAATGACCATCCATGTTGGGAATAGTCCAGAGTCTGTCTATTTATTTATTTATTTGAAATTTTTGAGTTAAAAATCTTAATATGGCATCAAAGTTTTCAAATTCCCTCTCATTATTGTCTAGATAGGGACCATGACCACCCAAAAAAAATAGGTGGTCAGAAACTCGTCACCTAGAAAATTGGGACCATTCACCTAAAATAGAAGAACAAGTGACAAAAACACAAATAAAGAGAAAACAGTTCCCCCCCCCCCCCCCAAAAAAAAAGAAAAAAAGAAAAATGCCTATTTTTATTCATCCAGATGTAGAGATATTTAAATTCGGGTTAGTCAAATGAAAATCGGGTCGGGGGATTTTTGCCACGTGGTACTATTGCTTTATTTGACCACAGTCCACACAGGTACCCTCCTACCAAAATCAAGACTTGTGTCCTCAAAACTAACGTATGGAAGAGTCAACAGGGACAGCCGTGCAGAGGGAGAAAAAGAGGACCGTACAACCAAAGGTACAGTCAACAGCCCCCCATATTAGACCCGCATGCCCTTGCATACCCATGTTCTTCTCTTCTCAATGTCCTTTAGATTTGAGCTCACGTGAATACTTTTGACTTTCAACTGATCCAACGGTGATGACTTGAGGTCTAGCTGTACACTCAAAGTCTTCCCCTCTAGACTCTTGTTTTTTTTAGTTCTACTAAAGTACTAGTGGCCATCTGGCCATGTTTTTCCGAAAAAAAGGAACCTAATTAAGGATTTAAATTATTAATTTTAATAAATCAAATCAAACACCTAACCTGTTCAGTCCGTCACCTATTACTATAACTTTTAGTTTTTTTTATTCCTCTTCAATTTATACTTAATCAATTGACTCAAGTAAACGATTTTTTTAAAACTATTTATTTATTGTTTTCTTTCTCTCCAAGTAGGTTTTATTTATTTATTTATTTATTTATTTTTTTTTTAAAAATATTCTATTGATTAATTAAATCAAGAATAATCAAAGTCTCTATCCTACGTAAGAGCCACAAGTCATGGAATGGAATTGGGCAACCTAACTTTCTCTGTACAAGTCACAGCCCTCCTAACTAAGATTTGAGGCACACAATTGGCGGTTCTTGGAACATATCACTAAATGAGAGAATATCCTTAATAATAGACTTTAAATACACATCACAGTCCCTATTAATACCTTTAACCAAATTAATAACCTCTAGATTATTAGATTCAACCCGCAAATTGGAATATCTAGCAAACAAAAAGCGGCTGCAATGCCAGACTTGATTGTTAAAGCCTCACCAACAGCGGAGGAGAGGAAGAAAGGAGTTTCTGAAACAGCAAGCAAAGGTTGACAATATGGGCCAAGATGAGGGGGTGGTTGAATTATGAGTATACCTAAGGGGGTGTAGGTGAAATTTTCACTTCTGAATTTCATATCAATGAATACGACTTTGAAATCTCAACTCTGTTCCGTCTACTCTGTTTATTTTTTTCGCTAACTGACTGCTTTGCCATTTGATTTCTTTCGATTCTCTTCGATTTCTTTGTTCGTTGTTGGCTTTGTCACAATGATTCATCCTTGTGAACAAGTTCAATTGTTCATGTTTCTATTTTTTTTTTTATGAAAAAATTTCACGTACTACCCAAATACTTTGACAAATATTACTTACCTCCCAAAATGTCTAAAAACATCAACTACCACCTAAAATTTCAAAACATTTATAAAAAAGATCCAAATCATTAAGATGGAGCCATTAAATGCAAATGTTAGCTCAAAACTAATTTTAGATTGACAATTACACCCTTATTGTAAGGGAAAAAGTCGAGTTTATCCTTCACTACCATCAATTAGATACTCAGTTTAGAATAGGGAAAATAGAATGTCACTGCGGGACCAATTAAGGATGTTTGTCGCTGCCGGAGAAGAAGATCAAAGCAGATGTAACAAATAACAAACCAGCACGTCCAGCAAAATCCGTCTCCGATAACGAATTTCACAATGCCAATGTGGGGATCCCTTCCCACCTGATCATATCACATTCTGGCAGTTTCTCTCTTCTTTGACCATGTAAACACCAATATCATCTCATATTCAGATATTTTTCTCTCTCTGTGATCATGTGATATACGATTTCTTAATGCCCATTGATATTCTCTTTTGTAATTAGGGTTATCAAAATTGTAGTGGGCTGATATATTGATTCACTTAATTTAACCGTTCAATAGATAAATTCATTATTTTGTTGACCATTTGCCAAAAATTTGGAGGCAAACTCATTCATTTAGTCCTCACCTTTTTAAATTTTGAATAAAATTGACATATCATGTAATGCTTTTGGACTATAACTTACCACATAGTCAACATAAATGGATAATATGGCCATTTCGAGAAGCCTTTACTTTTGACAAACTATGAAGCAAACACTCACCCAAAAAAGTTTCTATATGCTCTTTTTGGGAATCCTTTCTAACCATCAAATGCAATCGCTACATGCTAGCTTGGTTAGTACCCAAATTTTATAGACATGTCGTCCAAACTAGTCAATGCATTCTCCCATTATCGTAGATTTTTAAAGATCTATTTTGCAATGTGTTATTTTTTAATATAATTTAAACTTGACATGTAAACAAGAAACCTGAGAGTTTAGTTGTCTATACAATTTAAGTTTCAAGTGATTTTCCATTTGACAGTTGTTGGCATTTAAAGTCAGTATATAAGAAAGCTTTCCTACCATAGCGTGTAAGAACGATACTCTAGTAAACAAGAGCTAAAGTTCCAAAAAAAACTAATTAGATTATAAGAAGAAAAAACTCTTACAAGCTTGTTATAAAAACCTTTCTTACATTTATATTTGAATTAACTACAGATCTTAAGATTGAAACTTATGGTGTGGATGACCTAAGGATTTGTTTGTCTAAAAAATTAAATCCATTTGACTTGCCATGTCATAATTGTTGGTATTTTAAAGTAAAAGTGAACGCGTAGTAAACGTTCCTAACGGACATGTAATAACCAAACTCCCAACAGATTATTTAAAAAAAAAAAAAGAAAAAAAAATCCAATATCAAGTGGTTAAAAAATTGATTTGCCTGATCTACGGTCAATATTTTTTTTTTTTTTTGAGGTGCCAATATGGGCCCACCGCAATAATGACCCGAAGGAGATTGAAAACCATTAGGAGCGGGTGATTGACAGCTACCACTACGCTACAAGCGTTTTCCCGAATATTAACACATCCATAAAAAACCCCATCGATCTAATCTTCGATCTAATCTAATTGCTTTTGCATCCCAAAAAAAAAAAAAAAAAAAAAAAAAAAAAAATCCAATCCAGCTGCTTTGAAGCTCTTCCTGCACAAAATCATGTATTCGGAGTTTGGATACGGGTCCGAATAAACCCGCTGAAGTGACTCGAGCAACGTCATGCATGCATAAGGGAAAACGTCATCAAATGTTGGGACCTGTTTGTTCAGACTGAAAGCTCCACCTTAACATAAAAACAGAAACCCATAAATAAATAAATAAAAAGTCCACACACAAAGAGTCAGAATCCACGTTACTTTCCAGAGATACTGACAAAATGCCTCAATGTTTGACTGACCTTTTGCTCCAAACCCCCAAAAATTTTAGTCAACGGACTCTATTTTTTATATTTTATTTTGGTAAAACAACGGACTCTATTTTCAAGATTATATAAGATTATTTCTCTACTGTTGATATGGTATCTTCTATATATAATTTTTTTTTCTTTTCATTATAAATATAGAACTACGCTACTATTCTTCTATATTTTTGTTAGGATCTTGGCCACCGACTTTAAACTTAGGTGCTAAAATTATCTTAATAGATACTAGGTTTTGGGTTATTATCACCATAATCTAATGAGAAACCAGATTATGGTTCAGCATGGTTCAATATTCTTTGGACAGTTGAACAGCCCACATTTTGAATTGTAAAAAGGTTGGTTGACACCTGTAAGTCTATAAGTATATTATTTTTATATAATATCTTTTTTTTTTTTTTTGAAATGAAATTCTCCATGTCTTGTCCTGCCAATGTGGATAAAGTCATTGGTAAAATTAAAATTTGATTTGATACTTCGTTATTGATGTCATTTAAGTAAAATTAACGGTAAAATAGTTAAATACCGGAGTGTGTTCTGTCGATTTTTTTGGTCTACGGACTGTAGACCCTCCTTAATTATTTATTATTCTAACCTTAATCTTTTACTTTTTTTTAATATAACATACTCCCTTTTTTATCCTAGTAAAAACAAATCTAATAATTTCACATGTATAATTGAAAGTGACACGATTATAAATCATTTTCAAATTATTTTGAAAATTTTTCTTTTTCTTCATTTTTGACTTAAAATATTATAGGAATAAAATTTTTTACACTTTTTTAGGTTCACCATTATGATGACACAAGTAGCATTATTTTTTATTCAATTAAACTAGTGTGATCAGGTCCTCAACCATTCACGACCATCAAAGTCTATCAGGGGATAAGAAATCATAGATAAAGTTATCATTAGAAATTTTATATTTTTAATCAAAATGTAATTTAGGTTTAAACAGATTATCTAATTAGGGTTTAGTTCATCTACAATTTATCTAGAAGTCCAACAATAATTAGACCAAAATTTAAATCTAAGTCTAATGAGGTAATCACTCAAATGAGTATATTGCACTCAAATTTGACTTTATTGATTCATTAATTATGATCAGAATTGATTAAACACAATGGTTAATTACTGTTATAGAATATAGTAAAAGGATATATCCAGTGCACGAGACTCCCATCAGTGAGGGATCTGAGGTGGAGCAAATGTATATTTTTTTATAGAGTAATTACATTAATAAAGATTATGTGTCGTGTAACATAAAAGTATTCAATCCATTTAGTAGTAGGGTTTAGATGTACCACCAGCATAATACCTCATAGGGATTACAACACCTAATCACATCAGAAGTCACAATATGGAGAACTCTTGCACGGATAGAGCCGTAATGAATCTCTCTACAAACTTGGTTCAAAACATTAACGTTCAAAATCAAAATAAAAGGGGGAAAGAGAGAGAGAGAATTGTAGGGGGGAGAGAAAAACTCCCCCTTGCATGTGTTACGATCTCTCCCTTCCCTGTGTTGATATTATATAATATTGTACTATTAGAATCTCGTATTGTTAATTAAGTTTGCCAATTAGTGGGGACTATGGGGATTAAATCGTCTCTTGTCGTTGAAGGGATTCCAGTAATGATCCAGTGACTAAAGTTCATCCGACATATATACCACTACATCGATATATGCTATCGATCAATTTTTGTTATTGAATCACGTCTAAAAAAACCAAAACAAACAACAAGAGACGTTTTTTAGTGTTTCCCACTAATGGGATCCCTTTGGGTGATCCTATGAAGGTTTCCTCATGAGAATCCAATCTATTTCATTAATAAATATATGGAAAAATTACACAGACACCCCTTCTACTGTTGTGAAATTAACAGAACTACCCTATTTTTTCAAAAGTTACACAGAATACCCCTTTAACAATGCTATCATACAATCTCAGTCCTACCGTTACTTTCAACTTAACGGTAGATGGTTAAATTTTTTTAAAGACAAAAATACCCTCAATGTCTGAATTGTTTCTTCCCCAACAACTATGGCAAACAAAGATTTCGGAGTTTCACTTGATGGCGTTGAGATTCTCTGGACCAGCACCGTCGAGCCTACAGATTCTAGAATCTTTTGGAAAGTCAGGAAGGATGTCACCAGGTTCTCCTCTCTTCTCTCCCATTCAAATCTCACCCTCTCTGTCATGCTTGTGAATGTCATAAACGACATCTTCATCGGTGTCTACCACGTTAACATCTCTTTGCTTTATTACGGTGAAAACAAAGCTGGGGTTCAGTCGGGGGCACCAAATCGGTTGTACAATAGAAAATTGGGACTTTCAATGGAAGAGGAAACATTGGGGTTTTGATCCAAGGCGAGGAAATTGATGTTCATATCTGATGTTCAGAGGAATCCAAAGTACAATAAACACAAACCCAGATTCCATTTAATCGCTTAGCAAGCAGCTATGGTTTAATCGCTTAGCTTGCGAAGAAGAAGGATTACATTTTGTTGATGACGAACGACGAGTGGTATATAATACAGTGCCCTCTTCTTCCTTCTGTGATTAAAACCCTCGATCGAAAATCTCTTCGAAACCCTCTTCTTTTGCGATTAAAGCCCTCCTGTGACAACATCCCCTAACGATATGCAAAGCAAATCAATCGACAAAACTATGACACCCAAAATCCAATCGAAACCCAACCGTTAATTGAAATTTAACTTGGATTGTTCTTCTTCTTCCCCTTCATTCTTTGTATGGAATCTGGATTACATCATTAAAAAGCAGAGCCCGTCATCGATGAGGGAAAGAAAATGAGTAGGGAAAGACAAAATCTTGGGAGAAATCCTTGCTTTTTCGAGAAGAACCAGTTGGTAAGTCTCGTTCGTGTTGGTTATTCTTTGGTGCCAGATTCTACCTTTAAATTAAACTATGAACCAAGAGTTATGGAAGCTTAAACTCAATTGAAGGTGAGTAAAAGAACGCAATCTGGGTTTGATTTATAGAGCTTTGCCAGGATAACATCAAGTGTGCAAGGTTTATAGATTATTGATAAAATTCTAAAGATGAATTTGTCTTTTTGGTTTGTGAAAAATAATCTGCAGGCTTTTATCTCAAAAGCCTGAAGAGTCCAAGGATGGGTCGAGTTGCAGACGATGGTCGCAGACGGTAGTTGGAGAAGAAAGAGGAACAAAGAGAGATTTTCGTTTGAGAATAAAGAGGAACAAAGGGTATTTTTGTCTTTAAAATTTTTTGACCATCTACCGTTAAGTTGAAAGTAACGATAGGGCTGGGATTGTATGATAGTATTGTTAGAGGGGTATTCTATATAACTTTTGAAAAAACAGAATAGTTCTATTAATTTCACAACAGTAGAAAGAGTGTCTTTGTAATTAATCCAAAATATATTTAGACAGACATGTGTAATTAATCCAAAATATATTTACTTACAATGACAGACAGAGTTGGAATTAATTGCTATCATCCCTCTAGTACGTTCCATGGGAATGTCTTGTGCAGAATACCTTAAATCTTTGATTTGACATAAAAAAAAAGTTTTAACATATTTAAAGTTACAATATTAATGCTTTATCAAACATTTTTTCATTCGCATGTGAACATAGGAAGGCATCCACGGTTGGTACACCAAAATTCATAATGGTCAACTGTTAAGATGAGAACCTCTTAGTTCTACAACTAATCATAAATTATAAGAATATAACTGATAGTAATTTGCTCGAAGATCTTCAAACGCTTTGAGATTAGAGGCCAGCCGTGTTTCAGGATCTTCTTTTCAATCGATTTATTATTTATGAAACGGAGTTGCTTTTTCCAAGGCATGCTTCAATTGATTATCATCGTAATCAAAAAGCCAGAAACCAATTAATTGATAGTCCATGCTTCCTAGGATCAGCTTTTCCCCCTTCAGTTTGGAAATGCATCTAAGAACTGGTTCATGCAAACGATTTCAAAATTGATTCGCCACTCAGATCTAGTTCGGTGTACACACATATGTACACTCACACTTGTATTGAAATCATCATTCTCAAGAATACACAATATAACAACTATATGAACTATAGTTGTCAAGGCTTTAAGGTGACCCAAGGCACTGGAGAGGTGCCTAGGCACTTAGACATACCTAAGGCGTATCCAATACGTTCCCTAGGCATTGTAAAATGACACCTTAATAAGAGGATTTTCACAAAAAGATAGGGGTTAACGTATTGATTTTTATTGTTTTCAATACATATGCATAATTTCATGCATTATGATGTATATATATAATTTATACATTTAATAAAAATGCTATAGATGATATTAATTAAGAAAATAAAAGAACAATTAAAACAAAGCGTCATAAAACAAGGTGACCAACTGCATGAACGCCTTGACAACTATGATATGAACAGAATATCTAGTTCTTCTTTACTTGTGAATAATTAAAGGTATAAACCTAAGGACAAATAAGTGCAAATTAATTGTCATTTAAACTATGTAAAACTGGATTCGATAGACACAATTTCAACAAATACATGCCGGATAAGGTTTCAAAACTCAACTCAATTAACCCTTATCCCAAATGAGTGTGAGTAACATTATTTTAATCCAACATTCCAAAAGAGAAGCACAAATAAGGCAACCCTATATCTAAGGTCCATCTTGGACTAAACCGCATGAAAATTTTGGTGATCAAAATTCAATCACATGATTCATAGGTCCATCTTGGATTAAACGACAAGTAAAATTTGGTAATCAAAACTCAATCAAATGATTCATGGGTCCATCTTGGATTAAACCACATGTAAAATTTGGTGATCAAAATTCAATCACATGATTCATTGCATTGGAGTATCCTTGTTGATTTCAACAATCGATTCATTTTAATTCGTATATTTGACTTCCAAGCGATTTTGGTCGACGATAATTCTTAAGCAAAAAGGGTGAATAGATGCTTATATTTGTCATGTGGTAGATATGTCCTCTATTCACATGTCAAATGATTTGACTTAATCGGATTTACCCACATGAAAAAATAAAGCATGGTAGAGCTGATGCTAAGTTTGATATATCCCTTATTTAAAGTATTTCTTAGGCATTCAATTATTGGAGAAACAGTCACAATTATTGATACTTTTCTATAGGTGTCTTGAGAACATATCATATTCTTTAATTTCACTGTTTTGTTACCACAAGATTCTTAAGTTCGGGGTAAAATTTATTTTTTATTTCTTTTTTTTATAATAATTTACTATTATATCATTGACAAGAGTTGTCATTATCTTATACTATTTCCAGAATAGATAAAATGGCAAAGTTACTATCAATACAAAAACAATCATATTATAGTAAGAGGGCATAGAAGTAAGATTCTAAATTGTTGACACCTTTCGAGGTGTCAATAAGAAAATCCCACATAACAAAAACCAGCCAGTAAGATATCACAGTGAAAATTTTCATATCACTCTTTTCTGTAGTTGTGTATATCTACAATTTTTGTTTGTGGATTACGGATCATAAATTTTTTTTTTTTGGTGGTTATCCATGTACCAATGGAATATAATGTTTTTAAAAATCCCAAGACAATTCTGAGTCATTCATTTATATGGTTTTTATAATCTAATTCAAGTTGATAGAATACATAGTAATACTCTGAGTACTCTCATACACAAGCATGGACATACACATGATTTATGTCAATATAAAAAAGGTATCCAATTGAATTTGAACCAAATTTGATGTAGGTAGTCTAAACTATTTTAAAAAAAAAAATAAACGTATCAACCCATGTAATAAATAGAAGACTAATATCATTTGAAAAAAATTAAAAACGCTTGTTATAATAATCATTTATCTTCTTACCCAAAAAAGAAAAACAATAATAAAATTTTTTTTTGCTAAAATATATTTTTCTAATTTTTTTTGGGAGGAAACTATTGTACCATATGTTCGGGCATATAATTTTTTTACTATTTTTATTCATCCAAAAATAGGCATTTAAATTCGGGTTGGTTAAATGGAAATCGGGTCAGCTAATTTTTGCCACATGGCATTACTGTCAATCCCCATTTTCTTATTTGACCATAGTCCACAAAGGTACCTTCGAGTTGAAATCATCTTCAATTATTGGAAGCTTCAATCCAGCATCCAGCGATTGAAATTAACCAAGCACACCTAGATATATTGGTAGACGCATCTAGTTAACTCCACTTGTTGGATGTTTGATTACCTTCAATAATTGAAAACGAATTGCATTCGATACCCTCCTACCAAAATCAGACTTCTGTCCTCATAAATAAATAATGTATAGAAGAATCAACAGGGACTGCCGTGCAGACAGAAAGAGAGGACCGTACAACCACATGTACAGTCAACAGCCCCCATATTTGACCCGCTTGCCTTGCGTACCCGTGTTTCTCTACTCAGTGTCCTTTAGGTTTGGGCTCACGTGAATAGTTTTGACTTTCATAAGATCAAACGGTGATGATTTGAGGTCTACCTGTATACTCAAAGTCTTCCTTTCTAGACTTTTTTTTTTTTTTTTTGGGTAATTTCCTTCTAGACTTTTGCTTTTTAGTTTTGTTATAATGTACAAGGGTTTGTTTGATAAAGTTTTTGCTTCTAAATTTTATGAATTTTAGTTCTTGAAGAGTCATTTTACAGTAGAAGCATATTTGATAATTCTGATTGAATTCCATTTCTTATAGAATGAATTAGATTTAGAATGACTCCATAATTTAAAATTTTGGAGTTATAAATACTTGTTTCAAGCTATTGGATCAATTTTTGGGAGAAAGAGAAAAATCGATTCTCACATGACTCTCACTTGATCACCACCGCCACCATCACCACCACCCACCACCGCCACCACAACCACCACCACTACCAGCACCAATCACCCACCACCACCACCGTCGCCACCACCACCCACCACCCACTTCGCCGCAGTCGATACCACCACGACGGCCATTGCCATCACCACCACTGTCAGCACAATAACTGCCACCACCACCACCCACCATTACCATGATTGTTTTTTACACTTCGTTTAGGGGGATAGTGTGTTATTAAACATGTTTCTAATTCAAAGATATCTGAAATCCATTTTAGAATTGCATTATCAAACAAGTTTCTGTTCCAAAATAATCCTAAAGTAGTCTGAAGTAGAATCTAAATTAGAACCAGAATCCAGAATCCAAAAACAAAAATTTTATCAAACAAACCCTAGTGGCCATCCGACCACGTTATCCAAAAAAAAGGAAGCTAATTAGGGATTTAATTTATTCATTTTAATAAATTAAATCAAACACCTAACCTGTTCACTCGGTCGCCTAATATTATAACTTTTATTTTTTTATTCCTCATTATTATTCCTCTTCAATTTATTTAATCAATTGACTCAAGTAAACGATTTGTTTTTTTTTTTAAAAACTATTTATTTATTGTTTTCTTTCTCTCTAAGTAACACACAAGCTTAAGTTCCAGAAGTTAATGATAATAATTTATTATTAACATTGGAGTCATAAAAAAAAATAATAAAAAATAAAAAATTAATGTTTTAAGGAGGAAGTTTTATGTTCGACTATGTCTTTCTACGGCCTCTCACATGGCCTGTTATAGACTCTTCTACCCCTCTTGCATACTTGTGCCTACCCTTCTTTTAAGAGCGTGACTCACCTCCACTCACTAACTATGTTGAATGGGTTCCCATAATCCAGAGATGGGTCTCATAGCCCATGAACGGAAATGGGATCCCATGGAGGATTCACGTATGTGAACCATTCTTCGATTAAACTCTATGAATAGAAAAGCGAGAGCTATGTCAACATCTCACATATCTCTCTTTCTTTGCTCTCCATTGAACGATTCATCATCATCCGCATTCATTGATGGTATAGACAACATCAAGGCTCAAGAATCCTCTCTCCACGTATAGAAGCCAGCCAGTCAGCCAAACATCGGACGAGCTGGGATACATCAGCACACATACCGATGTATCCCAGCCTGTCCGATGTTTGGCTGGCGGACTGACCAGTTGGTGAAGATTTGGATCGTCTCTCCACATCACCACCAAAATAAACAAATAAAATAAAAAAGAACTATTCAATGAATCGAGTCTAATATGGGTCATTGCCCATTTTACATAGTTTGGTATTAAATGTTCCAGGAACTATACTCCCCCATTCCACTATTTAGGCCATATCCTCTTATCAGCCCATGATCAATATTGAACAAGCACATGGGAATATATTCCTGAGCTATTTACAGATAGGGGAAGGTTCTCTGTCTGGTTATGTGGCTCCTACACTAATGCAGGGGGAACAATGAGATTACACACATGGGCATCCAAGAAAGAAAGGGGAAGAGGGTGATCATTTCATCCCTCCAGTGTTTAGATGTAGAAGCACAGTGTGGGACATAAATCTTTTCTCATAAAGATTCTCACAATGCCAATGTGGGGATATCCTCCCATCATCTCACATGCTGGTATTTTCTGTCTTCTTTGAACATCAATATCATCTTACAATCTGATATTTTTTTTCTCTCCTTCTGATCATATGATGGAAATACCATTTCTTATATTACCAAAAAAAAAAAAAACAAAAAAAAGATGGGGCATGGGAAATTACCCCACAGAGGCATTGTGGGAAACTCTACCATATAAAAATAACTGGTTGTTGGAGGCATCAAATTTAGTTTTTCTTGAAAATCCATTAATTTGGACTCTAATTCAATTAAATTTTCTTGAAAGTCAACTGATATCAATCCATCCATCCAATACTTACTCTGATATTCCTTTCCAAAATCAACTAGGATTTTCCCACTGAAATTAAGCTGCGCCAGAGGTTTGCATCAATCCCAAATGCTTATACACCTTTGATCTAGCTGTTCAAGGTCGAGAGTTAAAAAAAAAAAAAAAAAGGGTATCAGATCAGTCGATTCAAACTGATTTTAAACATGAACAATTTCGATTCGATTCTGTTTTAATATTATTATATATAATATTGATCAAATGTGAATTTTCCATTAGATCCGTACACCAATTCAGATCAAATCGGTTTTGGACTTACACCAATTCAGATCAAATCGGTTTTGGACTTGCCTGATCTGTGCCCAACCATTAGCCAAAGGATTTTGAATGTTAGCTACCCACCTAATGCAAAGCAAAGCTGTACTACTACAATCTTTGAGATGATGATAGATTACCAACATGAGATATCCATTACCTTTCCATGGTTTTGTCCATCAAGCTAGTTTTCAGGATCCATTTTTAGGGCTTACAAGCTAGTTTTCAGGATCCATTTTTAGGGCTTATGTTGGTTATGGAATGTTGCAACAAATCTGATCCATTCTCTACATTGATCAAACAATTAAGAACAGAGAAAAATAAAATAGGAGAGGGACCACTGCCAGACATGAACCAATGCAGGATGAGAACGCACAAGAACATCCAACCTCCTAACAAAAATAGAAACGACTGAAGATCTATCAGAAATTAATTAGTAGCAGAAGAAATTAAAAAATTATCTCCATCATCTTTCTTCTTTATCCTCTCATCTCCCACACCCCCCCCCAAAAAAATAAATAAATAATCTTCTGACCGTTATATGATTCTGCATGTTCTCTCTGGTTCTGACTCTTCAGATCTGATTTAATTTTCTGGCCATTAAGTAGTTTTTGGATTTGCAGTTGTAGACAAACTTCATTCTGTTCATACCTTTAAAACCCACTATTTCACTGCAACGACCCTTCACATATTTAAGAATCATTACTACTAAAAAGTAAAAAAGAAACCTCTGTACATGGAGATATGTACGAAGGGATTGGGATTGAGATTGGTACCTCCATTATTAGTTTTGAACAGAGAGAATGATTTAAATGACATTACTTTACGATATATTACTACAATGCTACTAAAGAGCAGAAACAAGAAACCGGCTATGGCTAAGCACGCCTGACTGGGAGTAAAAGTATGAACAGTGCTCTCCCAGTTGATGATTCAGTACAGACAGACAGAACGAACTGCAAAAAGATAACTACCAAAAGAAGAAGAAGAAGAAAAGGAATCCATCCTTCTTACATAACTCGCCATGATTCCAAGGTAGGGAAGCTCTGGAAGGAATCAAACTCTAAACCTGCGCCAGCATCCACCACCGGCGCAAATGAGACATGACCCGTTGCTGCCTGTGTAGGACCCACAATCTGCTGCTGCTGATGGTGACGGTCCAACAAAAACGCTGACGTGTCAAGAGTAGGCAAGCAGCTCTGTAGCCGGTTTCCTGGACGTTGCGGCTCTGGTTTCAACACCGGTGCCGTTGTACCGTCAACCGGTAAACGTGGGTTGCAGAACCCAATACCGGTTACCTGCTGAACCATTTGTCGAAAGTTAGCAGGATCTGCTGTGATGAAAGTCGTCGGTGACCGCTTTGATGCACGAGATTTGCGCTTCGAGATCTTTCCAGTGGCGGCGCCGATCGTGTTCCGGCGATTTTGCTTCGTTGCTGTTTCAGGATCTGATCCTGACATCGTCGAGGTCGGTGTTGGTGCTGGTTCGGACTTCACGAGCTGGACTAAAGAGCTATTGTTGTTAGAATCAGTTGTTAGGGTTTCAGACCCGTTGGAAAGAGATTTCTGGAGTGCTTTGGTTAGGGTTTCAGTATCGCGAATGAAGGCTTCAGAGATCCATGAGTCTGTGAAGGAAGGACGGTACGCCCAGTGTTCTACTAAACTCGCTAGGTTATCAGAAGACGCCATTTTCTCTTGATTCTGCTTTTTTCTCGCGATTTGAATGGAGAACGACAAAAAGATTCACAGCATTCTCTAACAAAATCCACAAAAAGAGACTGCAGAGAGGGCAATCGGATGCGGATTATGGCGGGAAACGATTCAAATGGTCGAAGTAATGAAGAAAGTATAAAAAAAAAACAGGGTAAAACGATGGTGAATGTCACAAGAGACACAGAAAGAGAGAAGTACCTGAAAAAACCAGAGTAATCTCAAACCAAAACAAATTTAGCTACAATTTACAAAGGTGATTCAAAGAGCGACGCCAATTTGATCTCACCGGAGAAAAAACACTGAAACCTTCAAACTAAAATCAGATGTGTTAGTTCACTTTGCAACTAAGGAGCTCAATGAGATTGAAGACCTGACGATCGAACAAGATAATATAGAGAGATAAAACGAAAGAGAGAGAGACACAGTAAGAGAGAGAAAGAGAGAGAGAGAGAGAGAGAGAGGGAAATGAGGGTTAAGCTATAAGATCGAAGACAATAAATAGGACGGTGGAAGGAAACCGCGTTTCTCGGGACACGTGTAGCTTTACAATATCGGGTTAACTCGTGTGGGTTGGGAACTGACTCGGTAGTATGGTTAAAGTACTACCTCTAAAGAAGTGCTAGTGTATTTCTGTGCTGTGCTGTCTTTGCGGCTTAGCTATCTGAGGGGTTAAATTGTAATTAAATACTAAGTAGGTGGGGTCATGACGCGTCATAGACGCCGACGACGCGTAAACACACTTTCCTCCGAAAATTTCGATTTTGGTTCTTTTAATTTGGGCCCACTTTATTTGGGCCCACTTTATATAAACTATAAGGAGGAGCCCTAATTATAAATATCGTCATTTGTTTTTTATAAAAAAAAATTAAATACCATCATTGTTTCAAAATTTTAATTAGGAGCAACTCGGTGCTTTGGTCCTTTTGGATGAGGCAATTGGTTCGGAGGGTTGGACCATTTTAACCGCCATATAAAACTCTCTTGGGGTTTTTTTTTGGGTAAAAGAATGCTGCCCTGTGAAATAATCATTCTGTTGTTGATTATTTTATAGCTATGAGATGAATATTTTTATTTTTTTACATAGAGTATGTGAGGTCCGATCATTAGCAAATGTTTTCGGATCTTGGATCTAATCAAAATTTCTCGATTTTGGGTACATGAGTCTGGTCTAACTTATATCCAATTTTAACAAGTTTTTAATCTAAGATTAAAAGATTATCTTATCAAGTGGTTAAATAAAGTTTCGAAATATTAAAAAAAAAATGATGGAACATACGGAAATATAAGGGAAATTACAATGATACATGGAAGGTATATGGTTCATTTGCATCTAAGGTTTGAATAAGTGTCAAACCAGACCATATCTCATTTATCCGATAGTTGAAATTGCCACATGACAAAAATAAATATTGTCAAAAATTTGTCAATCAAATATGTATTAAATTGTTTAATATTAGTTATTTAATATGATAATTAATAAGTTAGAATAAATTTCAGTTACCACCCAAAATAGTTTTGAAACATCACCTATTACTCATAATTTTCAAAAAATATCACCTACTATCCAAACATTTACCACCGTTAATCAAATAGATCTACTCCGTTAAACATATACCGTTAGTTCCTGATGTCATCTAAAATCAATTTTAAAATGGACAATAATACCCTCTTCTTCTCTCAACTTCTTTTAAAAATAGTAAAAAACCCTCTTGCTCTGAAAGCGTTCTTCGCTGACGACGATATCAAGCTTCATGCTCTTTGTGCATCTCTTCATCTTCGTTGATGCCTATGTCATTCTCGAATCTGTGCATCAAATCTCATCATCGAAGGTTTTGTGGAGAGCCAAGCGACGAAAATAGCAGGATTTCGGGGACCTAGAATTTCTAGCAGATCTGAAGCATTGATCACTAAGAAAAACTTAATCCCCTGGATTATATAGTTCGGTACGAAGGTTCTCCCCTGGATCCATCAGAATTCGAAACAAAAGTGTTGGCATTAACCGAATAACTGGTACCAATTGGTTCTTTCAAGTTAATCAATGCCTCCTAAATGATTTAAAGAACAAGGGAATATTATCCTCCTCAAACTCCATCAGGAATCTGCAATTGCAAAAATCACTCATTGCTAAAACCTGGAATATTATCCTCCTCAAACAAAGGAAGATGAGAGAAGAGTTAGAAATCAAGAGCAAAGAAGGAAAGGTTTCAGAGTTTTTTCGAATCGCTCTAAAGGTAAGAGTTGTTTGCTCTTCTCCATGGCTTCCTTCTTTAGCACTGAATCGCTGTTCTCTTGGCTAGTCCTACTGCTAAATCTGCTGCAAGTTCAGCATCACTGATGCCTTTGGCCCGAAAATCTCGTTCTTCCCCCTTTTATTAGGTTAACGCCGACTACATTGCTCTGAAATTTTTCCTCTGTTTCGTCTTCTTGAACTTAGTCCAGTTGTCTTTCATTTCCCTAACCATCGTCTTTGATCTCCAGATGGTTTTTCTCCACAAGCTCACTGAACAACAACGAACCCACCTTCGACAACCCTTGTTTTTCTCGATTGTTGCAGAGAACCTAATACCTTTCAGGCTTTTTTTTTTTTTTTTTTTGGTAAAATTTTTCAGGCATTGATTTGTGCATTTTAGAGATACAATAAATTTGTTAATTTCGTTATGATGGAAAAAAAATAAAAAGGTAAAAATGTCTAACAGTGATTTCAATCTCTTCCATCAGTTACTAGGTGTAATTGATATTTTTTGAAATTTGTGGGTAGTAGGTGATGTTTCAAAACTATTATGGGTAGTAGCTGAAATTTATCCAATAAATTATTATTGTCCTTAAATCTTAACTTAAGAAGTGTTCAAAATTAAGGATGAAATTTAGCAATCTATGAATATAGAGTCAGCGTACTAAATATTCTCTTAAATGGAGAAACTGGACACAAGTGTGTGAGCATATATATGTGTGTGTAGATTGAATTGGATTAGTGTCAATTGTGCTATGGACAAAATTTTCATTAATAGGTTGCAATCGATCATAGACATGAAAGGTCCTTATTGTTACAATTAGGAATTATGGGTTTTTGTTGTACTAAGGATTGATGTTTCGTGGATTATATATCAATGTACTAGATCCATGGATTTTAATCGTCAATGAAGGAAGCACTCAATTAAGAATCCACTTCCCGTGTAGAGTGAACATCAAAAGACAAAATGTATGATCATGATTGGATGAAATTCCATATGCTTTGTAAGTAGCTTACAAAAGGTTTCAAAATATCATTAAAATATTAATAACTATTCTCTAAATGTTGTAGAAACTGTTTAACTGTCCAAATGATTGTTAAGATTCTCTTAAGAAAACATACTAATGGAGTACTAGGCTAGTGACAATATTTATTTCATCCACTATTCATTAGAACTAGCTAGGAATAGCCAAGGCATCAGAATTTCATCCATTATGTTGTGCAATATTGTAAAGTGAAGGAAGTCTACATTTGGTACATCAGCTATGTAATATTTTCACTCCATGAGAAGGATTGAATACTGATCTTGATTAACACTACATGGAGGTATGATCATGGTTTTATTTTTAAAGAAAATTTTTTAAATAGACATTACTAATCAACAAAGTAAGCCATAAAAGAAGGAATTTGTAGATGATTGTAGACGAGCTAAAAAACATTCTGCATTTTTTTATTAATTTCATAAAGTTTCCCATGTGGGTATAGGCTGAATTTGAATCGAAAAATGAGTTTTAAAATCTAAAAAAGACAAGAAAGTTTTCGGTTGGGATCCTACCTTCCCCTATGCCTAAAGCATAACTAGGTCTAGAGTTAGACTATTATATACACAGTTTTGTTTGTAATTCAAAAAGTTCAGACCGGAAACAATTTGAATTTGAGTTTTCTTTGTCACTGTAGAAGCTTGCTAACATTGGAATTGGATGACCTAAGCTCTTTGGGAGATAGGTACCCTCCATGAAAACAATCGAAGGATGGAGGAAGTCAAGTGATGGAGATTTTTTATATGAAGGTTTAAGTCAATAATAGTATTTGGAATCATATATTGTTGAAATATTTTATTCAAAAGCTTAAGTTATTAAGTGAAAAAATCAATTAGTATATTAAGACGTTTTATGTTTAATGTTTTTCGTTATGGGACTATTTTCAACACTCTTCCTCACGTGTTACCTCTATATCGTTTGACATAGTACATGTGATATATGTGGTCTATTTTTTAAATGACTATATATTATTGTTTAATTAACATAGGACATGATTGGCTCTGATACCATATAAAATTTTTATCTCAAAAGTTCGAATTAATAGGTGGAAGGACTTCGAGGTGTATAAAGGAGAGTTGTAAACTATTTGAAAGTCAGTGTGGTATTAAAACTCCTAACATTTTAATTATATACGATCACCTAAAAGAGGGATCACATATGCCATGTATACTACCACCCAAAAGAAGGATAACACGTGAAGGAGAGTGTTGGAAATAATCCTATATTGGAAAACGTTGGACCTAAGATATCTTAATATACTGGTTTATTTTTTTACCTAATAGCTAAAGCTTTTGGGTTGGAAACTTTTACATAGTATCAGAGCGAGTTTTCATCGTTTGTAATCTTCATGTGCCTACATTAAATACTGCCACATGTGCGGGGGAGTGTTGGGAGTTTTAATCTCATACCGACTACCAAATAGTTTAACCCCCTTATACATCTAGAAATCCCTCCACCTACTAGTTCAAACTTTTAGGATGAAAACTTTACATATATATATGCTTTCAACCATAGTTCAACTATTCAGTATTGGATCAACTGAATCATATCGATTTTGATCTTGATCTCTCGATTTCAATTTTTTTTAATATTATTAATTATATACAGTGTTGGCCACTTGTGTCAGCTTCTTATTGAATCCGTACATTGATTCGATCCGTAATAGATCAATTTTGGACATAACCAAAATCATATCTGATTCTTGAATTTAGAACCTTGCCTCCAACCATGGTAGGGAGGGATTGAAAAACCTAATCCTTCTAGAATAACTGTGGATCAATCAATTTGTCAATTAATAGTTTGTCTACCTCTAGGATGGGTCCATAGACCCAAGATCAAACTCAATTATGGTCCAAACAACCCTTTGTAATCATCTTCTCTTTAAACATTCCAAAGGAGACATTATAATGGAGTCGCCTATTTACAAAGTTCCATCTTACCACTTTATTTACGAAATTCCCATAAAACCTTGTTTTCGACGCCCTCAATCCCTACCCCCAAAATAGAATTGATGTCAAGCTCCTTGGGGGTTCAAATTGCATGGAATTTTGGGGCTCACTCTTCGTATCAGCCTACATGCATATCCCATGTTAAAATATAAAGCATTTAAAGAAGGGTCCCTCTCAATGTCACAGGGTTGGTTACGAGGTTTCATGTAACTATGCCCTTTAAACACACTTCTTAGGCAGAAGACTCAACAAAAAAATCTTCTCCCGCGCATTAGTTCGTCAACCAATCATCTGACGAGCTGAAATACATTGGTATGTGCCAATCATCTGACGGACTGAAATACACCGGCACATATATCGATGCATTCCAATCCGTCAGATGTTTGGCTGGCGAGTTGGTACGCGGGAGAGGATTTCAATCCGAAGACTCAATGCCAAGGGTGAAGATGATTTGTTATTTTATTTTGGATCCGATGCAATTCCGACGATGAGAAGACCCGATTATACATACATGGAAACAAAACCTTAATAACGAATGTTGAAAGTCAACCTCTATTAAACATTAGGATACCATTGAAAAAACATAGGAATATATGAATACATATGATTTTTTGTTTAATCAAGCAATCAAAGAATTTTATAGGACAACAACCCTTGAATGTTTTGTTAAGAACAGAAGGGGATAGAAAAATGGGGGGATGTGGATTATTGCTAATAGAATTTTGTTAGGGCAAATTTGACTAAACTTGTTGGAGTTTTGCTTCTTGGTTTGTAGAAGTCAACTTTCAATGTATAATGGAATTAGAAGAACACAACCAATGAAAATAATTCTTCTAGAATTTTTATCACCATTATCTTTGAAAGCAACCTCACCCATTTTTAGGGTTTCTCAAGTTTTTTTGTTTTTATGTGAAATATAATTATTCAAAATTAAAGATTGATCCAAGTTATCTAGTCTAAAAAGTATGTGTTCATGATGTGCCTTAGATTCTTTTTGGTGTGTATTATAGAATTAATTATATAATACATTATGACACATATAATTGTTTGGCATGATTTATGGTATTTATTTATATTTAAAATAAATTCATATAATTTAAAATCTAGAAGACTATTATTACTCTTTATGTCTAATGATTTTAAATGATTTTTTTATAGTCATAATTTATTCTTATAAATGATTTTTTATAAATAAATCATAAACATTAATATAAAATATACTAAAAAAACAGAAGATATGGTTCAAACCAATTGTTTAACTGAACCAAATAATAATATAAAAAAAAAGAAATCGAAAAAGTTCAGAACAGGAGAATTGGAGTAATACATATTTAGTATGGGGGAGTTTCAGTAATTATTCTAATTTTACCATTGGAGGAACCGCGAAATGAGAAAAGCTGGACCGCACAAGACGATCCATGCGGTCGAATCCTTGAACCTTTTTCACCTTAGGATGTGTGTGCTTCCTAGAATCATCCTCTCGAATCCAACGGTTCATTGTCACCAAGTAATCCACCGCTTCTTCAAGGAAGGAACGTTGGGCGGGCGCCAGCAGTGACATCATCAGATTCTATAAATGATGTATTGATGACGTGTTGCTGATCTATGAGAGAGAGAAAGATAAGGATGGATGTGACAGTTGATGCCTACACCGAAAGCTCTGGTGTCCGAGGCAATCTTGTCGCCCAAGAATCCCGTTAACTCTCATGCAGCGCAGCTTGGTCGGCTACAAGCCGACTTACCACATGATGGGCTTTAGCCGTTAGTTAACATCCATTTTGGTTAATACATCTGCATGGTATGTTATATTTTCTTTACCCACGTGGGAGAGGATTTCATTTATCAAAAATAAAATAAAATAAAAGGTAAATTATACATACACCTCTTTTATTGTAATGAAATTACACAGAATTATCTTATTTATACAAAAATTATATAGAATACCCTTCTAACAATGTTATCATACATTTTCATCCACATCGTTACTTTCAACTTAACAGTAGAAGGTTAATTTTTTTTAAAACAAAAATACATTTACTAAGTGTATTTTGAAAATGAGAAAGAAAATAAAAAAAATCACAGAAAACAAAATGAAATTGAAAAGTTTTGAAATTGAAAAGTTTTGAGGATAAAAAAGTCTTTTTAGCATCTAAAAAGAATAAATCCTTTTAGGTCATTTTACACTTAGTAAATGTATTTTTGTCTAAAAAAATTGACCATCTGTCGTTAAGTTGAAAGTAATGATGTGGGTGAGATTGTATAATAGCATTGTTAGAGAGGTATTCTATGTAATTTTTGTAAAAACAAGATAATTCTGTATAGTTTTACTATAGTAAAAGAGGTGTTTGTGTAACTTACATTAAAATAAAATATATAAAAAATTATATAAGAATTTATATTTTCAATATCACATGCGTATTTATTTTAGGATTCTATTACTGTTGATGTGGCATGAGATTTACTTTTAAAAGTGTAGAATCCACTACATATAGATGATGATGAAATCCCAAAAAAAGATTATTATGATATGTAACATTCATTTTATTTAACTATAATAATTTATATTTTTTTTGGTAAAAAATAACTTGTATTATTTGAATTTTAGGTTAAGATGTTTCAGAATTTATTACTCAAAAATTTGTATAGCATGTACCATCGTGTTGTTTGGATATTCTAATTTATTAAATTTTTATTCTTAATTCGTTATTTATTTATTTATTTATTAGTTAATGTTAAATGTCATACAAAAATGTTTGTACGCTTCTTTTTTTTTTTTTTTTTTTCTTTTAATAAGTTTAGATTCGTTTAGTCTCAATTGGGCTCATGCATGGGATCCGAATCGTCTCCTCTCTGAAGTTCAGGGAGGAGGGAGAAGTTTCTCTCGGATGGTCGACACGTGGTTCTTGGAAAAATTCGAGTCTCACATCCGAGCCGACACCTCCTGTCAGCTTGGCTTGTCGAATGGGTGTCGACTCAGACATAGGGCTCGGATTTTCACGAGATCCAGGTGTCGATCATCCGACGTGGGCGTCTCCCTCCTCCCTGTATTTCAGGGAGGAGACGATTTGAATCCCATGCATAGAACTAGCAACTCGAAACCGTGGAATGGCAAAGTAACTGATTAAAGGAACTGATACTCTAAATTGTTATCGTTATTGCAATCGAAACCGTTTAAGCTGTTAATACCAAAAAACTGAGTATCAAATACAGAAAATCAATTAATAATTGATAATGATAAATATTATGATACTTTTTATTAAATGGTACGATAATGATATTACTCTATACCGTACTAAAACCATCCTATCATACCAAAGCCACCCTGATTAACATCCTTGCCCTTTTATCACATTAATAGATATCAGCGAAGGCTTTTCATATTTAGCTCTGCCCATCTTTTTCAATCCTCAATGGTGAGCATAATTTTTTCTTGGATTGATTTGCTAGATATTTATCAGCCTCAACCATACATAATTTGGCCAAGGTGGACCTTTCTTTCACTTTATAAATTTATTGGCCTAGGCCCTGGTTTTTAGGTTCTCGCTAGATTTATTTTCTACATTTAGATAGGTGGAGATATACTAACAAAGGAATGAAGTAGAAAAAATGAGTCATAATAATTTTCATCAGGTTGGACACTGGATAGGATACCGGTGTTACAGAAACTTCAAATATAAGGTCAGATTTGGTACCCTTTTTTAAGGTGGATGATTCCAACTTAGATTCATATCGTCTCTTCCTTGAGATTCGGGAGGAGGGATAGTGGCCTGGATGGATGGTCGATACCTGATTCTCGAATCAATCCAAGTCATCCATCCGAGTCGACACCCTAGCCGACAAGCTGAACCGATAGGGGTGTCGGCTAGGATGGATGGTTGGGATTCACCCGAGAGTCAGGTGTCAGCCATCCATCGAGGCCGCCGCCCCTCCTCCCGAATCCCAAGGAGGAGACAATGTGGATCCCTCCAACTTGTACCTTTGGAGTGAAAAAAAAAAACTTCTACCACCTTTGTCACGTGAGTTAATTTTGAATTCAACTTAGACTATGTTTGGTATTATTTTTGTTTTTGTTTTTTATCTATTTAATAAAAATCATTTTTAAAATGATTTTTGTTCAAAAATAAAATGTTGTTTGGTAGCTATAATAAAAATAGATGGTATAATGAAAAACAGATTTGACATACTATGTCTAAAAATGATTTTGAAAGTTTTCATCTTCCTCTGTCATGGAGCGTCTATCCCTCTTCCTCTGTCAAGGGATTATGAAAAGAAATCAAACCAGGAACCGTCTTTGGAGAAACGACACCGTCTCCGTTGGAATGATTGTCGTCGTCGTCGTCGCCGTCAGAGCCGTCTCTAGGACGAAGTTGCAGGTCTGCGTCTCTGTGCTTTACTTTCATTCGTCAACGAGAAGAGTGCTCGAGGGTTTGATTTGAGGTGGTTTTATAAAAGGAAACTAAATTATTTTTTTAACCCTTTATTTTAACACATGTTTTAAGTGTTTTGTGCAAAACACAACAAAAATAATTTTTGATCAAAAATCAAAAAGAGGTTGAAACCTCTTTTTGAATTTTGACTTGTTTTTATTTTTATTTTTCATAAATAGTACTCATAAATTATGCCAAACCCCTTCAAAACTATAAATTTGAAAAAAAAAAAAATTGATACCAAACATAGCCTTACTCAAACTTTTGTCAGTTTTTATTTTTGATGTCCACCTTCAAGAAGCATTATCAAAAGTTTGTTGAAATGTATCTTTCTCCTGAAACCAATTAATCCAAATTTTGTTAAGATCTCGATTATTAATTATTCATCCTGACCATTGATTGATAGGGAATCAAATTAATAGGTTACATATCAAATTTAATGTTTTATTTTGACCACATGGTCTATTATGTATAAAATTTTCAATCATTTTTTTCTTCTAATGGCCAATTTCTATCGAACATAAGTTGTATTTTCCATCCGTATTCACAACATAATTCTCAAATATGGCGATGCCAGACTAGAGTAATAATCAACCCATGATTACATGATTAATATGATAGTATACATGTCTAAAAAACTTTGCTGCCATAATTATATGGATTTATTTTCCTTCTCCCATGGTGAATATAAACCCACATTAGATGATTGTTTAAGTATAATGGCAAGGGTACTTCGAAAGTTTATATATGGGGGGGGAAATCATTTATTAATCTCGCCAATATTGTTAAAAAGACATACGTGCCCAGAGACTTCAACTACTGCAGAATCTGGAGAGGGACTAATATACGTAGTTTTACGTACCCACAAAAATCTTCTATGTCAAAAAATTTGTAAAGAACGAAAGATATTTCAGTTGAGACAAAGTTGGAATTCCCACTCCCTAATTTTAATATAAAATTAATTATTTATTTTTGTCAAATAACATGGGCATATGGTACAGGTTAGAGATGAACACAGCAAGCAAGCAAATACAGTTATGCCACCTTTGAAACATATATTAGTAGCTAGAGACCTAATTTGGACCAAACCAATTGACTCTATCAAAAGCATACTTTACACTAATTTAAACCTTAATTATTCCAAGTCTTAACCATCACAATTGACTGAAATTATGCATAAACAAAGCTTAAATAACAAATAATAAGGCCTTATCCTTGAATGGTTTAGTTTAAAGTGGTCCTTCCATTTAAGCTTCGTTAAATTTTCATTAAAACTTACCCACAAGTTTTATATAATTTTCTCAACAAATCCCACTAATAAGAGATACATATAAAAAAGGAAAAAGGTCCCCCACACTGTCAGTTTTCAGTGATATTCCAACACCCTTTCTTATTTTGATATTTTATGGCTTCCCTGATCATGTGGGTCTCATTGACGATATCATTTCATATGCCCTTATTGATGTGGTATGAGAGATTCTCCAAACTGGCATTGTGAAAACCCTCTTCCAGAGTAAAACTTTAATATTAATCAACAATTCTCTTGACCCATGTATTTCTAAGCTAAAGTTCAAGTCTAGGTCTTGAGAAATACTTATGATCAACCGGTGCATTCGGTGTAAGTCGAAGGAAGTCGAGTGTTCAATTGTATACTACCCCCGAACAGTATATCGCACCCACTTTCTCTCTCAGACTCATTCAACGTCCAATCTCCCTCTAGGCCATCATTGTGGGTCCTCCAAAATAAATAAATAAAAAAAAAAAAAACACTCCAAGTCTTAGTCTAGCTATAGACCCAAGGGTCCTAAATCATCATGGGTGGTCAATTAAAAGTGAAGAGACAAAAGGCAAAAAAGGGAGGGAATGAAGATTCCTCATGAATTTAAAATTACATATCCACTTGTTGTATGTGGGGTTGTTACAGTTACTTTTCCATCAAAAGATAGAAGGTTTCACACTCAAACCATATAATCCAATTTAAATCCCTCAGACAGGTCACCTTGGTAGAGACCGCCAATGTCCAAACTCCCAACCCATCTCAAAGTTATCCATCTGTAGCCACGTGTAACACTTTTATATTTCATGCAATTTGGCTTTTCTACAACTCCCAACCCCCTTCATCAATATTTCTCTCCCTCTCTATTTTGTTTTTAACCAAGTGGATCTATTACAGATGTACACTTGGTATCTAAATGTGGATCCCAATTATGTGGGCCAACCATTGGAGTTGTCCTTTCTTATTTCAAGTGATAAAGGAAACCATATAGTTTGGGTCACTAAACTTTTTCTCTTTTTTTTTTATCTCAAAAAAAAAAAAAAAAAAAAAGGATAAGATTGTGTTCATAACTTTTTCTTCAGATCTTATAATGGTAGAAGTCTCGTGCATTAGATACGGTCATTTTTAAAAATCAATTATCACCATCCTATCATATTAGTCCACATGAATGTGCCTGTATGTTCCTTCATTCATTATATATTATTTCACTGATCAAGTTTCAGCCTCAAACTGTTATGGATAAGTATTGATTGGTATTGTTTTTGGTTTTTAGAAACTGTTAGAAAATTTAAATCGATCAGGCGAACAAATAGACACAAATGATAAAATCAAACAACGGAAAAAATTCAATAAATTGTATTTTTTTAGTATATGAAAAAATGATACCAAATTGATAATAAACGGAAAAAATATTGTGGAGAAAACCTAAAAGAGATCGGACCAATCCGATATAAATAAGTCAAGAACAAAAAACCGAAACCAAACTAAACTAAACTAAAAGTGTTATATCTCACTTGGACATAATATCTAGTCTTCTAAATTAAATGTCATTAAATTCAGCTCAAGATCATATGATCATATAAGATATCATTAAATTTAACTCAAGATCATATATATATATATTGGTACTATATAAGATTACATATTAACTTGTCTAGACATGTAGCTTGCCAGTTGTTTTCTTTAATGAAAAAAATACAGTCACTTTTCAAGCAGTTCCATCCTTTGTAACAGCGCAACGGATGACAGAAGCTCATCCAGTCATGTCAGCTGACGGTTTGACATGTGGTTTCATTTGGCTCTGGTGCTTGGTCTCCCTTTGATTGTTTCATCTATTTCGTGTCATTTCTTACCAAAAAAAAAAAAAAAAATCTTTTTCATATCATTTTTACTCATTTCATTATCATCGATAACACTAGCCCTTGGACGTATGCTTTTATTATTCTTCAACAGCTGTAGGTGACAATTAATGGAAGGCCTTAATTAGCTTCAAGAGAGAGAGAGAGACATGGGAGACGTCAAAGGAGATTGGTCATCAACTGTAAATTTTGTGGTCCAAGAGTTAGATGGGTTTTTGGCCCAGGTCCGAATGGTTGACTTCTTGTTTGCTTGCTTCTTCTCTCTCATCTTTCACTTACTAAAAAAAGGCAAATACATTGAGAGAGAAAGTGAAGTGGTTAGGATTTTATTAAAATTCAATTGTTTGAATGGGGACGAAAGTAAAAAAATTTAGTTTTCTTTAATGACAAAAGATTAAAAACTAAAAGTGTAAAGTTTTGTGCACGAACGACCAATGAGAGGAAAGGATCCAAGGACATGTAATACCATTTTTGCCCCTTATTAGATGAAACACTGATGCATTGGTTGTGTACATAAACAGTTTACATATTAAAATTGGAACCATATATATAAGAATGATATTTTGTTTTTACCCCTTCAGCATAGAAAAATTCCATTATTAAATTTCCTTAAACTGTGTTTGGTATGTATTTTTACGTTGAATTGTCATAATGAAGAATATATTCTTAAAACAGGATGAGAATGGGTGAAAGAGTGAGACATTCTGTTCTGGCTCTGAATATAGAATAGGCAAAATAGCGTGTTTCAAGAATATGTTGTGTTTTTCTTGATGCATTCCATAATTCAAGAAAGAGAATACATACCAAACAAATATTGTTTTTGTCATCTCAAAATGCATTATTGATGTAGAATGCATTCCAAGAATTTTTTTTTATCTATATTTGTTAAGTAGTAAATAATTACTAATTAGCAAAATATATATTTGGGAAAAACTTTTTTCTCCTTTGTAATATGTAATAGGAAAGAAATGAAACCAATTAAATTTAAGGAAAAAAAAAATTTGGATAAGTTCAGGAACGGTCAACACTTCAGCCATCGAATAGACACATGAGAGGATCGAGTATTTCTATTAAATGGCTGATTAATTGTGTTCATACATATATATGACCATGTATGAAACTTTAAGAATAGTCCACTTGCACGTATATCTATCTTCCATGGGATTCTATCACCTTTCATATCCAGTAGGACCTGCACTCCGATTCTGAGTCCCACACCCTAGGAATAGTGATAAGATCTCATGAAAAGTAGGTGTAGGTGAAATGAACTCTGAAACCTTTCACCCATATTTATACTGAATTGGGCCTTGGCCTGACTATTGGCATCCGTCTGGGTCAAACCTGACTGGGCTTACAGTCTGTATAAGGGCCCTGGCCCAAGATAATTATTTTCTACTAAATTATTTTAATCTAAGCAGTCGTGGCCCATCTTTTATTTTTAATAATGTAAGCACTAGAAACATGCTCCAAACCCAACCCGATCTTGAGAAGATCCGAATTATGCTTCTTTTTTTTTGTGCAATCATGAAATTGAAGAGATAAGAAAATAATCTTCAAAGGTGACTGCGGTTATGTCCCATGAGAGAGAGAGAGAGAGTTGGGTCTCGCCCACGGGTCCTCCACTTCTCAGGCTTGTGGATCGAGCGGATGGACCCGGGCCTGGGTACTTGAATTCCTAACAAAAAAAAAAAAAAAAATGTTTGTTTTTTTGTCTTAATATTTTGATATAGTTTTAAATCTATTCATAAGGATCTTGTGTGGGAAATGCTCTGCTCGGCCATGGATTTTGAACCAGTATTGGAATCATTGATCGATTTGAATCAGTTGACTCGAGAGTCTGATTCCAACCCTAATTTCGCACGATTCTAATTGGATCAGAATCAGAATCAGAATCAACAGCACTCCTCAATACGATTACATCATAGACAAGAGAGAGACACATGATTAAGTGGAACCCACCCAAAAATAAGCTTGAGGTGATATAATCTAATCATCAATTTTGACTGCACTCATTTGATTAAGCAAAATTTAATCAAAAAGTTTAAAATTTACACAATCATGCTTGTTTTCTTTTATCAATCTTTAGGCCCCAAGAAGGGTTTTGTAGCTCTAAATCCAAGAAGAGAGAGAGAGAGGTAGTTTTGGATGAGTTTTGGATAATGGAAAAGAAAAAGGTGGAAAGGAAGTGTTTGGAAACAATGATTTAAAGAGTATGCGTTTGGACAAAGAAAAGAATAAAACAAAGTAATATTTTTGTTGGAAAAGAAGTTTCCTTCCCCATCTTTTGGTTGTAAAGTAAAATCCTCGAATATGCAAACAAAAGAAATAAAAGTGAAAGAAGATTCTTTGTGTAAGTATTTATGTAAGTTGTATTTTAGGGGACAAAGCATATTTTTTTTTTATAAAAAAAAAAAGAAAAGAAAAAGGAAATATAGATATGGGCAACTAAAGATCTTTCTTGTAAAAGAGATTAGTTTTAGAAAGTTGAAGATAATAGATGTATTCATGAATCATGAGTAGTTGCACGTGTTGAAAAAAAGTATATTTGAATTATATATAAGTTACTATCATCTTTCATCTATCATTCAAGTAATTAGTTCAAGTTTATCTACGTACGTGGTTTGACATTGCTCATTTAAGATCTTGTTCGAGGCTTGATCAGTGTGTTAAAGGATATATACATTTTCTCATATAGTGACATGCTATTCTTCACCAGTATAGTGGAGTTTATTAAAAGGCTTTCGTTTATATATATATATATATATATTGAAATGGTTAGTTCCCTCTGTAACATTAGACTCAATAGACGAATACATTGAGTTTTTCCAAAGCTGGTTAGTTCTCTCTTCCCACTGTTCTTGACACAGTGGATCAACAAGTCCTCTCAATTGCATCGGTGCATGGTTTGCACCTTCCTATACCTCCACCCCCAAGAAGGGATGCCCTCCTCCTCTTTTGGCACCCAATTCCATCTCTTGGTCCAAGAGGGGCATTGTAGTGGTCTAAAAATAATAAAAATAAAAACGTTATCTTCGTTCATAATGACATTGCTCGCTTAAGAACATGTTCAAGGCTTGGTTAGTGAATCAATAAGTCCCTTCAATTGCATTAGTGCATGGTTTGCATCTTCCCCTACACCCCCACTCCCAAGAAGGGGCACCCTCCTCCTGTGGCACCTAACTCCATCTCCTCGTCCCACCATTGGCATTGTCGCACTCCGAAAATAATAAAAATAAAAATAGTTATCTTCATACATAGCAATGTTGCTTAAGAACGTACCCAAGACTTGATCAATGAATCAACAAGTCCTCTCAACCGCATTGATGCATGGTTTGCACCTTACCCCTACACCCCCACCCCCAAGAAGGGGCGCCGTCCTCCTTTGACGCCCTATTCTATTTCCTTGTCCCACCATGGGCATTGTAGTGCTCCAAAAATAATAAAAATAACAATGATTATCTTCATGCATAACGACAATAGATTATATATTATGAACATCTTTATTGTTTCAATATTTCCCAATAATATTTCAGCAGAGTTGTTGCATGATGCTAACAGCATGCATCATTATCGGTTTTCCTTCTAATTGTTGACGACTTTGATCTTCTCATCTGATGTCAATGCCGAAAGTGGGGGTCAACGTTATACTTGTATTTTTTTTTCCTGATTTTCTCATCGGCTATTTTTAGGCCTGTTCTATGTATATAATTCATTTCTCTAATACAATTATTTTTTATTCTCAGATCTTAAAAAAAATATATATCACAAATCTCCTCTTTACGTGTATATAATTCATTTTTCTAATACAATTACTTCTAATTCTTAGAATAACAAAAAAAATCATTACAAACCTCCCCTTACCTTTTCAGGCTAGAAAAAAATCAGAAAAATAATTGAGAGAATAATTGGATTTATGGTATCAAATTTATTAATTTTTTTACCAAAATAAAAATATTAATTTGCAATATCTACCCAATAATGAATTTTATAGTATGTGACTCCTTATCACAGAAGAATTTAGTCATACATTCAAAAGATAACCTAGAAAATCAAAGGAATTATTGGATAATTGGTTTATAAGGAAAATCAAAGGAATTATTGGATAATTGGTTTATAAGGATTCTGTCCTAACGGAGACTACAAATATAAATTAAACTTATAATAAAACTCATTGGTATGCATTATAGAATTAATTACATAATACATTATGACATATATTGTTATTTGGTATGATTTATGGTATTTATTTATTTTTAAATTTATCATTATTGTGATAATCTATTATTACTTCTTTACGTCTAATGGTACCAAACAGTTTTTATTTATGGTTCATAATTTATTCTTATTAAATAATTTATCATAAATATTTTTCATAAACATAAATAGAGATTGTACCCAAAAATACTAGGCCCACAGTATAACTCTAGCCACCAAAGTCCACACACATGCAGGGTTGGGCTTGAAGTGTTTATCTTAGGTTGGGCTTGGGTTGCTCAATAGAAAACCTGAGATGGGTTGAGAGTCTTAAGACCGCCAAATATTGGACTTGAAATATTCTCCTTAGATTGGTCTTGGGTTGGGCCAATAGAAATTCGAGGTTAGGATTATGTTAGCCAAGTAGGCCTTATGCTATCAAGTCCACTCATGTTTCAAGTAATCGATGTCAGATTGGTTGATTCATATCATTTTTGGCCCTGACAGATCCTCGATCTGCTTCTATTTTAATATTGTTTTAATGAGTATCGTCCATGTGTTAGTTTCCCATTGGATCCTTACATTGATCCAGAGATTGGATTGGTTTTGGACATCGTCGAGATCGTATCCAACACCTGGATTTGCACTCTCCTTGAGGTCTTTTTTTTTTTTTTTTTTTAAAATAAAAAAAAATATGCAAACGGTATTTTAAATGCAAACTATTTCTATTTTTCAATACATTTTTTGTTGGAAAAATTATACAAACCTCCTCTTGACAATTCGTTTATAATGTGACACTACTTTGGGAGTTTTTGACTTACATAGACCTCCCTCAATGGGCCTTTTTTATTTCCCTTATTTGTAAAATTACTCAGATCTCTCATTGACATTTCGTTTACTACATGGACCTCCCCTGACATTTATTGACTTACACGTACCTCCCTAAAACTAATAGTGTTAACTTAAATTTTTTATTGACCAAAATACCCTTTGTTTACAGAAGTGAGTTCACGTTTTATTTAATCAATAACTCCTACAATTAAATAAGTCTCTGGTCTCTCCTTCTCTTGAAACCCTCGAATCATCGCTGTGCTTATCGCCCATATTATCGATTGAATCAAAGGTTTCTTTCTTCGTCTTCTGCTTTCTACTATTACTTTGACCATACTTTTTATTCTTTCCTCTCATTACCCCCCTCTAGGCTTTGATTTCGGCCTTTTTCGATATCTTACAAAGACCTGCAATTGGGGATGTTTTCCTAAGGCTGGTAACGTTATTCGGTCCTCTATGGATTGCGATTCTTGTAGGACTTGTTATTGGATGGTCATAGAAGCCAAAATGGGTTACTTTGGGTAGAGACAAACTGGAATTTCTGGTGTCCTCTTTCGCTTCATTGTTACAAGCACCTTCCTTCTCGCCTGATTTGATTTTTCCCCCATCTTATACTAGAAATGCAAGGGCATTGGACACTTAGTTGTTGACATGCAAGATCAACCTTGTTAAAGTTTTGCTTTACGGAGACAAGATGGGTCTAGTCTCAACAAATCTTCATCTGCACTTAGTTTATATTCGTCCTTTAACTTCAATGGCGAAAATGGGTATTCTCCACCTGTTGTACATTAAGAGTTAATTTTGATTAAATAAGGCATGTATTCACTTTATAGAGGTGTGTGTAAGTCAATAAGTTCGAGGTAGGTCCTTATAGTAAACAAAATGTCAAGGAGAAGTCCTAGTAATTTTACGAGTAAAGGAGGCCCGTGTAAGTAAAAAAACACTTAAGGTAATGTCGCATAATAAATGAATTGTCAAAGGGAGGTCCATGTAATTTTCCCTTCTTATCATCCCACATGGCTGGATTCAGATCCTCTCCAGCAAACCAACACTACTGGATCACGCTTTTGCAAAAGAGAGAGAGATCCAACAGTGCAGGACGGGCTCGATGGCTGAATTGGATCATTTGATTTTTGGATAAATTACACAGACACCCCCTGTACTGTAGTGAAAATACACAGAACTACCCTGCTTTTTCAAAAGTTACACAGAATACTCCTATAACAATGCTATCATACGACCTCACCCACACCGTTACTTTCGACTTAAAGGCAGAGGCTCAATTTTTTTAAGACAAAAATACCCTTATTCCAATTCTCCAAAAAAATCAAACAGACTAATCATTCCTCTTTCTTCTCCAACGAAACAAGCTGTTCATGTTCTTCTCCAAAGAAATCCCATATGAAAGTTCGTGTTCTTCTCCAAAAGTAGAGATTGATAAGGTAAGTTATATTGGGGAGTGGGGGAAGAGGACAACAAGTCAAACTCAGAGTCTGAAATAAAAAAACCTTTCTTCTCCCTTCTTCCCAAATCCACAATGAGAATCTGAAACAAAGCTCTGATCAAAATCGAAAACAAATCAAGAGCTAAGGCTGTTGGAGTTGCTGCCATGGCCCCAGGCTGTGGAATCCCGACAGCGCAGCTTGTGCAACCTCTAGTGATGGGATTTCGAAATAGGGAACTCGTCGAATTGGATGATATTGAAGTTAGAGGTCATTATCGTGCCTTACCGTTTTGGGCTGTCTGTAGCCATCAGACTAATAATCAATCTCTGAAAAGAATCTATTGGTGTAGATCTTTCTCTTCCACGAGTTGCTATAAACTTGTTTTCTTCTCTAGCGTTCAGCATGTCTCTCTTCTTCTCATTTTTCTCCATAACAACTATTAGAAATTGTGGGATTTTCTTAACAAAAAAATAGGGAATGGAGAGAATTTAATTTAGTGAGAGATAGGGTAGAAGCGTTTCACGATTCTAGGGCTAGGGTCTGGGACGGATGAAAGATGTAGATCTTTCTGGACAAGGAAGTTGTGAGCGATGGTAATGGCTGAAACGAGAAGAGGAGTGATTGGAGAGAGGTGCTGGCAGCGATTGTTTTGGGGGTTTCAGTTTCCAGCAATTCCCAGAGTTCAAATCGTAATCAAGCCTCTAAAACCAAGCGTACAACATTTCAAGTTATGAAAAATCCCAATTTTTCTATCTTTACATGAGTGTAACTCGAATCAGAAGGATCAACACTACAATAGATTCCGATGTTCTTTCTCGTTTCCTCCAGAAGTTAATTTAGAAGCCTTTAACACTCATCCCGATCACTTTTTTATGAGATTCAATTTCCCATTTAGGTCATTTTATGCACATGATAGCAAAGAAGAAACCTACGAACACTATAGACTCTTCTTATTCTTACATTATTGGAAGCATCTTCAAAAAGCCAAACAGAGACGAGGATTACGGAATCTTGCATGCGCTCTGGAGCATCGAGAAAAAAATGGCAAAGAAAATTTTAGAAGAGAGCGTTTCAGAAGAGGGTTTTTTTTTTTTTTTTGAAGCTATTGAACCTACAAATTAACGTCGAAATGTTTGTTGTTCTTCCCATGACCGATGGGTTTTAGGGGAGAGAGAGAGAGAGAGAGAGAGAGAGAGAGAGAGAAGGATACAGAGCAGAACAAAATCAGAAGTTGGAAGCAGAAGAATTGTAAAAGAAAAAAAAAACCAGAATAAAAGTATTTTTGTCTTTAAAAAAAACTGACCTTCTGCCGTTAAATTGAAAGTAACGGTGTGGGTGAGATTGTATGATAGCATTATTATACGGATATTCTTTGTAACTCTTGAAAAAGCAGGGTAATTCTTGTATTTTCACTACAGTAGAGGGGGTGTGTGTATAATTTACCCTTGATTTTTTTATATTTTTTACGGATCATTTTACAAATCATCCATTAGGTTTTCAGAATCGGCGGCCGATTCCAAATCGAATTTGGAATCAGATCCCGAATATGGGTATATAAACCTTGCAGATGTGTATGTGTTTCATAGATTCTAATCTAACGGTGATTAAACATCTTAGTTGAATCTTTCGGTACCCCTTCTTAATTTTCAGCGCCGGAAGAAATCCGTCCCCTGCTCTCTCTCTCTCTTCCGTCCCCCGGCCTCTGCCCTCTCTCTTCCTGATTTTCTCATGGCGTCTCGAAACAGAAAGGGAAGCGGCAATGGAATCCTAGCTAGGGTTTCCAGCACTGTATCTAAATCGCCAATAGTTTATGAATGTAACAGAGTGGCTTCTGATGCAGCATTTGTGACCAAAAAGCTCCTCAAGAGCACCGGCAAAGCAGCTTGGATTGCAGGAACAACCTTTCTGATACTGGTAGTTCCTCTCATCATAGAGATGGATCGAGAGCAGCAGTTGAGCGAGCTTGAATTGCAGCAGGCTAGTCTGCTTGGAACACCTCCAGTTTCTCTTTCTTCTCCTCCCAAGTGATGATTTTGCTCCTCTCAGGTCAGGAAAGCTTGGTCCTCTCTAGGGCTTCGTTGCATCATTCAGATATAATCTAGGGTTTAATATGATTGTTTTCTTTAATGGGTTGATTAGATTTAGGGTTTTAGCGGTATTGTGGTATATTCAATACTAAAAGCGGATTTGAAGGGTTTATCTGTATTACTTGTGACGGAATAATAATAATAAAAAAAAATCGTGATTTCTCTGGCTTATGGGTTGGAAATGTTTCATATTATTGTTTTCGTTTCCATGGATGTCTTAACTAAAAGAATTTAATCCACTCTCCTTATTGTCCATAGTTCTGGGTGACTTTGAATATAAGGTTGGAAACGTTGCAAGTTGCAGTTGATATTGGATTAAGATGGCTATTGTTGTCTCAAATTTAATCTTGCTGAAATCACAGCGAACTGATTTGTTCTGCGGATTCCTTGAAACTTTGTAAGAAGTGGAAGGTCAACCCGCTTGCAAGTTTCAATGAGCAATTGGCGTTTAGTTTCGCAATGTTGAAAGATACATATATATCATATCATCGATGATCGAGTGTCTTTCAACACCAAGAGCTCCAGCAATGGAAACTGTTGTCGCACCAAACGGGTTTGTCTTGAGCTCACCAGGAAGTCCTCACAAAAAGGGAGAGAAAGACACTGTAAGATGGTTGGGCTGGGAAGCCCACCACTCCGATGCCTAAATCAGTCCGGTGAAACAAGCAGTATGGAACAGTCACGAAAGTGGCTGCTCCTTTTGTCAAATAAAGGAGTTTAAGCAGTTGCCTTAGCTAAAACTTGCGTGAAAAAATATATGAGAGTGAGAGAGAATTCTCAAAGAGCCCAAAAAAAGTCTTGCTTTCTCGTTCAATTCTTCTATTTATAGTCGGTGGCTGTGTCTTGAGGTGACCGGCCACGTGTCCGGATTACTGGACATGTGTATGGTTCAGTAATGGTTTGCACATCAGTTTTGGCTGGAGTGGTGGTTGGTGTACGTTTGTCAAGGTGGAAGGTATGGGCCACTGTTCAGGTGGCGTCTCTCGATCCCATGCTTGACATGAGAAAATGATTTTCTCCCAATCACATTGACAGGGGGACAGGATGCGCATTAAATGTGCATGGCCAGAGAGTGCATTCCTCGGCTGCTCCCATAATGAGATGACCGTTGATAATCTCGTGCACGCCACGTGTCTGTTTGGATGGCAACCATCGCTTTGAGATGGGTCCCAAAACGTACTAAACCGAAGAGTCCGAGGCACAACAATTGTGTTGTAACGTTGAGTGTTGGTGAAGCTTTGCCAACCAGCTTAGGAGGTGAAGGCCAACCGAGGCAGGGCTCGTATGTGTCGGTATCCGAGGGCTTGGAGTCTTGCTTCCGATGTAGGCCTCGGAAAGTCATTAGGGGGCCATCTTCAGGCATATGCCTCGGAAAGCCTTGTCAGAGGTGTTTTTAGGGTGCACCCGTGTCACACGGTCATTGGTGGGGTATAACCCCCATATCAGAAACTTAGAAATTTCATTCCCTCAATCAAACAAGCATACACTGCTTCATTAGGATTAGTAGTCTATTCTATAACTTCTTGATGCAGATCTTAGAAGAAAGGGTTACTTGCGGTGTGGTCTAGTTCATTATGGAACTATTTTTGTACCCAAACGAGCCTTTGTGTGCAGAGATTTCTGGTTTCCTTAAGACCAGGAGTGAGGGGATCTGAAAGAATATGATTTTGTTTCAGTTTCCTTATTTGATTAGGTTGTTGGGTCAGATTAGGAAGCTTCCTCACACCTCCCATGCATGTAGGAAGTTTATTTGGTAGATGAGTTGATTAGGATCTTTTCTTTTAGCCTGCTCATGGAAGGGATCCAGGTTATTTATTTATTTATATATTTTAGTTATCTATATGAGGGCGTGCCTACCTGTAACAGTAAGCTTGTCATATTACAACCTGGTGGACTTGGGTTCGAAACATGGAAACAGCATCTCTGTGTTGCGGGGGGTAAAGCTGTGTAGATTCTGCCACTCCTCAGACCCTGCAGTAGCGGGAGCTTCCTGCATGGGACGCCCATATTTTAGTTCTTTATATAACAATGTAAAGGCTAAAGCCTCCCCACTTTGAGTTATGAGAATTGGCACGTTTTGAGGAATAAGAATTGGCTTTAGCCTTTGTTTTGTTCTGTGGTGATTCAGAATTTGTTAATGTGGTGATTCAGTAGGTTCATTGGTGGTGATTCCAAGGTCATATCCTCTTCTTCTTTATCTTTATCTATTCTTATTCTATTCTTCTTGCTCATTATCTATTCAGCAAACCAGGTCAGTAATCAGAACTTCTTCTATTGTTCGTGTGCATATGCAGTTTTATTTAATCTGAATTTTCTCTTTCACTAAACCATAGATTTCAGATCCGGCACCTTGTGATCCATTAATTTCTGTTATCAAAATCTGATGCTGTTAAATCATTATTCCTACTGTTACTCAAATTTCTAGAATCTTTGGTTTGCTCTCTGTTGTCAGTATCTGATTTCAGAATGTTACTCTGGTAGTTAAGTGGTTTTCTACTGCTCCACTATCTTGAATTCTGCCGTTGATTCTTAGCTCTGGAATTTCCTACCACAATTAGGATTCTTCATTACTAGGAATTTGACCATGGAATTGAGTCCAATTTCTGATATATTATTCCCCTATCTGAACTAACCAGAAATGGAAATGGCTGAGGAGAGGAAAGGTTCCTTTTTGAGGGGAACAGATTCAGTGGAAATGGGGTCGAAAAGGTAACAAAGATAAAATATGAGCCTGTTTTAGAGCTTGCTTGAATCGTCTATTTCGGATACCAAGTAATCTTGATTCACTATTTCCATTTTTTTTTTCTTCCCTCATTCTGATTGATTGCCTTTTTGACGACCCCCACTCGAGCAGTACTCAACCAGCCTTTTGGCCAGATCAGAGACTTTGATTTCCTGATATTAAATTTCTCTTGATTCTGGTTTCTGAACTTTCACTGTGATTTTGGTTTTCTTGCTGGATTCTAACCCTATCCTTGGGTGATTCGGATCCATATTATGGGAATCTATTGGATCTATTATGTAAAGAGCAGGAGCATTCCTACTTTCTTGCATGGTATGCATAAAGGTCCCCCCCCCTCTGCGGTCCCTCTTTACATCCTTTATTGCAGGTAAAACCATACATAAATTTGGGTTTTAGGAAGTAGAATAGACAAGTTTAGGCAGAAAATATAATTGCCCACAATTTCACATTGCTGGCCAGCTTGGTATGACGATGGCAATGAGACCAGCCTAACCTATTTTCTTAATTCATATCATCTCTCACACATTTTCTGTATCACATTTTATGCTTTCCCTTCCTTCCATTTTAATAGTAGGGTGGCTCTCTTAACTATTTTATTAATGATAAAATAGTAAATGTATAATAGTTGATAAATATTTTGGTGTTGTCTGTCATCAAATAAATAAAGGATTTTGTTGTTGTTGTCTGCGTGTGAGAGAGAGAGAGAGAGAAGCTGTCCACAAGACTAACCCGGTTGGTGCTATGTGCTCTCTCTTCTTCTCCTCCTGTCTTCTAGTTCTGCTAAATATCCACTCTTGATCTTTTCATCTTCTGATTATATTAACTTCATCTTATCTGTATGCTTTTTGTTCTATAGTTTTTTTTTTTTTTCATCTCTCCCTGGTCTTCATATATTGTCTATGCTTGATACAAGTTACGGAAAGCATTATTTAGCCTTTGTTTTGAGATTGATAACTTCGAACCCATTATAATCCTTCTTTTTTATGTTTTAAATTCCTACTGTTTTTTGTTGTAATTTTCCTTTCTCCAGCAAATGAATCTTCACTTGCCGCCTCAGTTTCTAGCCCTCATTTGTTCCTCTGTACCAGCCAATATCCATAATTTATTATTTAATGTTGAATAGTAAAGCATCAAGTACCCACTAATCCTTGTCGTACATTATCACTCCACCAATTTTTTTTTTATGCTGCCACTCCCAAGCCTAGATGGAAGAGGCTGGCATTATAAAACTTTATCCAAACCTTTTAGCATGGATCCTAGATAGAGTGGCGAAAGAGAATCTATGTAGCCGACCACCTTTAGTTGGCTTGTGTGTTATCCATGTCCTACAGATTTGCTTCCTCTTTCCACATTTCCATGTAACAGCTTTGGCTTACTGTTTCACTTGTCTCTGCTTTAAGTGAAAATGTGTTCCCATGAGGCCGTGATGAATCCAGTGCGGTTTGACAGAGGAAAGCAAAAGAAAATCTGGCTGAATTACAAACATGTGGGATTTCTGTGCACTCTAAGAATCATGCCAAAGAGGTATAATTCTTGTTTTGGAAAAATATATTTTGAGCTTAGGGAACTTGTTGGTAGTTGGTAGGATACAGTTTAGCTGATGGCAAAGGGGTTAAAACATATCAAATTAACAAGCCCTCTTTGCTACAAGATCTTAATTCAGTCCAATACAAAAATTTGCAGAGAAAAGTAATAGAAAAAAATTCTTATCTGGAAATCCGACTGTCAGAAATTGATGAAATTTGGGTTGAATGACCTTTATAATAGTTATGAACACCCCTCCAAAGTTAAAGAAGATCTGAAGAGAGTTGAAGAAGTTATGGGGCTCGCAAGTTTGCTGAACCTGCTAGCGCCCAGATCTGGATCAAATTTGATTGATTCTAATGGCTGTAGCAGCAAGTCAGCAAAGCTTAGCAGTCACTGCAGGAGGTCAGATTCATATGCTGGAATAAAATGCTTGAAGTTAACATGAAGAAGAAAAGGATAGAGGAAGAATGATAGATTGAGTCTCACAACCTGGTGAGGCTCAACCAGAAAATTTTAACTCTTTAAATTTTCTGGAAAAACTCTACTGCCGCTAGTCTGCATTCTTTTTATTTATAGCTTTGAAACATTACAAATAAAATAGGAAAGAATTAAACTTGGAAAAGTTAAACCTCCTTTATAACTTAGGAAGTTTCTAAAACATAGAAATAGGAAAGTTTTTAAAAACTGGAATTAGGAAACTAAATTTTAGGTAAGTCTTAATCTCCAAGCAACTAAAACTTCTAAACTAACTAGCCTAATTTTTAGGAAACTAAACAATGGAAATAAGTAAACTAAAAAATTAGAAAACTAACCAAAAGATTCTAACTACTGCTGTTGGTACTGTTCGCGTGAACAGTGTTCACGTGAATAGTGTGGGTTGGGCCCATGTTGACAGATCCTTGGGCTGGTCCACTACTGGCTGGTCCTTGGACTGCATCATTAGCAAATTGAGAGAATGTTAGGGTTAAAATTTAAATATAAAATACTAGGTTTATGTATAAAAAAGAAGATTTCAATCTAAGAATTTTATAACAGGGCTTGAAATTACATTACATGCTAAGGTTTGGTTTGACTGAAAATTTTAAGGATTATAACTAATGAAAGCTAGAAACTGAGAGATGTTGTAGAAATTCTGAAGCCACAGAAATATTTGAAATATAGATCATATTTAAAATGGACAAAGTTTTTTTCCCTTGCAATCTCTATGTTTGACCAATTCCGGTCGAAAAACAATATCAATGAAGAAGTGTAGCCTGGTCTGAATTGTCGTCGGCAGTCAGGAAACCCTTATCGAAACTTCAAATTTGATCTTCCTTTTCGTGTTTTGATCTCACTGTGAAAGAAGAAATTGCAAGAAACCAATCTTTAGGTATATTTTTCTGTTCCCTTAGTATTTGTTATTGTAATCCAACTGGATGTTTAATGGCTGGATTGGTCAATGATTTCTTCCCTCATTGGATCAGCTGATTCGGTTTGATTTTAGATTGTAATCAATTGATAGTGATCTGGTATTTGATTATGATACTTATTCTTGCTTTAAGGTTCTATGGAAGTGATGCAGCCAGCCAACCTACATTCCAGATCAGGAATCGGCTGCTCCACATGCCTAGATCTAAATTATTTCCCTGGTCTACCAGGATTGGAAAAGGCTTGCTGATTTAGTAACCTGCTTTGGGGAAAGAAAGAGCGAAGAAAAATAAGAGATAGGGGCTGTTATGGCACTGTAAATAGTACCTGTGAATACGAGGAGAAAAGAGAAGAAAGATGGGGAAGAAGAGTCCACAGCTCAAACACTTCCACATATAAACTCTCATTCAATTGTCTGTCGGTTGTTTTTGAATTTTTGAGCTTTTTGGCATCTTGGTGTTGACCTAATTGGCCATTTGGTCTCGGCAGCTCGGGATCTCGGAAAGGCTACCCTCTCAGTCCTTGCCATTTTATCACTGACCACCTATACCTAAATATGTTTGGCGGTGTCTGCATTACACTATCTCGACCCTTAAATTTACCCACTTACTCTTTGCAGATGATCTGTTTGTTTTTGCCACGTAAACAAAGAAGACATCCTTACCATTAAAGCGGCACTTGGTCTTTTGGAAGACCTTTTGGGGCAACAAATTAATTTCAAAGAGTAGTATTCATTTCAGTTAGATGTCCCTCCAGCTAATCAATCAATTAAGAACATTTTGGGGATTATTCAGCTGCGTCTGATTAGATTTATTTTGGCATTTAACTCTTCCATTTGCAAGTTCAGTGTATGGTAAAACTCCATCTTTCCTTCTTTCCGGTAGTCTCCTATCCCAAGCAGGCCGCATGGTTCTAGTTAAATCTGTTCTTAATGCTATTCAGTGTTACTACATCCCCTGTTTTCTATTTACCCAGAAGTTTTGTTTCCAATTGGACTCCATTTCTGCCCACTTTTGGCATGATCATACTGAGTCTCGGCAGATAGTCAATGCCCAGAAGCTTTTATCTCAGCTTTATGATGTATCTCTGTGTTTAAAGCATTTCAGTTCTTTTGGGTTAAGTTAGAACACAGTAAGTTAGCTCTTGTAGACATATTAGTGAAATAAAAACATTTGAAAAAAAATCCCATAATGAAGTATTGTTGAATTAATATCAGTTTTATGATCCGGTGTGCATTATTCCTCTTTGGTACAAAGAAACTCGTTGCAGAGTTTTGTAGAACGGGAGCAATAAGAACAATTTGACGGGTGCTTGTAGCTTCTTGTCTGCAACTCAAACAAAATTTAGAATATGTAGCTCCAGTGTTGCATTTCTGTTGTGAGTAACAACAAACTCAATAGGAGGGATGTTCACTATAATAGTTGTTAACGTGTTGTTTGGTTTCGGACACCTACATATTAAATGCAGAAATGGGAAGGATGAGAAGTTGGAAATGGGAGATAATAGGGTGGAAAACAGGGGAAATGGTGGAAAAGTGGAGAAAATACAGCCACAATATAAGGAGGCAGCGAAGAAGGAAGCAAAGCACTGCTGCTGTCATTGCATGCACCATTGCAGTAACAGTAACAACAACAACAGCAGAAGCAGTGTAAGGAGGAGGAAGAAGAAGTAGCAAGTCGCTGAAGAAGAGGAAGAGCTGTCACTGTTGAGGATTGTTCCACATTAGAGATGTTGAGAATGGTTTCACATAGTTTAGAGATTGGAACTTGGGTGTCTTGTATATGTGAGAGTCCGTGCACTTGCTAGTTCTAGTCTGTGCACTTACTACTAGTGTGAACTTTTGAACTGGAAACTTAACATGGAATCAGAGTTCCAAGTTCCCTCTCATACAGTCACCCAAAAAGAGGGACATATTACCTAAAAAGAGGGACTAGGGTCACCTAAAAATGAAACCACATTTGCCACGTATACACGAGGGGAGTGTTGGGAATAGTCTCACATTGTTTAGAGATTGGAACTTTGGTTGCCTTATACATGGAGAGTATCTCCACTTATTAGTTTGAACTTTGGAGTTGAAAACTTAACAGCCACTGCCACTATTGCGGCCATAAAGAAGAACAATTACCAGCCCATCTTTGTCTGCAACTCCAGAGTCGTTTTTTGCAATTTGAGAATCTGACTGATATTTATTTGGTAAACCCTTTTATTTTTATAAATAAACTCTTTTGTACTTTACTCATGAACCTTTTTTTCATATATATATATATATATATATATATATATATATATATATATATATATATATATATATATTACCAAGGAAATTAAGTGTTCTATGTTATAGAGAAGACCCTTATCTTTATTTACATGAACTGGTTTTTGCCACCCAAAAAAAATTACATGAACTGACTTGCCTAGGCACCGTGACAAATATATTCTACCACTTTACCTCCTTACTATCCACGGTCACGTCTTGTTGCGCCTGAACAATTGTGATTCGATCTATCTTCTCCCAGAAAAAAAAATTGTGATTGAATCTTCAGAATGAATACTTCTCTTCTTTTGCCAATACTAGCTGTTTTTCTTCTTGCTGAACTGCCATCCACACTTTTCCAGATTGATTTGTTGGCCAAAAACACCGTCAAAGAACTCAAGTAATCTAATGGTAATGACATCCTCTTTGGTAGCCTTACACAAAATAAAGATGTCATCTGCAAATAACATATGTCATCTGATATTTTTTTTCCCATCATTTTACATGAAAACAAATAAGACTTAAATAGCAAATTTTCATGGATGATTAATATTATCTTAAATTTGTCTGCCCTTGATTAAAGCAGCCTGGAAGGTTAAAATTAATGTATGTACTGTTGGATAGAATCTTTGCAAGGATTTTGTAGACAACTGTGCACAAAGCATTGGGCCTGTAGTCCCCAGCCAAGGTTTTAGTGATATCCGACATAATATCATCCAGTGCCAAAACCAATCTGATACTGATATGGATTAGATACGGCCTCAATACTGATTTTAAAATTAATAATAAAATGAAATAACTGGACAGCCGATCTGATAATGATAACTTAACCCATGCCCCTGATTTTTTTTTTTTTTTGGGTAAGTCATGCCCTCAATTTCTATTGCATTTCTTCTTCCTTCATTCTTTCTTTCTTTTTCTTCTCTATTTTTTTTTTTTTTTTTGGTAAGAATGGCAATTGAGAGTGATTGATCCAGTAGGCAAAGATTTTAGTTTATGGTACATATTGCAAAGATTTATGTTGAAATAAACCTCACAAGATTATGGACTTACTCCATGGATGGTGGTTGAGTAACAAGTCCGTTTCTTCCCTTCTGCATTTATCACTAGCCTAAAGAAGCTAACATTGACCTCAGGGCACGGGGTATATTAGGGTTAGATTTAGAATTTTTTTTTTTTTTTTTTTTTGTTGAAGGGGAGGGGGTAAAGAAGAAATTTATTCAGTAAAAGGGCAGGCGAAAACCGAGGTATCTACCTTACAAAGATTAAGGAACCAAAGAATAGAAACAGACCAGATAATCCGAGGAAAAACCTTCCAAACAAGGTAACGGGCAACACCATTAAATACCCTTGGAACATTAACAAAAACACAAAAAGAGAAGCAAGCTAGACACTTGAGTGCCTAATGTCCAGTTAACACAGGGTCAGATGGTTTATAAACTTGATTTAGGTGATCAACAAAGAACTTAGCTACTAATGACATTGTTTAAGTTCACAGTATCAGAAAGGTTAGTCACTCCGGAAACCAATATGATTGTTGGCCATATCGATCAGCGAAGAAACCTGGAAACCTAAATCAAGGATATGTTACGTAGCAGGCAGGAATTTGGATACGGTGGATCTGATCCAGATACATAAAACGACTGATGATACATTAGTAATAAATTACTAAACGAAAAACATTATAATCCCCAGACATTTAGCACTGCAGACCTAGTATTGACAATATAGAATTGAGGAAAAAGAAAATGTTTGGCACCGTTGTGAAAATCAATGTATCTAGGCCAGGGTTTTAGTAACATCGGCTGATACTTAAACCAGTACCGATACCAATACCGATACCGATACCGATTCAGTATTGCTCCAATGGTTGAACAACATGTGGCCGATGATGATTTGAAAAAGGAATAAAAAAGGAGGAATAATCAGGCATTAGGCCAGGATTGGATAGAAATCAGTCGATCCAATACGATACCTAGAACAATGATCTAGTCTCCAACAGGTTATCAGGACAACAGCATCATTCCATCCAAAACCATTCAACTATCAGTTCAAAAGACTGAACTGTATCCAAAGATAACAATAGCCCAATCGATCCACTCAGTGAAATATGGGACAAAAAATGCAGGAATAACTAAATTTCAATGCAGAACTGAATAGCATCCCCCCTTCCCAACCAAGCATAAAAACCTATGGCAATAAGAGGAATCACAAAGTATATGCAAACAAACACACTACAATAATCAAATTAGATTAGCAAATAATCCAAAACCATCGAGTTAAGATGTTCAGCATCAAGAGTGCATAGTGATTCTACAATCATTGAAGACAAGAGCCTGGCTGTATTTATGCACTAAATCCTCACACGGATAAACTGGACTGGCTAAAGAAGCACGGTCATCCATGGGTTATAGAGGAACCACAAACAAAATGACTCACACATTGTATCATAAACCAAATACTCACTGACCTTTTTATCAAGGTTAAGACCAGTCTAAAAACGAACAAATCTTCACCATTAATGACTTGCCAGAAAGATTTTAAGGAAGTTCAGATATTTGACAGACAGGAGGCATGCTCTTCCATGCACAAGACCCAAGGCCAAATCCTTGACTAAGTGAAGAACCTCCAGCAGAGCAGAAATCATCACCAAGAAGTGTTGCTATAGTATCAGTCACAGAAGATTGCTCCTTACCACACCCAGGAGCCCGGTAAAACAAGCTCGAACCAAGTAAAGCATCTGGCCTAGAACAATCCAACCGAGTTGAAATATCATTTTCTACTCTGCCCGAGTTTGGGACATGTTCAACCACATCGGCCCTCAGATCAGATCCTGTCAAAATCACGCATCAGAAGTTGCATTTATAACATTTACTTGAGTTTTCATCCTTGGGGGACTAATGGGAGAAAAAGCAGACTCACCAGGTATGGTCTCTGTGTGAGGGGCATCTTCCAATGAACTTCCACTGATAGGAGTGCACTCACTGAAAATAGCTGCAGAACGACTCAATGGAGAAATAGGCTCGCTGTATGCTTCCCATTCTGCCTCATGTAGATTAAGGTTTGAGCTATCCACCATTTCACTGGGCATAACGGAAGAACTTGAGCTTTTCTCAGATGAATGATTCTTCACACTGCTTAAAGTTTCTGATTCATGCAGTAACGCATCTAAGAGGCCACTATTTCGTGGTGAAAGACAGTCTGATTGCACAGGCTCATTCAACGGAGGAGACTGGATAAAGGTATCGACAGAATCAAGTGAAGGTAGTGGGGCCGGAGATGTGCCCCAACTACCAAGATCACTATCTGAATATTGGAGTGAAGGGAGCTCCAACTTCACAAGCCCAGAAATGGGCTTAGAAGTAGAGAAATTGCCATTTAAAAGGGCATGGCTACCCTGTATTACACCAAAGTGCTGAGGACTTTTGTTGTTAGGGTCCGGATCATATGGGAAAGACAACCCAAATGATCGATGGACCTTCCCACAAGTATCATTCTGAAACTGGTCATATGGCGAAAGCGCAGTGGTGACACTACCATTAAAACCAGGAAAGAACATCTCTGATTCTCGGAGTCGCTTTGGATGATGGACCATCTGGGAAATGAAGTTGAAATTATGAGCTGAACTCAAGCCTTGTGTCAGCATGTTACTGGCAGATATATCAGGCAGTGCCGGTGCATAAGATAGACCTGAATTGGCCTTCAAATTGTCAAATACAACATCAGGAATCTCATAGTTGTTTGACTGCATGATATCATTATGCCGTGAATCTCCACCATTGAATTCACCAGAGTTCTGATACAGATGACTCTCATTCGCCTGTAAACAGATATCAGGAGGATAAAGTGGTAAACCAGCACGTTGTCGTCTCTTAATTCGGGTGTTCCAGTAGTTTTTTATCTCATTATCTGTGCGTCCAGGCAACTAAAACAGAAAGAGGTTTAAAATCTCAGGAACACAATGGATAATAAATAAAGCATCCAAAAGAAAGTTATACGAGGGATGAGACATTTCATTCAAAATTCAACACTGAACCTCAAAAGTTCTCAATTAAATAAAATGTGTATGAAAATTTTCACTTATTTACTGGTTGTTGCATAATACATATGGTCGCAATGCAGGCTCATATATAAGACAGAAAGATATGCATAGTATCTGCAAAAAGTTACCAACATCACTTTTAATTCCAACAAGGTTGATAGATGACAGGATTTTGGCTAAGGGAAATATTTCAATCATAAGTAATCTGTCTTAAAAAAAATTGGAGATATTCCACTAAATATATAACTCCAATATAGCTAAAACATTTGCAATCAGCTAATCAGGCAGATCAGTTGCCAGCCACCGTCTTACATCAAACAATGTGACATTTAACTCCCCAAAATCGACACACATTTGGGAGATAAAGACCAAACTGGAACTTGATGCAGGAGCTTCCAGACAAGAAAGGGTTTCTTAAACCAAAGTAAAGACAGGGAGAGGGATTCCCACAACGCCATGGGGGATCCTCCACGCCAAACCAATGGGGGAACGAGAAATGATATCACCAATGGAGACCCACATGATCAGGGATGAGAGAATGTCAGAGGAGAGAGAAAACGATAGCATGTGAGAGGGTGTAGAGAGGGATCCCCACACTGTCATTGTATGGATCTTTTTCTATTGGGCCCCACATGGTCAAGGAGATAGAATGTCAGAGAGAAGATAAATAGCAGAATGTGAGAGAGAGCGTGGGAATGGATCACTGGTTTGTGGGGATCTTTTTCCCATGGCCTCATTTGTTTCCATATAAAATGGTGGAAATGGAAAATTTTCCTATAAAATATGATCTACTGTTTGTTTTAGTGTAAAATGGAAAGAAAGCATTGAAAAAGCAGAAAACTTATAAAACAAAACAAACAACTAGGTGGAAAAAATATTTGCTGCTTTATTTATTTTTGAGAAAAAAACCCAACATCAGTGTGGGGATCCCTTTCCTTTCTAGCATGTTCCCTCTACTCACCGATATTCTCTCTCCTCCATGACCATGTGTGCCTACTATTGGTTATACCATTTACCGCAATCCCATTAGTGTGTTGTGGGAGATTCCTCACATTGGCATTATAGGAAACCCTCTCCCTTCTTCTAGACAAAATTTTTCTCCCCCCTCTTCACCCTTTGCTTTGAAAGAACAGATAAAAAAAATGATTTAACCTCAGTCAGTTAGCGTTAGAACACAGATATATATCAGAAATCAGGTTAAAAGGAATGCTTCAACCTAAAAGCATAAAAGAAAACAAGAACAGATGCACATACATGAGCAGCCATTCGGGCCCATTTGTTTCCCATCTTGGCATGGAGTTCGATGATTAGCCTTTCTTCTTCTGCAGTGAAGGCACCCTTTTTCAAGTTCGGTCTCAGATGATTTGCCCATCTCAGACGACAGCTTTTACCACAGCGGAAGAGCCCTGAGAGCTTCTGAACAGCATTCCAGTTCCCCTCCCCGTGCTTCTTCACATAATCCACCAATATCGCATCTTCTGCCGAGGTCCATGGCCCCTTCTTCAAAACAGTCCCCCCACCCATGCTTCCACCAGAGCTACCTTCATCAACCAATGGTGAATCTGTATTATCGTTGGATTGCATGCTATCTTCACTCTCATTATTTGTATTAGCCATCACCCTCAGTGTAACTCCAGACCAATTGCAGGTCACTAATCAAAACCATCCAAAGAGATCTGTATCACCCAGAATAATGCTGGGATCAGTAAAAGAATATCAATCACAGAAATAGAAATATATCCACATCTCAAATCTAAGGCAATCGTCACATGGAGGAAGACCTCAACCATGCCAGAGACTAAAAACTGACCAGTAGAAAAAGAGAGAAAATCAGGAAGTAAAAGAAACACAAAAATTCATTGATTGAAAATGAAATATCAATAGATCTAGAGTTGAGGAGTCTGGACACAAGAAACAAGGGTAATAAATAAACAATTAAAAGCATAGGTTTCTTTTTCATTGACAAAGTAAAGAAATTTTTACACTACTAAGGGGGTGGGGACCAAGGTCCCAAAGGAGCAAAACTTACAAGGTACTAAAAGAAGAAACACGATCAGTCATCAAAGTGACAACGACACAGAGGTGTCCAAAACTTAATCGGAGATTGAAATCGGAAAAGGAAACAGAGAATATAACATCACGATCAACAAAACCCTGTATTTAGAACTTACTTTAGCTGATGAAGTACCCAAAATTTTTCGAGAATCACAGACCGCGAAAGCCCAAAAAGAAAATCGAGTAATTATTATTGCACTAATACCCCAGGGTTTCGCAGTTTCTCAGCGTTTGCAGAACCAACGAACAAAAGACAAAGAGGTTCAATAAATTTTCAACACGTCGAAGAGGACAGACTAATATAACCAAGTACATATAAAAAAATGGCAGAATTAAATGCAAATATGGCGGATACAGAAGAACAAAATTAGCAACAAAGCAGAAAGCTATCAAAACCCTCTTCTGGAAATCATAAAAGCTGCAAAGTCAGAGAACCCAAAATCGGAATAAAATGTAAATTAAATAGTTATGATCTAAATTAAATAGCCAAATCATAATTTAAAAGCCTCTCGCCATTTCCTTAGCTGCAATAAAATCAGCAGCCTTCCCCATAAAAAAAGAAATTACCTGAATATAATCGAGCTGGTGAAGTCGACCAATTCAGAAACAACCAGTACTCAAGAAACACAGAATCGCAATTTGGCTTCAATTACAGAGAAGCCAGCTCAGAAGACGCCTAAGAAATGTCGACGAATCATACCAAAAATAAAAGAGAAAGAGAGAAACGTCGACGAAACAAAACCACAAATCAAAAAAACCAAACGGACAAGAAAACTTGTAGAATGCTTCAATTTTCTGAGTAAATCAGCTCAACAAACCCTAGTTCCCATAGATCCTACCCAAAATCTCCCATTCCAAACATGGGTTCCTCGATCAAAGCGAATGCAACACAAGCTCAGATCAAATAAACTCCAAACCCTAACCCACAAATCCAAATACAATCTAAATTCAATGGAAAGGAAACCAAAGAAAATGAAGAGAATCAGATATGAACAAGAGCTAGTATAGAGAAATTCTACCGGTAATCGATGAAAAAACTGAATCTAGATATGAAAATGCCGAAGAGAGAGAAGATTTGTGAGGGGGAAAAATGGGGGCGACGAAACCCTAAAAAAAAAGGGTGTGTTGATTAATGAGAGAGAAAAAAAAAGAGATAAGAACTGGCGAACGGAGCGGAAAAGTAGGAGAGAGAGAGGAGGAGAGAGTACCAGCTTAGTTCCTCGCTTTCTTCCTCTTGACCCATGGTCACGGCCAGACTTTTCAGGAAAGATAGAGAGAGATTCCAAAACAGAATATTGTGGAAATGATGATTTCAATTGCTAGATGAGGAATGACTCGATCAAACAAAAGAAAAATCGAAGGATCGACTCACTCTCTTTTCCTTCTGTTCTCCTTTACCCACTTAAAAATGTATGAATCCAAAAAAAATGAACAATAAAAATGAATATGAATGTAAATACTATCGAGATGGGAAAGAAAAATCTAATCATTACCTTAATCATTACTCATTAATCAATGCTTAGATTTAATCAAATGGACTGGTATGTATGTATGCATTACATGATGGATATGAGGATAATGGATGACATGACATATGTCTGCATGATGCTAACGTATGCTAACGTGCACTGGGTGAGCTGGGTGAGCTTGACCGAATAATCAGCTGACATGTACACCTAAAGGTTTCAAATTTGAAGCATATACTTGAATGGATCCACATCGACAGGGAGGAGGGGCGGCGGCCTCGATAAATGACCGACACCTAATTCTCGGATGAATTCGAGTCATCTATCCTAGCCAACACCCTTGTCGACTCAGCTTGTCGGCTGAGGTGTCGGCTTGGGTGGATTGCTTAGATTCACCCGAGAGCCAAGTGTCGGTCATCCATCGAGGCCACTGCCCCTCCTCCCGAATCTCAAGGAGGAGACGATTTGAATCCTACTTGAATCCTCTATGAGATTCTATCATTGTTCATATCAAGATTGTAAAGGTAGACCCCCACACCACATCGACAGTGATAGAATCCCCTAGAGAGTATATGTACATGAGGTGATCCAAACTCTTCAAGTTTGGCTTGATGAATCTAAAATTTCAATATCAAGGCTTGGATTACTGTGACAGGGTTGGGAGCAATAGGAGGACATATATAAGTATCCAACTAGAGAGTGGAGTGGTCAATTTCACCATTTCAATGTCTCGTGGAAAGGAATGTTGTTCGGATGGCAACATAAAATGGAATCTTTTACGTGGTACTCTCTCTACTAATCACACATTTCTATTCTCTACTTATAAAACGAATGTCCAATAATACAATCATTGTATTGACTTTTGGAATAAAATACCCTTAAAAATAATCTTAAAAAAATATTTTGGATGGATGAAAATCCTCCAACTTAAATAAACTTTTATGGTTATGTAAAACCTAAAATCCCTTGTTTGCATATCAAGTTTCGACTTTATTAGAGTTAACCGCTTGTTTTGACATAAAATTTTATGTTTAATATTTTATATTTAATTTTTTTTTTCAAAATTTGTTTCTAATAGATAAAGGAAAAACAAAGTTCATTTTCCCACCTCCATATATATTATTATATTTTACCTCTTGAAACAAACATTGATAACACATTTTAATGAAAACATAAATGTGAAAAAACAAAGTTTGAAAATGTCTCAAGACAAATGATGGAGTGCACAAATAATGAAATACCAAGAATGTTATTTGGGTTTTCTAGAATTTTGTATTAAATAATTTCTTGACATAAACCAGTGAACTTTAACAAGATTATTAATATTTTAGTTAAATTCTTGAAATAAAATTTAATCTACAATTTAATGATAAAAATAGAAAAAAGAATTTAAGTTCACTCTACCCAAACATTAATTAACTTTAAATAAGAATAAACTAGTTTATTAAATATATAGTCACTTGACCCCTCTTGTTCCCATGGGCATAATGGTAATACAAATTTAGGTCAATGTTTGACTGATTAGACTTAAGTTTAGTTAATACTTATTAAGTGGGTGTCAACATTTGGTCATCGGGTGTTTGTCGGATCAATTATTTCATCTCTTATATTTTAAATATCAAAATCGCCCCATTTTATATTGTGAGTTTCACGATGACCCAATAAGCATGCACTAAAAAAAATTGACATCAATTATCAGAGGACCTTTAACACCAACTGATGTCAAGTAAAAAGACCCTTAAAATAAATTATAATATTTGAAAATTGATTCATTAGTTTTTGTTTTTGTTCTCATGGAAAATTTATAATTATATATCGTGATCAAATCACTAAATTGAGGGTTCACATCGTCTTCCGGCTGAGTTTGGGCAGGAGATTTAGCGGTTCGGATGGATGGCCGTCACCTGACTCTCGGGTGGATCTGAGCCCTCCATCCAAATTGACACCCCTGTCGGTTCAGTTTGTTAGTTCGGATGTCGACTCGAATGGAGGGTTCGGATCCAATCGAAAACCAAATGATGGTCATCCATCTGGACCGCCAAATCTCTCACCCAAACTCATATGAAAGACAATTTCTATACCCAAATTAATCTACGACACTTTTGTGTGGAAATTTTGAGTCAACTTTCCACCATGGAAAAAAAAATGGCATTGACTTAACACAATTCAACACTCTAAGTGCAAGTGCTGATGACTTGTTTATTTCCAAGTTTGATTTCATGTCTTTAATTATTTTTTATTGCTAAGGACCATGTCTCATGCAACCATTGATCTCATATTAGATCCGGATTGATTTTGCCCACTGATCAATACTGTGTCGATACCTAGAATTAAAACCTTGATGTTTCCAATTTCAGTAGTTAAAAAACATCATGCATGGTTATTAATTTGGTTGAATAAGTCATTAAATTTTAGTTGTAGACAATTTGAAGATTTTCATTTATATAACAGTTAAATTGGCAAATCATCGTTTATATATATATGGAAATTTTCAGCTATCATTCAAAAAGTTTTCGACAAATCATCCACCCCCAATGTTTTTTAAAAACATCACATACCATCTAAATTTCTTAAATATTAGTCCATTAATTTAAGGAAAAGAGTTAAAATTGTGTGTAGACGTTTATATCATTTTCTTCTTCCTCTCTGTTTCTCTGCAACATTTTATCAAAAAAAATAAAAAATAAAAAAATAAAACTTCTGCAACTGCAATGAATCATTGCATCGATTGTTCCAATCTTCTATTTTTTTTATTTCTTGCAATTTTTCTTCAAGGGTTTGAAACCTTAGTTGCACAAACCCCTTTAACCCTCTTCAAATCTACCACAAAGAAGGGATCAAACCCCTTCACCGCTCTCTCTCTTTGGTTTTTTTTTTCTTTCCTGATTTCTCTCTCTCAAAATCCGCCTACCAACTCTAATTCATCGAGAATGATGAAACAAGAAATAAGAAAAAAAATATTCTTTAGATTTTCCAAGGAATAGAACCCCAGCAAGAGCAATATCTGTCACTCAGCTCCGGCAGAGCTACTTGAGAAAATGAAACCTGTTTGACTGTTGACGCTCCTGCACTGACTACTCCACAATGAAGTGGAATAATAGATATAGCTGGGGACTACCGACGTGGCTATGCCTTACGAACTGTGGTTGGCGGTCTGCAACTTGAAGTCAGAAACAAAAAAAACCCTTTTATGTTTTTCCTGTTTGAAACGATAGAGATCGAAAACAAAGAGAGGAGACACTTGATTATGTGTTTTAGCATTTTCTATTTTTATTTTGCTCCAGTCAATCCTCTCCATCGGATCTCAATGGTCTCTTTCGTTCCTTTTTCTTCTCCAACTACCGCCTATGTGTTCTTCTCCAATGATTGGTAGATAGATAATTTCTTAACGGCATAAATATTTTCTTTAACGAGATGCTTGCAACCGATTGAGGTTTTCAGTAGAAGCAAATATTTTGATTTTTGCTTTTAGAAAATTTCACCAACCTTTGTTTTTTTTTATGATTTTATAAACCCTGATGATTATGGTTTTCTTCATTTGGTTTTTCTCTTTTTCTCTTTTTATTTGTTGCAGCTAAATTGGAAGAGCCTGATAGGAAAGGGAGTGATAAACTTTTTCCACTCTTGAGTGAACCTAATAGGAAATAATCAAATAGAGAATAATATTTCAAGCACAATAAAATCCACACACATAACACAAGAAATTTTACATGTAAAACCTCCCCAATGTAAGGAGTAAAACCACGGGATCATAGTCCACTCAAATCTCTTCACTATTACCAAAATATGGAAATACAAGAGTCTTCTCTAGTTAGAACTAGAGGCATACAATAACATCATTCCTCAAGAACACAATATTCTTGGCATATATCATCAAAAATATCTCGAACAATATGTTCTAGGAATACACCATCAACAACCCAAATACCAAGATGAAGATTGAAAGAGATCTCACCCGAATAGGTGAAAACGTTGATTATCGGACTAATCTAGAAGACTCCAATCGTCAATCGCACCGTTTAGAATGAATAACTCTCAGTTACGAATCTGCTGTCCAAATTTCAGCTCAATCGGACCACGGATGACCTTCTGATCCTCACCTTGATTGAAACCACGCAGTTTTCTTCTCTTCTCTGTTTTGGGCGGACAACAACTCACTTAACCTCTCTTTCTCTCCTTGTTTCATTCTAATAAGGTTAAAGAGATAAAACCCTAATTCAATTATAATTGAAAAAGTTACTTAAGGGCCCTTACTCTTTATCGGATTATAAGTAATGGACCATCCTCTACATAAGAGGGAAACCCAACCCAACAGAGCCTCATTTCAATTTTTGCAACTCTGAAGAATATCAAATGGAGGTGATGGTGAGGAAGAGTTCTAGCAGCAACCGGACAATTTGAGTTATCGTCCCTGCTTGTGTTTTTGCTTGGAGTATCAACGATCTAGCATTAAAATTGTGAAAGATCAAACCAAGTATCTGATGGTTGTGGTTTCAGGTGGGATGAAACATTAGAGGAATCAGATCATCGACGCCATCAACTGAACTCCATGGTTGTGGTTTCAGGTTTTGTTTCTTAGTTTTGATTTCTTCTCCAACAAACCCTGAGGAACTCTGCAACTGAACTTCATCTTATCCAACTCCATCTCCAATCTTCTCTAACAAGACATCTTCTCCAACGAGATGCTTGCAACAAATTGCGTAGAAGTTTTTCCATACTTTAAGGGTATTTATTGTTGAAGATAGAATTTTCGATCAAAACGTTCTTAAAACCTTTTTCCCCCTTACTATAAAGGTATTATTATTATTCATGAATTTTCTAACGACTGACATCAGCAACTAACAATTTTGTTATATGGTTTTGGATTTTTTTGATAAACGTTTGGGTAATTTAGGTGGTAGGTGATGTTTTTAAAAGACTGAGTGGTAGGTGAAAATTTCTCATATATATATATATATATATATATATATATATATATATATTTATATATATATATATAACATGTATAACTAGTTATTTTTAACATTGGCTCCATTTTTTTTTTAACATTAAATTTTAGACGTATCCTTTGTTCGCGTGGCCCTTCCTCCACCTCTGCTTTCCTCCATCGGATCATTTTACTTGGTCAATAACTTTGATTGGTGAAAATTATGTTTTGATTTGGATTGAAAATTGATTCATATGCCGTCATGATTTCGAAATAGAAATATAAAATTTTGTTTTTCAGATTCGGATATTTTACACATTAATTTTTTTTCAATGTTTATTTTTAAGAGGTAAAAATAAGGATCACTAGGGAGGAAGGAAAAAGAAGTTCATCTTTCTTTTTTCCTAAAAATAAATATAAAAAAAGTTAACATATAAAATTTTACATCTAAACAAAGAAATTGGGAAAATTTGTTTTGGTGGCCTCATTTTGACAATTTTATTAAAATGGTCCTTCGTTTTGAGCCGTGTGCATAGTTGTTTTAGGCTACCTGGCCTTTGGATTAATTGTTCATCTTATCTTGTCAAATTTTAGACTCAAAATTCAATTAAATACCTTCTCAAATATTCCCATGTATGCTTATATTTTTTTGGCTATTAACGCACACGTTTATCTGTATAATAATTGGGAAAAGGTTCTCTACTCTCTAGGGGGATCCGCATCGTCTCCTCCCAGTGGTCTGGGAGGACAGTGGCAACCTATTCTGGATGGTTGCCACGTGGCTTTCGGTGAATCCGAGACCCACGTTCGAGCCGACACCCAGCCGACAAGCCAAGCCGACAGAGGGTGTCGGCTCGGACGTGGGTCTCAGATTTACCGAGAGCCATGTGGCAACCATCCGGGATAGGTTGCCACTATCCTCCCAGAACCACTGGGAGGTTCTGGGAGGGGACGATGTAAATCCCTCTCTAGGGAGTGGTTTTGAAAAAGTGGTTTTTGTGAGTAGTTAGATGAAAGAGATATAATTGAAGCTTAAAAAACAAGGGGTGGTGAGTTTTGTACCTTTTTAAAGGTGAAACACCTTGGACCATGGGTTTCCTTATCTAAGGGGTAGATAAGAAAAACTTTTTCCATACATAAGATTTTTTAGGGAAAATTTCATCCACCCCTCATGTACTTTGCTTTTAAGTCACCCAACACCTAACTTCGTCATTATTTTCACACACACTCCTTGACTGACATAAAATACAAAATTACTCAATTACCCTCCCATATAACTTGAATTTGAAAATCAATAGAAGGAAAAAGAAAATGAATGTTTAAAAAGGTAAATATGTCATTTACTAATGATTTGAGAGGGGGTAAGATAACAACTTAATAAATTTGAAAGGATAGTTTTACCATTAAAATATAAATCATGTCACATCATCACTTAATAAACTTATCTGTTATGACTGGTCTGTCTCATACATATTTAACAAATGAAAAGAATATATGAAATTAATCACGAAATTAAGGATTAAATGATTTAAAAACAAAGCACCAGAAGAGTGGGTAAAAATTTCCCTTTTTTTTAAGAAGGACAAGCACTAATACTAATGCATGTATTTATAAGTACCTAGGGAAAAACACATTTTAATGACCTTGCATTGGTAAGCTTAACAAAGTTGCCCATTTCCATTGTTCTATTTATAGATAATGGTGTGACAATTCAAATGGTCATGGTCAGACACAACATTATTTGGATTAGCTTAATGTCAATTTGAGAGCCTCGTTAAATCTTATATCCTCTCGTTTAATATTATGCATCCATATTTATGCCTATGCATGTGTACAGTATGTACCCCGAACACCACTATGCACTATCTAATAGTTTTGAACTTTCGAAACTCAAAATTTTGAGTTGGTAAATTCTATTCAGGCTGAAATTATACATGTGAACAAAGAAACATTGGGGTAGGCTTGTCTACAAAATTTGTGATTCATCTGACATGCCAAATGATTGTTATGACTTATAAGCCATTTGTAATGGTTGATTAAGAGTGAGATGATTTGCTTGCAAAGAGCGTCTTTCGTGGGAAACTATTCCAAATTCCTTAGCTTTTGTTGCCTCTACCGCTCAAACCAATCCCATTGAGAAAAGGATTGTTCCAGGTCGAGAATAGAAGGTTTGAGTTTATACTAAATTAATAAACTTATGAAGAGTCGTCATTTAGAAAAAATTTACCCTAATAAGTATGAGTTTACTAACATATGTGCGCTGGATTAATTTTTGGCAATATTAACTTTTTTTTACAAAGAAAATTAACACACTGATCCAGATTAACAAATGCAATAGACGAGCCTTGAAAGCCGGGAAGCATGACACATGCCTAATGAGTTAATGATAAAAATGGTGTATCCAATGCACAAGGCTATCATACTATAAGTTCAGAGAGAGATTAATGTCTGCAAACTTACCCCTGAATTGGAGAGAAGCTATTTTCCATCGGATTCCATGATCCCAAGATCACAATGGAACAACTTTATTTTTGTATAAAGGCCCCCCTTGCCTAAAGAGTCATATATATATATATATATATATATATATATATATATATATATATATATATATAAAGAGAAATATATAAAAGAACAACAAAAAGAGGGGGAGGACCTCTGAGTCTGAATCCTCTCTTTAGTAATGCTAGTAATTTTTGCAAGAGGGTTTTCTATGCCATCAATATGAGGAATCTTCCATGCCACAATAATCACGAAAGGGGAAAAGATTTCACCAATAGAGAGCCTGCATGGTTAGGAAATGGTGAGAGTACCAGTGCAAGACTCATATAATCAGGTACATGAAAGGGCATGAGGAAACATTCCCACACCGACTGTGTGTGGATCTTTTATGATCTTTTACTCAAATTGAAATTACAAAACTTTACAAATATTTACTAATTGTTCATTTCAAGAGCTGACAACTATGATATGACAAATTAGATGGGACCCAAGTTTCATGTATAGATAGAACATAGGTATTATACTCACATGTTATGTTTCAGCAATTATAGTTTTAGACATTGTAAAACATATTTTTTAAAATCTAGGGCCATGAGAGAGTACACAATAATTGTGAGAGTATCATAGGCATGTATAGACATACATGAAATGTATATAATATTTGGAAGAAAGTTCTATGTCTGACTATGTTCCTCTATACCCCCTATCATGAGGGTGAAATGATCATTCATATTTGGTCATTCCACCCCCTCATGTGAGAGGTTGTAGGGGCCCTAGTCCATAGCCTATAATATTAATGGAAATTATTTTGACCTCTGTTGTGTTTTGGTTATATTACAATCTATGACCCTTTATTTTCAAAAATGTGTTCACTTCTCTCCGAAACAAAAGATGTCAGAAGTGGAAGGTAAATGACAATTGAACCCTTCCACTAAGAGGACTTATATATGTTCTGATGCTCCTCTCTCTCTGTTCATCGGCCTTCTTTTTCTTTCTCCTTGTGCTTCTTGGTATCTCCTCCCTTCTCCCTCCCTCGTCTGCCTTTCTCCTTTCATCCTTCCATTATTCTCCTTCATGCAAATTCCCTTCCAATCCCACAATCCTCAAAAAATGCTTCCCCATTAAATTCTTGAAGTCGTATACAACAGTGCTTCGTTTGCTCTATAGAGAACTATCTTAGTTAAGATGGAATGGAGATTCATCAACCCATCATTAGTTTTTGCAAACCAGTCTCTTAGATCCATCACAAGTTCCACAAATCAACCATCTCTCAAATTAGATTTGGTAGCGAGATAAGAAGGAATGTACTAATAAGGAACGGATAGTACCCACTACCCAAGGACAAAAACATAACTTCACTCTCACTAAAGGGCAGTTTTGATATTTAAAAATTATGATAGTATGTACGTCATACTTTTACTTTACCGGAAGACAACTAATGAAATAAAATTAAATATAACATGTTATAAATTAACAGAAAAATCCTAACAATTCGAAATGCAAGATACATCCATAATATAACTAAAATATAAGAAAAGTCGATAAATTTTTTTAATATTTAAAACACTATTTGATTGAATTAGACTTTCAAATTTGACACATGAGAATTCAGAGTCTCACATCATAAAGTTTGTAACCAATTATCAAAATAACCAATCAGATGTCCACATGGCCGGACGTGTAGAAAAAATTCCTCTAACCAACGGTATTGGAACCTTTTTCCTAGAAGTTAATTGACAGAATGCCATGCATGTCCGTCCTCCATGTATCATCCCTATTCCCTTCACATCTCAATCATATCACATGAAGAACCAAGTTGTATGTACGTGCACGTGACAACTGGGATATAAATGCTTCTTGAAGCCCTCATATTTATTGGGCCCACCATATCCTTAATTTATGGCTTGAAGCACGCTTTGGTCCCACAAGAACTCTTTCTCCTAATCCTTGATGATGGTGGGTCCCATTACAATCACTACCAACCTTTTCTGGGCTTGGCATACTGGTCCCATATCTATTTACCACATCAAGGCTTTCTATTTTTTCTGGGCTTTAGTGGGTCCACGTGGACCTGTGAATCTGCATTCATGAACCTCGAAATCAATGTTTTGTTTTTCCCACGTCTTTGCATTCATTTGGAACCAAACTCTTCTTCGATCCATTTTGCCGACTTGGGTTATATTCTGATGTCACCCAAACATCAAATGATAGCTTGCAAGTAAGCCATGGACTCTCTCTCTCTCTCTCTCTCTCTCTCTCTCTCTCTCATGTAATTGTAAGGAAATGATACATGATCCATACCAACACTGATATCTTCCTGATCAAAATTTGCAAGTAAGCCATGTTTTCTTAATAGAAAAATATTGAGAAAACTACATGATTACTCATGTTTGGGTTTCATTTTACAAATCTATCCATCCTCATGTTTGCTATAACAAAAAAGGGGAGGAGAAAAAAAATAATTTTGAAAGGGCCAGTCCTAACCCATCCCTAGATAGATTGGGCTTCAGTTGACTCTTCTTCAGCCCATTTTAGTAACCGGGCTGGTTTGGATTGGGTGCATTTGGCCTGACATCCTCGTTTAACCCACCTGGGTATGATCCCTAAAAAATGGATACCTTTATTGTAGATATGTGAAGGACCCCATTATCATATATCATATATCTAAGGAACCTTGTGTCATCTCTGATGACTTGTTTGTTTTGACGTAAATTTTTATAATGTTTATTTTATATATATTAAAAATAATTCAATGTTTATATATATATATATATATATATATATATATATATATAATGTAAAAGAAAAAGAATTTCATCTTTATTTTTTTTGCCTATTAAAAATAAACATTTAACGAAGTTTAAACATCGATTAACATTTACATATTGTGATATATCTTTTTTTTATATCTACAGACTTTAGGAATAATGAGGAAACCAATCAATAATATTAATAATGACATGTTTCCTTATAGACGAATTATCAAAACTACCCACCTTATTCTATTCAGATCCCAAACTAACACCTTCGAACCCAGTGGATGAAGATATTTCTCTTCAACATAGGGTGAAAGGAACCCAAGTAGAAAACTTCTTCTTTCCTTCTCAATCATTATTTTCCCATTCAGAGCCATTGAAACTGCCAAGTGGCAAATGTAGCTGTTCCTGTAAGAATTATTTCCTTTCCTCCACCAGTTGTAGAGAAGACCTACTTATTACTTCCTCTAATCTTATTTTTGTCCTCTTATACTTCATCAAGAATAATTGGAGTAAAATAACTTTTGCTATCCATTCATCCCAGGCAATAATAATGAGTGCAAGGGCATGGGCATGGGCATGATCCTTGTGTAAGACTTGATTTTCATTGGATTAGGGTTGAAGTTGATGATAAGCTTCAAACATGGAAAGATGATGTGAGAAAAGGAAGAAGAGATGAGTGATACAAAAAGCTAAAAAACCCACCATAAGTTAACTTGTATTTTCCATATATCTTCCTTTGGAAGTCCCTTCTTGTCTATAGCTTCTCAGCTTGCAAGCAAATGATGCAAGCAATACCATACTCCTTATATGAGGTTCGGTATATCTAATAAGCTTTTAATCATTTCTGGGATTGAAAGAGATGTGCTGCTTTATTACGTCTGCATTTGGTATTTTGGTCATTGATTTTGATTCATTGGAACTCATGTATTCCCCCTACTTTGGTTGCTTCCCTTGGTTTGATGACAATATGATATATGCATGCATTGGTAATGTTGAGCTGAGCTGCCCAGTGAACATTCGACAGCATAGAGTTCTCTAGCCGTTGGAGAGGATCGATGAAATCAACCTAAATATGGTCAAGCATTGATAATCAGCAATGATTTTAGAATATGAAACTTCCATCTTGCATCCGTGTCTAGAAACTGTGAATAAAAAAGCAAACTCATCATGCTTCAGAATTCTGACCACTAAATTTCCGGGAAATATTTTTTGTTTCAACAAACTTCAAAATCCCATCCAAATCCGAAATTTATAATGTTGTCTGATGTGAATGGCTCACTTCACTAATGTCAGTCTTTACTTAAACTGTAAGCTTGCTTTTGACTTGAAGGGCTGATCCACATCCTCTCCTGGCAGAGGCAGGAGGAGGGGGATGCCCCTGTTAGATGGCTGACATGTGGGATTCGGGTGAATCTGAATCCTTCATTTGAGTCGACATCCCCTATCTGCTCAGCTTGTCGGCTTGGATAGAGGGCTCGAGTTCACCTGAGCCTCACGTGTTGGTCATCCAACGAAGACGTCCCCCCTCTTCTTGAACCTCTGGGAAGAGAGGACTTGAATCCAACCTTCTACCATAAGCAATGACACGTTAATAGATCAAAATTTCAAATGACCAGATGAACGCACCTTTACTCTTAATAATAGAAAAGATGTTGATAAAACTTCATGATTACCCATGTTCGAGTTTCATTTTACAAATCTTCCCAACTCATGTTTGCTATAACAAAAGAAAAAAAAAAGCCATGGCTCTTTATCCGGTTTTGCTTTTGCCCCTTGCACCTCTCACATGGAGAAATGATGATTAAGGACGGATGGTTATTTCACCTCATGTGAGAGGAAACACAGCCGGGCAAAATAATCTCCCAACAAAAAATCCTATTAAAACATTACTTACTAAAAGGGCCAATCCTCTAAAAAATATTTTTTTGAAAGGGCCAGTTCTAACCCATCACTAGATGGATTGGGCTTGACTTGACTCCTCTTTAGCCCATTTTAGTAACCGGGCAGGTTTTGATTGGGTTCATTTGGTCTGACATCCTCGTTTTAACCCACTTGGTATGATCCCTTACAAATATATACCTTACACGTGGAGGACCCCATATCATATTAAGGAACCTTGTATCACCCTTAATGGCTCTGTTTGTTTTGACATGTAAAAAAAAAAAAAAATTTAATCTTTATTTTTAAGAAATAAAATATAATGTTTTTAAGAGGGAAAAGAAATTTCGTATTTTGTAATTAAATTGGAAACAAACATTGAAAATTTTAACGATTAACATTTTCATATTGTGTCATTTCTTCTTAGATCTGCAGAATTTGGTAATAGTAAGGAAATCAATCAACAATTTTAAAAAATGACATGTTTCCATGCAAACGGATTATCGAAACTCTTACCCTATTATATTCAGATCCCAAACTAATACCTCCAAACCCATTGAAGGAAGATATTCATCTTCACCATGAGATGAAAGGAACCCAATTGGTAAACTACTACTTTTCTTCTTGATCATTATTTTCCATTCAGAGCCATTGAAACTGCAAAGAGGCAAATGTAGCTGTTCCTGTAGGAATTATTTTCTCCATCAGTTGTAGAAAAGAATTACTTCCTCTAATCTTACTTTTTGTCCTTCTATACTTCATCAAGATAATTGAGATAAAACAACTTATCCTTATCCATTCATCCCAGGACAATAATGAATACAAGGACAAGATCCTTGTACAGGTAATTATGTTTCACTGGATTAGGTTTTTCTGGACTTTACCCAGAAATTGATGATAACCTTAGAGCATGGACAGATCAGGTGAGAAAAGGAAGAAGAGAGTCATATAAAAAGCAAATTGTAAATAACAAAAGCTAAGAAACCCACCATATGTTAACTTGTAATTTCCATATATCTTCCTTTGGAGGTCCCTTCCTGTCTACAGCTTCTCAACTTGTAAGCAAATGATGCAAGCAATACCATACTCCTTATATGAGGTTCGGTATGTCTAATAAGCTTTTAACCATTTGTTGGATTGAAAGAGATGTTCAGCTTTATTACGTCAGCATTTGGCATTTTGGTCATTGATTCATTTGACTTCATGTATTCCCCCAACCTCACCTTGGTTGCTTCCCTTGGTTTTATGACAATATGATGATGCATTCATTGGTAATGTTGGGCTGCTTAAGAGGGCATATATATATATAGTAGTCTGCTATTTTTTCAAAAGTTACAAAGCATCTAGTCTGTTCCCTTGTATATCGATGCATGTGTACAAGTACTCATTATCATGCACTTTCCCAACTCTAAATGAGAACTGACAATTTAGATAATAAAAAATCATAAAAATTGATGATTCTTGTGATTTTCATAAATGACACATTTCTTTGTTTCATGAATAACAGAATAACTAACTTTATTATTGTTTGTTGTTGTTAGATTTTGATATTTGGATAACTATGGTCTGGTGTGGATTGTCTAGGTGTCAAATTTCAGTTTCAAATTGAGTCATTTCCCCTTCCATATCATACCCTCCGTTTTTATCCACCCATCATGTACTTCTGAATTGGTTAGTGGTTTATTTTTCTATGTGGCTGACTCTAATTGGGCTAGAACTTGACAAGTAAACAAAAGACTCAAAGTTTACTTGTTCACAAAATTTTTAGTTTCATCAGACCTAACATATAATAGAATGAAGAATGATTGGACATGGCTGGAATGCATTTGTCACCAATGTGAAATGTGGTGACAACAAGCTGTTTCCAACTATTGCTATTATGAGGTAGGGTTCTCTGGTTACAACTGACAAATACTGCCGACAATAACTCTGATGGCTAGTTTCCTTGGAATTCAAATCATCTCCGAGGAGGGATGGCAGCCTGGATGGATAGTCAATACCTAGCTCTCGAGTGAATCCGAGTCGTCCATCTGAGCCGACACCCAGTTGACAAGCTGAGCCGATAGGGGTGTCGACTTGGATGGATGATTCGGATTCACCCGAGAACTAGATGTCGGCTATCCATCAAAGCCGCCGCCCCTCCTCCCGGATCTCAGGGAGGAGACAATGTCGATCCAATTTCCTTGGCCCTACTATGTACCAACTGTATATATGCAAATGCTGTCTAACAAGAATCAAGATTTACATGTTGAAAGCAAAAGAATGAATGGAGTGGGATTACATCACAAAAGAAATTATGCATAGGTTGGGATTGAAGAAAAGTACTCCTTTGGTTAAATCATGCTTCAGCAGAGGCAATTTGTTTAGCTGTACATCCGTCCCAAGGTATCATTTCTAATACATCTGTGGGGCAAAACAGTAAAATTCTCTATCATAGAGACCCCATTTCACCATACTTATTCCTAATAGCAAGTTATACATAGATCTCTGAATTTTGAGCCACATTCCATAGCGAAATGGAGCTTGAAATCAGAAGACCAGAATGTATTATTCTCTCATAGCCATTTGATTCAGGTCCAATAGGTTGTACAATTGAAGACCAAGGTTAATCCTGTAGTCAAGGACTCAGGGTAAGTGTAATACAAGGATGATGTCTACGGTTCGGCAGAAGTTAAGAGACAGTACATTGCTGACCTTTAGCAGAAAAAAAAAAAAAAGAGAGTACTATCCATGTAGGTAGCAATAGATGTGTGGAAGCAGGAAGTACTTCGCTGTACTCAGTAAGATATCTAATCAATATACTAATGAAAGAGTTTAAAAAAAATTGTCTTTGATTATCATGTAGTACAGTGTTAAAGTAATTAGCCACATAGGACATGGCCAAGGAACATGCAAACATTTTGAAGCATCAACCCAATTAAATCTGAATTTAATTCTAGACCCTATTGAAAACAAATCCCTTTCTAACACTATAATAGCCCCTCAATCACCTGCAAAAGTGAAAAAGGGAAGGGAAACACAGCCAAACATCAGAATTCTGCAAAACTATCCAATCAACTAAGAACGCCAAAACTTCCTCTCAAGATCATACCTTCACAAGGACCTTTGAGGAGAAAACCGACTTCATAACTAAGTATGCACATGAATGAACAAAGCTCTCATCTCACACCTATACAATAAGCACCCCCACCCCACCACCCCACCACCCCACCCATTCACTATATATCCTAATAAGACCAGGTTGAAATCTATAACGTCATGATCAATAATCAAAGGCCAACCCTTATGTGTAGATAGGAAAAAGGTATGCTAAAGTTTGAAATCAATATAATAGTTATAATTTTGCACTTCAAGCCTTCTATTGACCATTACATGACCTAAATTTTATTATTTTACACAACAGACTATGAATCACAATTTATTCCAACAAGGGTCTCATCATTTAATAGTCAACAAACCAATAAATCAAATTTCTCTCAACAGCATTCCATCACTAGCCTTTGTAATAATTTCTTTCAAATTTCATCAAATTCTATTACCTTAATGACCTTAGTTTCTTAAATCCAAAATTGTGAAACATTTTTTTAGGTGTATAAAGTATTGTATTAACAAACCCAAAGAGGAAACAAGACTGAAGGCATACACAAGGCAAGCCCAGAAACAAAAAAAGAAATACAAAGGGATCTCAAATGGAATCCTACCCACATTAAAATTGGATAGGTAAACCTCATGCCCTAACAATGGACCTATTCCTAAAGTGTATCTGGGCATGGGCAAGAGTTGGAGGTCAAAACCCCTTGGATGTCAAAAGAGATGGCTTCCAAAATATGAAGGAAGCTCACTGATTTGGAAGACCAAGATTTGAAGTTGCATTCCATCTAAATATGATAAACAGTTGCGCAGAAAACAAACTTCCCCAACTTGGTACAGGCTGACTTTCCTTAAAGGACTTACAGATCCACTTCCATTCGCTCTCAAGGAATGAATCCTTCTCGAGTCCGGCCAACAGCGAAGAACAATTTTTCCCCATACATGTGAGGAGAAGGGGCTCTGGAAAAAAAAGTGGATATCTTTGGTGGTTGACCAGCACAAACAACAGCTAGTTTGCAGGCAAATATGCCTCTGGAAGAGGAGATACTTGATGGGGAGATATTGAGTCATAGTTTTTCAAGCAATGAAGCTGTGGTGAGGGATGTGGCCATGAAACCCGATAACACCATACCAGAGGACCTTTTCTGCTCTTGACCTCTCAATCTCCCACACCAAAGAGGAGGAAAATACGCCCAAGGTGACGAGTCCATCTTACATCTCCAAATCTCGCTGGATTTCTAGCAATGGAATCAAGAGCTTACCAGGCCTTAGTCAATCTATGAGACGAGATCCACCCTGGCCTCCATAAACCATTTGACAAGAAAAAAAAATGTAAAATATGTGATAAACACCTTGCCATATCTAAGAACCAAATATAACCCACAAAACACCTTACTTGAGAATGTAGGGCCACGTGTCTTATATCACTGATAGGACTTGATATTTGTGATCAACACCTTGTCATATTGTACAAATTCAACTTTTATACTAAACTTAGCAAGCTTGGTTCAGTGGAGGATACATTCTCTTTGCAAACCGCCATATTTTATGTTACATACAACATGCTCAAAGCCACAAGGGAATGTTTACTTTCATATGGTACAGAATTGATGTAATTATATGAACACTGCTGCACTTGATTGGTGAAATTTCTTCAGGATCAATAGGTCAAATCTTATGACAGCACTAAATTAAAACCTACCAGTAGATGCCATTAATAGCAAAGAAACATTATCCTTTTTAAAGATAGAACATTACACTCGCTCAATGCCTAAACTTACAAACTTACAGCTTTGATAATCTAAGAGATCAATGCTTAAATATTAATATCATTTGAAAAAATATTGCTAAAACGTTCGCAATTTCAATCTTCATCTTTACGTTGTTTGACCAACAGAAAGAGTATTGCAAGGCAGGTCAAGAGTATTGCAAGGCACTTACCCAAAACAAAAAAAGTATTGCAAGATTGCACCATTCTCTATAAACTACTTAAGAGAAACAGCTTACAGGTAAAGAAAGAAAAAGAAAATTAGAAGCACAACAAGTAGCACAGGACTAAGACAAATACCTCCACAATAGAGGGCCAATTCCCAAGAGGTTAATTTTGAAAGTAGAGACCCAGGATCATTACTTAATGCTTTATCCAGCACGAAGAATATAAATCCAGTTACCATAGAATTGTGCAATTTTAACAACTCAGATCCAACTAATCTCAGTCAATAAATTTAAATGAAGATGCAATTTGTCGAAGGAAAATGTGTTTCTGACCTGCAAGGTCAGCAACCATTCACACTGTGAAAGTCAATTGATCATTATTGAAGGGGAAAGTGAAACTGCTGAAGGCAAGATCTTCAAGTGGAATAAGATTAGAAAAAACCAGAGCAGCATCATAAGAATATACTGAATATTGATATTTCTCTGCATATAGCATTAGTCATTCCTTGAATAATGATATAAAGTTTCGCAGTACATGGATTCAAGTTCGGATATTTATGTATATATGGTAATGGAACAAGGAATTCGCCATGATATAATACAAAAGGATGATACTGCATGAGTGTTGTATCTTATGCTGTTCAAACCATCAATATTCACATTCCATGCTACACTTGCCATATATTATGGTAATATAAAAAAGGAATATGCCACAATATGACACAGAAAAATGATACTGCATGAGTGGTGTATCTGTTGTTCAACCCATCAATATTCTCATTGCCTCGTTACCCGGACAAAGAGGAAGAAGCAGCTAACCATCCAGCCCATACTTAAAACCAAGAATTCAAGATCCTTGTACCCAAACTCAATTATCCAACACCCAAATTTGCTTTCATTTTACCTGTGATCAGACTTATCATTAGTAATTTCCAGATAAAATATCTGACAGAAAGCCACCAGATTCAGTTGAAAAGAAAAAGGGATATGGAAGGATATAGATCTTCAGTTTTCTAAGAGCAGAAAAGTCTAGAAAACAAGTAACTGTGACATCCCTGCACAGTATCAAGTAATGGACATGTCTGACATGCATCCTCAACAGGACGATCTATCCATTTCTTCACTATGTTTTCAGCAACATGTGCAATCTGATGCTGCAAAACCGATGCACCCAAAGGCCCTACCAGATTCAGCCTAGTGGCTGCAGAAATAACATCTCTCATTGTTATAAAGATGTAAGCCCTTTGAGAAGTCCCACTGTCAATACCAAGAACTCCACATACAAGCCCAAAAACAGGAGCATGGTGGAAAGAAACAGACCCGTTAGACAATAATGTATCTCTCATTCTTTTGAGAGAAGGAGCCTCAGAAAATATAGCTGCCGCTATCCTCAGAAGAGCAGATCCTTGTGAAACAGATGCCTTTCTACTCACTTCATTAGTTAGTGTTGCATCCAAGACCTTATTAATTCTTGAATAGGTCTCCATGTTAGGCAACATAGTGGCAGTATACACGAATGGAAGAAGTAGGCTCCCAGTGTTCTCCAATACATGAATAAGATAGGTTTTGAGATCTTCTGGCCCTGAAACAACACGAGCTTGAATAGCAGCTTCAAGACCAAAAGAATGAGCAAAGCCACCTGTTGGGAGAATGGAATCAAGCAGCTGCCATTGGCTCCACTGTCGAAGATTTTCCGAAGATGGAAGAACCCCATTCCCCTCGATTCCACACTCCATTGATGAATTGCTACTCTGACATTAACAAAATAAGAGTATCAGCCAATAATCTGAACAGAAATTTGAAGCCTGTGAAACAAATTGAATACTGTATCAAAATAAACTGGTCATTAAATTTAAGTTGTTGATTTAATCTATTTTACAAATGATAAAAAGCATATGTGCACATGGTAAACATGAGATGGTTACTATACAAATTAAAACAAATCAATTGCATCAAAGCTGGGCTGATAGGTTGTTCAGAACCATCTGATAAATCACCCAACCCAATTTTATAACATTGCTTTGGAAAATAGATAAAAATAACAAAGAAAAACATCAAAACAGGCCTGACGCAAAGTCCTTTCTCAATTCCTAATATAACTAGGTCTTCTATAAAACTAAAAAAATAATAATAAGAATCACCCTCAATACTCTTAATCATTCTACAACTAACTGAATGGAGGGAAATAAGAAGCATGACAAGGAAATTGACCCACAACTTTGACTTGTTAAACCCATCCCTACTAGAACTAGGGATCTAATGATCCAGCATATCTCAATTGGTTGCATTGGTTTGGCCCAATTTGGCATTCTATGTGGAAAAGAGCGTTTAGAAGACCTAAATAAGCTTTGGGCTAGCTAATATCTAGTTTGTGCCTCTTATTTTAAGGTATTTCATTGTATTGGGACTAATATATAAGCCCAAAATTAGGGATTAAAGCCAGTATACAGAATTAGTAGTAAGGTCCATATTAGAGGTCAACTAGACTAGTTTGGGTCCTAGAAGCTACGTGTTCAGTTTTAGATTAGGGTCAGACTGATCAACACCTCTATCGGTTTCTTATTTTGTTGTAACTTAAATTCATTGGACTGAATTGCTCCTTGTCTTGTTCCGCCAGAGTAGATAAAGGAAGTGGTAAAATTGGAATGTGGTTTGACACCTCACATTAGGCCCACTTTGGACTTTGACTCAGACAGGAGGCCCTTAGTGTAATTTTATATGTAAAGCCAGTGGAAAAAATGTGGTTGATGTGGGCATGTGTTTCACAATCAGTTACCAAGATACCAAAGCAGTATACTAAGTAAATTTCAGCTTATTCCCAAGATACCACACTAGTATATTACGTACATTATAACTGATTTGAACCAAATAAATAAATAAATAAATAAAGCCAGAAAAGCATGATAACTCACTGGATCACACAGATCACTCCACTTGTTTTCTTGATGGAAGGGTTCAAGTTCAATGAACTGAATGAGAGAGAGCTGCTTAAGAAAGATGCAGAATATCACCCTAAGTTGCAGGAAAGGCAAAACGGTATATAATTCAGTCAAATGTATACTGTCGATGAGCGGAAGTAGATGCACAGTGAAATTTACCCTGGATAAAATGGGTTACTGCTCTATATCTGATCTTTGTGTCTCCTACTGGCCTTCCTGGTCAAATCAACCCAAGGAAAAATAAGATAAAGCCAAGCGCCTAGCTTTTATTGCAGCTTGGTTTTTGCTCTTATCTGTCCTAAAGCCAGCCTCTTCTTTCCATTCATATCAAAAAGACCATCCATGCTAATCTCATTAGGTCATCTGAGCCCCTCACAACTTTGGAAGGAGGAGTCAGAAAGGTGAAAAGATAACAATAAAAGACCTGCGTATATTGCCTCTGAAGGCGCAACTGATCAAACTAGTCTTCTCATTTTTTAACTGAAAATTCCATTGCTTGCAATCTCAGCAACTTCATTCAAGCTGGCATTACTACGAACAGCACTCAAATTACCATACTAGAAATCACTGGACTTGGACTCAGTGGAGGATTGGGTTATAAAGTGAAATAAAAACAGAAAAAGAATGCAAGGGTATTCACAATAAGAGAAATTGAGGCTAATGTGGTTTCATAATTATGGGTATGGAGTGGTGGGTTCAGTAACTTTAGCAGTAGGAGACCAAGAGCAGCATGTTTTGAAGAATTGGCATTCCAAGAACACCAGGACAGATGAAAGAGCTCATGCTTCATTGAGCGGTGGCCTGTCAAAGAGGAAGTAAAACAAATGTGGCTTTACGAACCCTATAGTTTTGGAATTTGGATGGGGACTCAAGAGATATGAAACGAAAAGCTATTTGTTTTAACAGGGGAAGCCAAGTAATAACGAACAGAACCCATAATCAAGAAACCAATAAAATCAAAATATTTAGACTACAGAAAGCCAAACCACAACTGCAGCCATTAAGAAATCATCCGTTCCCAATATAACTAGGGGAGAAATATGCAAGTCTGTAAGGGAGATGAATCACCACTGTTGACATCTTCCTCTTCTCCATATGAATTGTGGGATGCCGTTGATGTTCAAACCGGAGGAGATACAGCGTGAGCTTCCCGATGATGGAACGAGGATTACTTTTTTAACCGCACCTAAACTAGGGTCTTTTCGTATGAATTATTTAGTTATTCATTTATTTTTTTAATATTCTGAAACACAAATAAGAGACCGGGGACAAAGAAAAGAAGTAACAAATTCAAACACCTCAAAGGATGTCCACTGTCAGCTGGATATATCCTTTAGACTGTTATTAGGAATATTGAAATAGACTAGAAGTTGTAGACCCGTCAAAGGTTTCAAACTCTAAGGATGAACTACAAGCGAAAAATGGTGGGGAAAGGGTAGGGTTAGCTAGAACTTTAAAAGATATAAGAAATTAGACGAATGTAAGAGATCGGATAAAGGTTAGGGATTATAAACAATATCCATGAACAGTAACCAAGAAGCGTAAAATTAGAAGCAAAGGAACAAAAGAGGATAGAAACTTCAGAGAGAAGAATATAATCTAATCTGATATTCAGAACTGAATAAATATGATAACAGACACTCTGAAACAAAATATATTTAAATTCTAATTTCAGATATGACTGATGATAATATAAACAGATCAGTAAAGAAGAAGCAGGAAGCAGAAGATGTGATACAAAAATAAGAATACGTATTAAGAAGGGGAAATAGACCTGTTAACATGCGATGTCTCACCTGAATATGGCTGCAACAGTGGCCTGCGATGTAGTTTAGAAAAAAAACAGATTAGAATTGACAACCACAGCTCAGATATGGCTGAACTGGGATCAAGTGTTCCTTGTTCCTTGTTCAGAATAAACAAACGAAACTGGAGTCAGTTGATAACCCCATTTCAAGTTGTACCAGTGACTGGCAGTGCAACCAACATCAAAGGCTCGTCTCCCCGGCCTCAGTTAACACCTGCGGCAAAGAAGAGAATGCTGTGAAACCAGTGCGAACAACCTCTGGATTGAGGTTCCACTTTTTCATTGATCCTTTAGTTTCTAATTTTGCAGCGATATTAAATAATAAGAACTCCATAAGTAAGGACGTCTGGCTGGTCTGTAGCACAGATAAGTGCTACAAAGCATGTAGCCTATGTTAGATGAATGCCACTTGTACATTATTGTAATCAACGGTTCTGCATACAAAGAAGTAAGATAAGTAGAATAGAATGAAAATACGCAAGAAAAAGAGATATCAACGGGATTCAAATCCTCTCCTCCCTGTATTTCTGGGAGGACGGGGATGCCCCCGTTGGATGGTCAACACATGAGTTTAAGGAAAATCTCAGCCCCACGTCCAAACAGACACAAGGGATGTCGGTTCGGACGTGGGGTTCGGATTTTCTCGAGATCTACGTGTCAGCCATCTGACTGAAGCATCTCTGGGAGGAGAGGATGCAGATCTTAGCAACGCCATCGCTAGGTTCATCTTCGACGCCGGCCGATCCTCACCCATGCATAATGGTGTTAAACGGTTTATAATTAGTTTAACTGTGTGGTCCAGTGTAGTGCGATGTATAAAAAGGTAAAACCAAAATCGAACTGATTAACTAAACGAGTCTCAAAGCTGAAACCAAAATCGATTAATAATTGGTTTTGATTTTTCGATTTTTAAACGGTTTCTCATTAATCAATTTTGCTTGTGGTTTGTAAACAGTTTAACACATTGGTTATTAATCAATTTTTCATTAAAAAACTGAAAAAGTTCAAACTAAAAGGAGAGAGTCAAGATGAGAGAGAGAGAGAGAGAGAGACTTGCTATGCCTAATCACTAATGCCTATTTTATGTTTTTGAGAATTGAAGTAGGGTATTGGGAAAATAATATATTAATTACGATTGAACGATCGGTGTTGAGTCTTGGGAAAATAATAATTACTGTTTCTCCTTAACCTTAACTTACAGAGCTCAAATATTTTACTCAATATGGATCGTGCTTATTCTGGTGTACTAACGCGCTCTTGAAATTGACATCAATCCCTCACGGGTTAAAGCTCTATCTGGTCAACTAAAATAATACAGGAGATAAGAAATCATTATGAAATTGAAATAATAAAGTACCCTCAGTTATTTGGGGTATGATTTTAATTTTAATTTTGAGGATGAAATTATTTTTAAGGGGGGAAGATGTAATACCCCAATTTCCAACCAAATTGAGTTGGGGAATTTTTCTCTTTTTTTCTTAGAGTTTTTTTTGCAAAAGATAATATTAAAAAATATTTTGGTCATCTTGTCAACCAAGATAAGTTTATTTTATAATTTTATTATGTTATCTTATTATTATTTTAGGAGTGATGATATATGTGTTAATATGTAAATATATATATTATTACGGTTTTAATTATATTAAATATAAATCTATATAATTACATTTATATATGGATCCGGGGTTAGTTAGGAAAGGAAGATGTGCCACATGGCATTAATTAGGAGGAAAAAGACAAAAAAAAAAAAAAAAAAAAAAAAAAAAAAGGAAAAACGTTTAGGGATGAAAAAACAGAAAGGTAAGAGAGGAGACGTGGGGGATGAAGGAGAAAAAAATAAGGATTTTAACCCAAGTATGCAGGTATTATTTATTGCCTTCTTTTAAGTCTAGTTATTGGGAAAAGACTACTATTTCCATGTATATTTTCTAGTTGAGATAAAAAAAATAAAAATAAAGGTGGATTATAGCTAGAGAATCGGTGACATAAAACAGAGGAAAGAAGAGCTAATAAAAAAGAAAGGGAAAAAGATAGGAAGAACTATGAAGTTAATTGCAGGAAAAAAAAAAATAGAAAAGAAAAGAAGAATCGTAAGGAGAGAGAGAGACTTGAATCAGAAGTTAGTTACAGAGGAAGAGAAAAGAGAGAGAGAGAGAGAGCCTGGAGACGAAAATTCCTTATAGAAGAGAGAGGAAGAGAGAGAGACAGACGTATGAAAGGAAAAAAATAATAATAATAAGTAAATAATGGATGGATATCAGAAAGGAAGTAGGAAGAGACACATATGGATAAGGAAACCAAGAAAAGATAGGAAAGAGATTGGGAAATTATAAGAAAGAGAAAATAAGGGAAAAGAGAGAAAAAGGGAAAAAAAAAGAGAAAAAAAAAACTGAAAGGAAAGAGAGAGAATGTGTTGAGTTTTTTTTTGTAAATAAAATGTGTTTATTTATTAATTGAGAATTTGCTACAGTTTTTAATTATAGGTATTTATATTTATATTGTGCAGGTTACACTATCATTGTGTGAGTTTGGTAGAATTTTGAAATTTCAAATTGATCATTATTGAGGTAAGAAAAATTATTTATTTGCACTTGTTTGTTATTTTATATGATAATACGAGCTATAGGGTGGAATGTTTTGTGAATAATGATGCATGGATTTATATGGAATGTGTATTGTAAGAAGAATTATCTACTTACATTTGTTATTTTATGTGATGATATGAGTTATGAGTTATGGTGTGCATTGTTTGGTAAATGTTGATGCATGATTTTAAGTGAATTGTATATCGTGAGAATGTATAAGATCATATGAAAATAAGACAACGAATCAATGTGGCAATGTGATGACAAGGTGATAATATATGCAATGAAATAATCAGACAGGCCACTAGCACTAGGCTAGTAGATTGAAAAATGTATGATGATGTAATTGAGAAGAAAAAATAAGTAAATGTTAAAATCTCTTGTTTGTTGTCTCTTTTCTCATTAAGGGGTTAAGTAATGAGTGGAGATACGTGATATGATAGCTTGGTCAGTTTAAAGACTCCATGGTAACCTGGTCAGTTTAAGGACTCCATGATAGTTTAATCAGCTTAAGGACCCTATGATAGCCTGGTCAGCTTAAAGACCACATGATAGCCTGGTCAGCTCAAGGACTCCATGAGGAAATGTGCAAATCACGGCTCCAACTATTTGTATGCACTGTAGCAAGCACAGACCCCGAGCCTAGGATATATATATATATATATATATATATATATATATATATATATATATATATATATATATATATATATATATATATATATATATATATATATATATATATAATATGAATTGTTAGGATTAATTAATTTGGTATTTATTTATATTTGTCTTTGTTAAATTTTTTGTTCATGTGTACTTACATTTTAAATGTTCATAAAACTACTTACTATTGTCTTGTTTATGTTTTTGATTAATTATATCATTAGTATGTGTTTGTTATATTGGTTGTTTTGCTTGTTGTGTAAGTACAAAATTTTTCTTCACTAAGTCGTTAAGCTCATCCCATATTAATCAATGTTTCAGAGGAAGAAAATGAAAGTCAAGAGGATTGCCAGAATTTGAAGAACAAGCCCCTGAAGAGGGAAATACTTAAATCCTCAGGATCCTCCATATTAGTTTGATGAAATTTTTGAATGAAACTAAGTCATTATAAATAAGAAAACAAGTTTGTGTAACCTTTTGAACATGTTGTATATATTTTTCTTCTGTCACCAGATAACGCGTTAGGCCTTTGTAAATATGTGTGTAACTGTTTATATGGAGAAAAAATGGTACACTATGTGTTCCGTTGTTCAATATTATATAATTTCTGTGCGTGTTTGAGCATTCTATGGTCCTGATTGTAACCTAGAAGATTCTTCATGTGACGCTTTTGGCCTTGAACCTTGGGCCAATATTATATGAATTCATGATTAATACTGAATTCATTAAAAGCCTGCTGAGCCATTTGAAGAACAGACAGATATTGATTCTATTAAATGTATACTTATTGGGTTATTACGAAAACCTCATATTTATTAGTGCCAATTAATTTCCCTAATCTCAAGGTTTGACAACTTCAGGGCTACAAGCAGCTACTCCATAAAATTTCTAATTTTGTAAATTTGATCTGTAATTAATGTGGTCCAATTTGTTACCTTTGTAAATGTTATACCTTTCTTATCCGGATTCAAATCCTCTCCTCCCAGTGATCTAATAAGAAACTTTCGGTTTTAGACCGGTTTCAATTTCGATTATGTTTAGTTTCAGGTTTTTATCTTGCTGCTTTCTTATATGTATGCACAAGTTGTCTTGGACTCTTGATAGGCTCTGTTGGGCGCTCATCGGGTTGTTTCTATTTCATTTTAGGTCTATTGAGTCGGTTGGTTCATGCTTATCAATCAATCCACTTTGGTTTCAATTTTTTTGTCAAATTCTAAAAATACAACCAAATTACAGCCCAATAAGGTTTGATTTTGGATTAGGTCCAAATTCTAGACCGAATTGAGCCGACTCAATTTTCGGTTTGGACCCAATTTAGACACCCCTAATTACTGTTATTATGCATTTAAAGATGAAAATTAAAAAAAAAAATCCTTTTTTGTGCAATTGAAAATACTTGCTTACAACCTCATGAAATAATGAAATAACATGGAGTCCTTGAAGATGGTAGATACACAGTGTTCATGATTTATAGTTGGGCACAAGTTTATTGATATGATATTTTATGAAAGTATTAAAAACTATACTAGAGTAAAAGGGCCTCTCAATGCACAAGGTTTCGACTACTAAGAGTCTGGAGAGGGTAGAATCTATGTAGTCTTATCCCCGTAACACGAAATGATTGTTTACCATGTTCCGAACCCATGACCACTATATCGTCACACCATGACAAACTAGAGTTAGGTAAAGAAATCATCAAGGCTCTAGCCAAAAGGATAAGTGTTATAAACTTTAAATAGAAACCCTAGTAAACGGCGGTAGTAAATAGAATTGAGTATCAAATCATGGATACACAAGCTTTGATCCACTCACATAATCCAAAGGGTGATCGAAGATCAACTGCTGTAGCGTCCTCACATTCCCTAAGTACTTTACATTTTTCAAAGTAGCATCTAAACCTTCTAATTTTTTTTTAACTCCATATAATTCATGCATAAATTAGTATTAAACCGTATCCTATAAATAAGATTATTTCAAAACCTTTTGATGGTCTACTCTAGATCAGACTGTATCATCGTGTTTGTCATGATTTAAAATACAAAATAAATAACCAGAATCTGTGTTTTTGTTTATATTCCTAAGGGAGAAAATGTGGTTGCTCATACCCTAGCCTGGAAGACCATCACTTGTTCGAGAAAGATGATTTAGTTAGATTCCCCTTCTTGGCTTCATTCTTTGATTGTTGAAGAGGCCTTGACTTGTTCTTGAGTTTTAGTTCAGTGAATTTCTCTTTTACCTAAATAAAATAAAATAAAATAACCAGAATCCAAATTAGATGTTAAATGCTAATATTTTATGTTCCAATTATATTATTGGTTTCCAATAGTCTGATATATACCCATTGTGTATATCATGATTTAACATATATTAAACCCATTGTGTATGTCATGATATAACATATATTATATAAATACCCATGATCCACATTAAAGCTTAAAAAATGCTGAATATGCCACGTCACCTTTGCTCTTTTTGGGCATCGAGTAACATTTAATTGATGTTCCTTTTGGTTGGTGCCTCATAAGTTTAAATTGTCTAAAATTTGGTGAGTAAACCTATCTTCTATTCTTATATATTTATTTTTCTCTTGGCAGGTAGTTGTCCTTTGCCAATTTTATTTAAGATTCATTTATTTTGGCATAAAATTTTATCATGTAACAATTTTTGTGTAAATTTTTTTTTTTAATATTCATTTCCAATTGGTAAAATATAATGATCTTAATAGCAGATGGAAAAAGAATTTTATCCTTCTTTCATTTGGAAATAAATATTGAATTTTTTTTTTCGAATAATTTTAAGTACTACCCAAATATTTTGGGAAATATCACCTACCATCCAAGATTTTTAAAACATCACCTACCATAAAAAATTCCCAAACTTTACCCCATTAACTGACGAAAGATAGATGAAAATTTGCCTAGACGTTTATACCCTTCTCATTTTAAACTAAGAAATGTTAACCCATGTTAAATTACTTATTTGACCTTCTAATGCTAAATGAAAGAAACCCATTTCATTTTTTTTTTTTTCTTTCGTTAAATTGCTTCACCGACCAAAACGGAGAAGCTTAATCATAAAACAACAAAAATCCTTTTCTCAGAGTGAAGGTGGAAGGTGGAAGTTCAGGTGGCCGCCATTAAAGACAAACGAAAAACAGAAAAACAAGGAGGAAGACGATTAAAAGCAGAAAATGTGACAAGAAGAAGAGAAAAAGGAGGGTGAACTGGGATTGAGATCATCTCTAGTCCGTCTAGTCCTTCCAACCGTGAACGGACGGACTGGATGTAGAAGACATGCATACCAATACATTGGGGGGCGTGTCTTTAAAATCCAGTTCATCCGTCCACGACTGGACGGATAGGGACTGAATGATTGGAGACGATCTTTTTCTGGTGAACTGAGAATAATTTGCTCATTATGACACGGCCTAGTGGAAGCAATCAGATTTATGTAATCCAGGAGCAATCAGATTTATGGAACCGAGAATAGTTTTTGGGGTTTTCCAGAATTCCAAATCAATTTTTGGGGCTTCCACAATTGTTAAAATCCAGGAGACCAACGTAATCACCGATCCTCACTAATCGATTGGGGAAGAAAGCGAACTTGATGCCGAAACGCAAAGCTTCCACTGATCCTCTAAATACAGAACCTGATTGATCCTCTAAATACAAACGATGTGATCTCAATGATTTCCTCAAACAGAAATCGAAAGAACTCTCTTAATCAAACAAACCCTTCGTGTGCTACGGAATCGTCGTCGGCGTGCTACGAATCTTCGTCGGCGAACAAGGAATTGCAGTAACAAAGTTGCAGAGTGAGAGTGAGTTCGAGAGTGAGGATTTTTTTATTGTTTCTATCAAAACACGAAGGGGGTAGGGTTAAAAATTTAAAGGGTAAACTCAACTTTTTCCCTTACAATAAGGATATCATTGTCAATCCAAATTTTGTTTTTAGCTGACATCAGCATCTAATGGTTCCGTATTAACAATTTGGGTCTTTTTGATAAATGTTTGGAAATTTTGGGTGGTAAGTGATATTTTAAAAAAACTTGGGTGGTAGGTGATGTTTCTCAAAGTATTTGGGTAGTATATAAAATTTTCTCTTTTTTTTTTACGTATAAAATGTTACATGTAAAATTTTCATCAAAACGTTTTAATAAAATAGTTTCTTTTTGTCCAAAAAAAAAATGTTCCTTTTGGTTTGATATTTTTCCTCCTATGTAAACAAAAGAAATCCATTCCTGTTGTTGGAGAAGCACCAACCGTGATCGCACGCTGACCTTCACTCAATGCGCACACCAAAACATTGGTCTAAGCACGGAAAGAAATCCTCTCCCACGGCAGGAGGTTCCTACCGCTGATCCAAGGGCTGGGGATCAGTCAGCCCGCCTACCAATACATGGGGAGGTGGGCCGATTGAAATCCCACCCTTGACAGGCGACAGATGGATAGGAGAGGATTTCTACACCCTATGCACTGGATGAAGGCCAATGTGTGACCACAGCTGAACAACTGGATAACATGTCACCGTCAAAAATTTTGTTTCTTGGGAATAAGTTCCAGTACATCCCTGTCTCATATTTTCAAAGACTCATCCAAAAATCCCAAGTCCTGCCCCCATCTAACAATATTTTGGGACTGAAGGACTCAAATAGTAGGTTGACGTAGCAACCTCAGTATTTTGATTCATCTTCAATGATTATATCAAAAAACTGCTTAGCAATTTTACAACTCCAAATAAATTTTTTATCATATTCAATTTCAATTTTTTTATTCCACTAAAATAAGAGGGAAAATACCTTACATCACATCCATTATAATTTAATATCCATCTTGTCAACATTCTTGGCTACCAAAAATAAAAAATAAAAAAAAGTAGTGATTCGGTAAGCTAAATGTTAGGACTTGAGAACCTTAGTAGGTCACTTACAATATTTTACCTTAATATCTCAACTTTATGACACATCAAGAATTTTTTATATTATAACTTTTGAATGATTCCCATTAGAAAACTAAGGCTCTGCTATCTTGGGTATAATTTATATTTATGAACTATTTATAATAAATCATTATATTATGAATTATAAATAACAATCGTTTGGACCACTAAAAATAAAGAAATAATAATAGATCAGAATAATGATAAACACCTTTTACCCTATTTATAGAATTTAGAGTATATAAATTTATTAATAATATAAATAAATAATATAAATCATACCAAACAGTTACATATCATTATGTATTATGTAATTAATTCTATAATACATACCAAAAAGAACCAAATTAAACTCTTTTTAAATATACCACGAGGCTACAAATTGGCTTGAAACTTCCACCATAGATAGAAAATGATCCGTACATTCCATGTCATGTGGCAGCAATCATGAACATGATGGAATGGACAATGGAAGAAAGTGATGAAACTGTTTCTAATGTATGGAGGAAGAAGAAATTCTGAGTGAATACTACTAATCCTTCTTTTCTACCCCTTTTGACATTTATAAGTGTTTTCAAATACAAAAAACAAACAGTTGAATCTAGAGACAGCAAGAAATAAATCACACGGCATGTAACTAAAACCCAAAAGAAAACCCTTTTTTTTTTTTTTTTTGGGGGGGGTGGAATGGGTTGTTCGGGTTGTTCTGTGGAGAGGAAAGACGGTGGAAGAGAGTGCACTGCCCCAGCATCCCTGGCTTTTGGTAACTGACAGCATGCATGTTCCACTCAATCCTTCCCGAAGTCTGCATTGTAATGAGCAGTTGATTCTAGCTTCTTTGCTTCATTCAGCTTCCGCACAGCCTGACAATAGCAAAGAGAAATTAGCAAACAATCAGAAAGAATCCAATTGAGGACCAGGCCGGGTTATGTCATGAGATAATTGAAGGAATACACCCTACTCCTACCTCTGCTCCAAATGCCATCAATAGAAAGGTCATGGTAATAAAAAAAAATTTGAGAATAAGATCAGACTAGACCGAGTGGTCAACTTAGTGGGTATCTCCCGTCTGATGAGAGTCACAACCAATCAAATGAGAGAAAACCATGTGTTTTTCATTAAACTGGTCAAAACCATCCATTGAAACTGTCCATTGTTCCACTGAAACAATTTGACTTACAGAAACAAGTACTGTTGTTCAAAACGGAATTGCCCACTTTGGCAGCCAGGCTCCAATTCTGATATCATGACAATGGCCAAGTTAAAGCAAGGGATAGAGTTTAGAAAGCAAAGACCAAATAAGAAACACCTTTTGGTACTGAAGCTCCTCCAACATGGAAGACTATTAGAACCCTGTCAAAATGTTGAATGCTGAATGATATGTGAAACACTGAGATGCCGAGCATTGGGTTCTTATTGACTATCTTATATATACTTTGAAGTTGAATAGTTTCTTCCTTTCCTCGTGCATAATTTCATTGTTTCATTTGGCCTTTCTTTGTCTTCTTGTACTAAAAAAATGCATAGTAGGCAAAATACACATGGTATAGAATAAGGTTTAATTTATCTGTCAACCATGGGTGCAAATCCAAATTACCACTGCACGATTATTCTTTACATATGTTATATAGGCTAAATAAGGTTTCTCTTTGGTAACGGAGCATAATATGTTCCCCCAAAATAATTTCCTTTGCTGTTTTGGCCGAGGGGCGACCCCAAAAAAAATAAAAAAAAGGCCAATCAAAATTCACTGCCAAAAATGCAGTGTTTTAACGAGATTTTGCCCAACTCAATCGAAACATCGGATTTCGGTCTAACCGAAACCTGAGATTCTGAACTATGACAGACAGGATCTCATATTCAAAAACAGGATTTTTTTGCTTGGATTCAAACTGCAAAACAACAAGAGGTTATGGTTTGCATTCAGACCATAAAACTAATGATTGAGGTATATCGGTCATAATCCATTCTATTGTTTGGTTTTCTAAGAATGAACGATGGTCGACAAACAACTGTGCCATAGCCAGAGCTTTGTTTTTGTTAGATCAGATGAAGAGAAGATGAAAATGCTGGGTTATAAAAAGATTTAGCGCATAAATAAATGCACAGAAATAATAAAGCCAATATATATAACATCAGAACACGCTATGTTCTTCACTTCAGATTGCATTGGGTGAGAAAGCTCAGGGGCCAATTGAAGCACTTCCAGAACATTTAGATTGAAAGCAAATTTGAAGAGAAGTACAATAGTGGATGATTTGAATTTGTCTAATTTAGGAGTAGCTTGGGACTTGGCTGCATGAGATCTAACCAAATCCAAGCTGAGGAAGAGGAAAATTTGCTAGAGACTGACGTCGTCCACATGATAAGATCACTGCCCGAAGGTCTTCTAGGGAAAGATGGGAACGCAGACAAACTTTAATCAGACTAGCAGATCATGGATGATTTGGCTGCCAAGCACCATCACTCATGATAAAAGAAACTAGAGCCAACCCATCGCAATCCGAATCATGTCTAATTCTTTCTCCGTACCGATTGAGAACACCGTTAGGATGCCAGTTCTCCAACCATAGAAAAGTGGAAGAGCCATCTTCGATCTTTTTTAATAGAATTGATGGCCAGGAGTTCGAATTCCAAAATCTTCCTCCAAGCCCAAGAAACATCCTTAGCACAAGAGATGATCCATATAGTCATTCTTCAGGAGTCTCGCATACAACCATTTCACCCAAATGATTTCCCTTTTTGCTGCCACTTTCCAAATCAAGTTGAGAATATAAGCTATGTTAATCTCTTTCACCCTCCACAAGCCTAGACCCCCTTCTCTCTCTTCCTTTTTTTTTGGGGGGGTTTTGGTGTGGGGGGGGGGGGGGGGGGGAACAACACATAATGTGCAGGAATTTTTTGTTGAGGGATTTCATCCATAAAAATCACTCATAAGGGATTCAATCTTCTGAATAACAGATTGAGGAAGCCAAAAAAAAACCCTACCTAATAGACGTAAAGACTTTGCATGACAGATCTAACCAGCAATACCCCCCCCCCCCCAACCCCCCCCCCCCCCAAAAAAAAAAACCCCCCCCCCCCCCCCCCAAATCCCCCATTCAAAAAAAAAAAAAAAAAAAAAAAAAAAAAAAAAAAAAAAAAAAAAAAAAAAAAACCAACCCCCCAAAAAAAAAAAAAAAAAAAAAAAAAAAAAAAAAAAAAAAAAAAAAAAAAAAAAAAAAAAAAAAACCCACCAAAAAAAAAAAAAAAAAAAAAAAAAAAAACAAAATAAAAAAACAAAAAAAAAAAAAAAAAAAAAAAAAAAAAAAAAAAAAAAAAAAAAAAAAAAAACCCCCCCCCCAAAAAAAAAACAATTGACCTGCATATGATAGAAATCTAGCCTTCCATAAATGAAGCTTCTTTCAAAGATGGTCCAGGATGGGGGGAACAAAGGTGAAGAGTGAACTAACCTAGAAGATATCAAGGGAAATCCAAGATATTTAATTGGAAAGGAACCTAACGTAAAGACTGAAATGCTTCTCAAGGGCTCCTTAGGCCCCGTTTGTTATGACGTAAAATATTACGTGTAACATTTTATATGTAATTTTTTTTTTCAATGTCTGTTTCCAAGAAATAAAATATAGTGATCTCTAAGGAGAAGGGAAAAAGAACTTCGTCTTTCTTTTACCTATTCGAAACAAACATTGATTTACATATAAAATGTTACATGTAAAAGTAAAATTTTATGCTAAAACAAACAAAACCTTAGTAGACTCCTCAACCCCTACCAGGAAAATAAAAAATGAATGATTTCTGACTGTTCACATGAAGCCAGACATAGCACCAAAGGACGATAGAGAACCAGAAGTCGAGGATAAGGATTTGGGGTTGGCCTTAGAAAAAACCATAATTTCGTCTGCATAGGCAAGATGGGTCAACTTGAAAGCCTCGCACTTAGGGATAAAATTACCACTGAGATCAGCTTTAGTTTGTAAACATCGACAAAGAACCTCCATCATGAGCGTGAAGAGGTAGGGGCTGTGGGGCGCCCTTGTTTTATACCCCCTACTACTGCTTACCAAGACTGAAAAGCAAAGTATCACATCTAACTTGAATCTTAATTTTTTTTGCTTGTTTTTGCCAAGTATCACATCTAAACTGGAAAACTAACCTAGATTTAGATCATCTTGAATGATTTGTGATATATAATGTATAATTATGTTTATTGCTAAGTACTTATTAATAATTACATACTACTTCAGGTTTGCTTAATATTGTCGTAATTCCTACTAGTTACCGCCATAGATTATTTTAATTTTATTTCTTTGATTACTTTTTCTGTTATGTTTCCTTTAGGACTCTGTTTCCTACTAGGATTGTAATGTTCTTCTAAGTCTTTCATTATATATAAGAAGTAGGGGTGAGAAGATCTTACCTCTCTCTCCCATTCTCTGATTCAATAAATATATTACGAGTACAGTAATAGAATGGTTAGAACGGTTAATATGTATATCCATTAAGTACTGCTTACTTGGTTTGGACCTTTAGGGGTTACTTTAGGCTAGTGTCCTATTATGCAAATAGATTTTCTTTTACTAATCTTCTTACTTAATTACTTCATATTACTTATTAGTAGGTTTGATATTGCATTTACCAATGAAGATTTGAATCACATATATGTCGTGAAGACAGAGGATAACCTGAGATTGGTTGGAAATCATTATTTATTGCTTATTTATTGTGCACAATGCTTAAAAAAACACTTGTTTTTGCATGTATCATAAGCATATCCATGCATATCTTAAGTGTATCTAGCGTCTCTCAACATCTAATTAATATGTCTACAACAAGTCTCTTAAAACCAGCTCTCCGATATGCTGCCTGATACCAGCACTTACCTTGCTCGTAATCTAGTACCTTTTGTGAACAGATTAAAGTAAGCCCAGAAGCATTACAGAATCTGGATTGTTATATCTGCTCATCTAAGTTAAGAAATTTATCAGATAATGACAAATAAACCCATTGGGAATGTAGCAAGGTGTCCAATTTTCCACGAATGGGCTCAAGGCCCATCAAAGTACTTTTACAGAGAGAAAATACCTTCATAAAATCTTCATGGATAACGTAATCACGTTCAGCACGGATTGCAGACATCCCCGCTTCGGTGCAGACATTCCGAAGATCAGCCCCATTGAAACCCTGCAATTGATGCAGAGGCATTAATAATGCAAGTAAGAAATGTGATATATGCAGAAGCACACTCACAGCCTTCACAAAAGTTAGAAGAGCATGACTTACCTCTGCAAGTTTTACTACAGCCTCATAGTCGATCTCACCATGTTTCGCAATTCCAGCAGCATGGATTTTTAGGATTTCCATTCTTGATTGCTCGTTGGGCAATGGAATCTCAATTTTCCTGTCCAGACGGCCTGGGCGTAGAAGTGCAGGATCCAGGACATCAGGCCTGTTTGTGGCCATTATCATTTTAACCTGTCACCGTTTATGCGATGATGAAATTCTGAAACTGCTTTGGTATTCTTAAGAACATATAACCAGTAAACAGAAAACAAGTTTATATGTCGGCAAGCAGATTTCAACAAAATGTGCACATATTTTAGTTCATCTAATGAGATCCTATAAAGGCATCCTATAGCACTACAGAGTCTTAGGACACAACACTTGTTGTTTAAAAGATAGATAAAAAGAGTTACAATCAGCTGAAATACAACTCAAGCAATGGTATAAAGGTAGTTTATTGAAGACAAAAGGCAACTCAAGTAATTGTGGAAGGTGAAGGTCTAAGAAGATATTTTTAAGACCTAAGTGCAAATCTGCATTGATTAGTAAATATGGCAGATGGACTTGCTTAATCAGTATCAAGAGGGATCGAACATCTGAAGATGCATGAATCCAGTTGTTAAACTAATGCAGGCCTGGTCCAAAATTGATCTTATTTTGCTAGTACTTATTTATCAGGTTTTGTTTTAAGTGTTTTTATTAGTATTGCGCCCAATTATAAGGCCAAAATTTATAGGTCCATATATAGTATACGATATTAGAGGGTGAACCTTAGTGTGATGGTAAGGTTGTCATATTGCAACCTAATGGCCATGGGTTCGAAACACGAAAACAGCTTCTCCATGTTGAGGGGGTACGGCTGCGTACATTCTGCCCCTCCCCAGACTCTGCAGTAGCAGGAGCCTCGTGCGCTGGGACGCCCTAAAAAAATGTGGTATATGGTATTAGTGTCTTAAGTATTTGAATTATATTATAATACTTTTTTTTTTGGGTAAAATTAAGATAATACTTATATTATAACACTTCTTAACTAGATGAAATTCTACTTTGAGTCTAATTAATGTCAGTCTACTCAGTTAGTGTTTAACTCCATTAGGTTGCTTAGCATTTACCTAATTCTTTTAGAATTTGTTTGAAGAAGTTACATTTGAGTTTTTAAACTAAGCATTTACCTAATTCTTTTAGAATTTGTTTGAAGAAGTTACATTTGAGTTTTTAAACTTAGGATGTAACCCCCTTCCCCCCCCCCCCAAACCCCACCCAAAAAAATAAATAAATAAAAATAAACACACACACATTAATTTACACAGCAGAATAGAATTTTATTTGCAAAGGTTTGTGAGCCATGAGCTCTTCTCCCCTACCCCTCTTGATCTCTTCTTTTTCCCTCTTTTCTTCACATTACTGTTCACCGCTACCATTCGCAATCCCAAAACAGCCAGTACCTCTCCTCTTTCTTCTCTTATTTATTCTCTCTTGCATTCCCCATCACAGGCTGCTGAAATCAACAAACCAGCAAACCTTTTCAACCCCAGTTTAGGAGGAGATATTTCAGATCTGGGCCTATGGAGCAGTCAATCTGATCTTTGATTCCTTATTCGGAATCTGAGGTGGCTGGCTACATGAGTGGTAATGGAGGCATTATTTACTCTCAACAAGGTTCTGGTAATTCAGACACAACCCTTAATTCACCCTGTGCAGGGGTTTGTTTAGGCACCGCTTGTAGGTCAGTGGAATTGCAAACATTATGCAACTGTCTCAAATACTACAGACCATGTCAAGATGGTGACGAGACACTAAGCATACCTTCCCAAGCTGATCGAACCCATCAAGCTGATTGAGAAGCTCCATCAGTGTCCTCTGTATCTCACGATCTGCACTTGTACCCTCACTAAATCGACGGCCACCAATGGCATCAATTTCATCCATAAAGATGATGCAAGGCTAGAAAAAAATACACACAAAAGAGAAGAGGGTGAAAAAATGTAGAGCAATCCACTGTAAACACTAAATTAAAGGTGGTCTACATAATTTCTGTAACACAGAGTGAAAACAATCCACAGAACTTGAACTCTTACTTGGTGATCACGTGCATAGCCAAACATCTCCCTTATCAATCTTGCACTCTCACCTATGTATTTATCAATTATAGCACTTGACACAACCTACAAGCAGATCAGACTGTTCAATACATTCAATATTTACGAACAGATCAGATTGTTCATTCAACATTTGGATGAGCCCTCTCTCTCTCTTAAATAACCTCACCTTAAGGAAATTTGCATCTATATTACTGGCAATGGCTCTGGCTAACAGTGTCTTTCCTGTTCCAGGAGGTCCATAGAGAAGAACACCCTGAAACCATTCAATTTCACAGTGAATAACAATTGATACTTTCTAGCAAATAAATAAAAAACAATTTTGCAACAGAAGATGCCACAGAAAATTCAACAGTAGGAGATATCCTATAACAATTATCATCAATCATGAAATTACCTTGGGGGGTTTGATCCCTACTCTAATGAAGAGTTCAGGATTCATAAGAGGGAGCTCAATAGACTCCCTGAGTTCCCGGATCTGATCAGACAATCCACCCACAGCAGAATAGCTAACATTACCAGGATCTTCATGAAGCATGTTATAAACAACTGGATCAACCTGCAACCAATATTAACATCAGCAAATCAGAAAACCCAGAAACCATTTTCCCCTCTTCCCCCTTTAAATAGAAGTTAAAACTAAGGATGGCAAAGGGGCAAATAAAATGCAAGGTCTGCTTTACCCCTCACATGATGGCTAGGGTTTGGTATCACACGTCAGATTAGAGTTGGACTGGCAAGAAAAAAATCCGTACTGTAAATCAGTGGATGTGGTTATGCTTCACAAATTAGGGCAGATTAAGGTTAACCTCCATTACTAGGACACTTCATCTAGTCATGGAGTACAACTCTAATTACCTATTACCTAGACACTTCATCTACTAATGGAGTACACATGTTTGATGGATGCAACACAGCAAGGCAAGGGTATTGGTATGATGACTGATGTATTTGTTCAACAAAACCTAGATGTATGATACTTGAACACGTCTGTGAAGAAGATTAACCAACCCCCCCCCCCCTCTTTTTTTTAACACATAAACCCCTTTTATATAACAGTTGTCTGTTCTTCATTTTGGCCAAGTCCCAATGCCCATACCCATTTTCGGACATATATCATGTATTCTACGTGTTAAGGGTCAGGTGGCTCCAACTCTATGAGACATACTTGGAGCAGATTTCCACACACTCTTTGAGACATACCAGTGTACCTCATTCCCACAACCAGATCTGTGGACAAGGGTTCACTGATAATTAATACGGTCAGGCTGGCATAGGAAAAAACCACCCAATATCCATCCCATTGCCATCACTACATAAAACATATTAATTGACAGGTTAACATCCTCAGCATCAACCATTACTTCCCTGCTAATGATATCAAATAAGTCACATCATCACTTACTTCACGAGGAAGGGCTCGCATGATTGTGAGTGTGGTCATATCAAGAACTACTCTGGTCCCAGCTGTCAGCTTCTCCTTGTCTACTTTACTGCGACACCCAACAACATATCTTGGACCGCTGCTTGCTTTAACTATCACTGGACAAGAGAGGAACACAATCAACGTGTTAAAATGTAACCAGCTCTCAAATTTTCAATGACATTATAAGGGCTCAACCTAGATGCGCAGGGAGCTTAGGAGTGTATACAGAACAACAACCTAAGCAAAGCTACAACAAGGTTGTCACCAAGGACTCTAGCCATGCAATTAGGTCACTGGGAGAAACAACAACATGTAGCAAACTTATATTTTGAACTATGTATGATTTCCTTTCTGATATATCTTGATGCGAATATATACATTTACATACAATGTGCTTTATAATTTTCTGCCTAGGAAATGGTTTTGGATACTACTAGTTTATCGCTACAAGCCTACAATAAAAGTACATGTGACTTATACACTATTTTAAGTTACAAGCATGACTTCCAAACTATGCACCTTGAACAAATAAGAGCAACTGGTCCTTTAAGGGCAAGGATTAAATAAAATTGATGTTTTCATCTTTGCCTAGATGGAAGGAGAGGCAAGTGCAAGCTTTTGTTTTCACCTATTGAACAAGGCTTTCTGTTTCTCTTCATAAATAGTTATAGAAGTTTCCTTTGTCAATACTGCCAAGTGGTCATTTCACAACTGCCCTGACCTTTTTGCACCTGCAACATCATGCCACATGGCAACTATGGCTGGGTGCATGTGAGAGAGGTGATACACAACACACCAATCAAATTTCCTCTTGAAGATAAGTAAAGGATTTGAAGCGAGGGGGTCAAAAGTATAGAAACACAAAAATGCCATTTAGATTCCATTACATTGACGTGGCATTCTTGTAATTCATTAAAGTTCAAACTCAATTCTATAGCACTTTCCATGATTGTTTCAAGCGGAAATTTGACCACTGAGACAGGTAGCTGTGGGGTCATCTATCACATGAACTCACTCAATGCCCATGGAAGTCTGCCATGTGGTAAGTAAAGCATCACTGCATGACAAAATCACACTAATATATAGGCAAAAGGTCCTTCACACGGTCTATTGAGGAAGTCTTTTGCATGACAGTCAACCTAGTTGTGCCACATGGAACTTTACCACTGAATGGTAGGGTATAGTCAGAACTGGCCACCTCTCAAATTTCAGGGCCAAATTCAATCATATACCATCCCCTTACGTATAAGCATTTTAGCTAGCAATTTCAGCCATCACTGCTTTCAACCATCCTTCAAAAGTTGGAAGTTTTAGTGGATTTTCCAACTTGAATCGGCTAAAACTTGATAACTGTCCATGGAATTTGACCTCTGTAAATGTGTGTGTTGCATGACACGGGCTCTTTTTCTTTCCTTCATGCCCTAGCCTCCAGTTCTGACTTCTGAGATCAAGACTCAGTGTGTTAGAATAATGCCACAAAATCAATAGCCAAGTTCTGCCTAGAGATGAATCTTCAAGCTCAAGCAAAGGGAGTTATTTGTGCTTATATATGTTTGTTATTGTGTGCCCCGTTCCACATTTTTTCCGTCCATATCAATCATGTAATAAACTATAAGGGAGTCTGCTTGTAAGTTGTAATAAACAAGAAGGGAGTCTGCTCTTGCCAGTCACCGGGCAATGGTCAGAGTTGCATAGACATTTTTAAAACATTGACAGCAGCATCTCAAGTAACAGAGAGGATGCAAAAACCCATGAGATTGAACTGCACAAGAGACATTAATCGCAGTTTTTAAGTATTCTTTTTACCAGTTGGTTCTTTAAAAGACATTTATATTTCTTAAAAAAAAGAAAGAAAAAGAAAGTGTAAGGGCACAGTTGACCCCTTCCACCACTGAAACTGCAATAATTCTACCTTTTGTAATGAGTGATGAGCCTGTCATAGGCTTCAGAAAAAGTTGCTCAAAGTGATATAAAAACCCAAAACAAAAAAGGGAGGGGGGGAAGAAGAATGCAAATTTTGAGTTTCAAAATTAATAGATTCCCTATAAGTACTGAAAACAATAAGTACTTACAGCGCTCATTGTCGAGAGGCCTCAGAACTTCCCCTATTATCTGTCCAACACTTTGAAGAGACTTCAGATCATCTTCAGTTTTAGCAAACTCCTTTTTTGCATTTCGTAGATTTTCCCTCACTGCACATTTCCAGATTCATTACATCATACGTCTTTGAGCACGTACATAGGAAAGCAAAGAGATGGTGCATAAAGAAGTGCACACCTACCATTTAATCCACTTAATTGTTAATAGCATCATAAAAAATTTATTGGGAAATTACACCAGGAGAAGGAAAAAGAGAGGCAAAAAACATTGAGAGCAAAGCATTCATGACACTAAGTATGGTAGTTCTTGATGAGGGAAGGGTTCAAGAGTCAGAACCGCAGTGAATTGGATAGGACCAGAATAGGGATAATGTGAATACCATAAAATCTGCCCCACAGATAGGGATCAGATTTAGGACCCAAACAAGTAATATAATAATGAACGATAAATCCAAAATCAAAGCAATCCAACTGCTAGATTGACAGATATGAGCATCCCTAGATGGAGTAGGATTAATGGAATGATGCAAACAGATTTTTGATGGAAACTAAAATACCAAAATCTAACCAATGGATGGATGACCAGACTTTATGTTGTAATAGATGATGGAAACAATGTATCACAAGATGGAATCAATCTACTGGAGAGATTGGAGGATATGGAGGATTCCTAATGGAGATGGGGGTAATGGGTGTATGAAGAACAGCAGCTGAACAGAACCTGAATTCGATGTAAGATTGCAATCTGAACACAGTTTCAGTTCTCAGAAAATATACCCAAGAACAGTAAATTTAAAGGGAAGGCTCTTATTCAATAACAGTATGATGATGATAATAAACCTTGAGATATTGAAGAACAATGAGAGTCTGAAGTCAAGAACAGTATAGCCCGGACCTCCCACCGCAAGGTGTCAACTGGATCAAACACCAGTTCCTTTCCTTGATAGAACACAAGGTTTTTCCATTGCAGAAAAGGCAGCAGCCAATATATCAAACATAATTTCGTGCTCAGGCTTGCAGCTCCTTACAAACATATATAGAAGACTCAAAACAGGAAACAAACTAGTCCGAGAACTCCTCCTGACAATAACTTACCTTGGAAGTAGTTTATTTATAATAGAATTTAAATTAAAACAAAGGAAAATAACTTAAAACACTTAAAGCAGTAAAGGTCTTATCTAATTTGATAAAAACTTCTCCAACTAGATTTGGGATGCTAACAAACTAATCCTGTACTCCTACTTCTACCCATAGTTTAGACCCATTTTAGTGGTTTATTACACTATTACCATAAAAACTCATGGAATCAAAGGCCCAACACAACCCGAGGCTTATTTCTATTAAAAGAAGCACATTTCCATGTTCTATCTGCATTAGTTCTTCTTTTGGCAATAGGCACCAAATGCCTCTAACATCAACTCATCAAGGAACACCTCATTGCTTAGGAGACACCTTGGCAATTATGATTGTAAAGGCAACATTCAGTCAATGTTAATTTAAGTTCTAGAAAACAGAAAGAATAGTTTAATGCTAGCCTCTTCTCTTTTTCTTTTTTTTGGCTAAGGTAACAATCTTCAATATGAAAGAACAATAATGCAAACTGATGTTACTCTTAATTCATAAGATCTCAGTTGGCTACCTCAAATTCTAAGAGTTTTACACAATTAAAATTTTACATCCCCGGCGCAGCCCCCCCCAAAAAAAAAAAAAAAAAGTCACCTCATGCAGGAAATCCTTTTCCTTTACAAAATTAAAATTGCTTCAGAATGCTTAATGAACCCTCTATATTCAACTTAGTACTTCAACAGAGACGCATAAAACATAATTAACCTAACGAAATAAAGCTTAGAAAATTAACGAAAAACCATATAGAAAACAAAACTGTGTGCCCACCAGCCATAGTACTCAGTCTCTAGACATCAATATTGAAACAAACTAACAAATAAAAAAAAGGGAGCGCTGAGTGGGCGCAAATCCATGACTACAATAATATGAACCAAGGGATATGGATGAGATCACTACTTGACTTAACTGGAACCAGCTCTCAATAAATTTTTAGTTTAATGACTTCAAGTAGTCAAGTTAAACTAAAGATCATTTATTACAATATCATTTATTACAATGTCAAAACTAAAACGACTACACCATTCAACATAACAATGTCAAAACTAAAACGATTACACCATTCAACATAATGATTAAAATTATACTATATTCAAAATATGAAACCCAATTCTTAAACAGCGCAGGAAGACATGAAAAGAGTATGGGAAATTCAAATGCTATAAGGCACGCAAAAAATGGGAAGGAAAAGAAAAACAAAAAGAAAAGATGAAGTTTTTCTGTTTCAATCCTGCACAGACCTCCTCTAACTCTGGACTCAAGCTCCTTGTGCTGTAAAAGCTTTTTACGGTATTCAGCTACTGCAGCCTTGCGACGAGCTTCTTCTGCCTCCATCTTTGAAGTTATGGAAGGCGACCGTCTGGAAAAAATACATAAAGAAAAATAATATGCAGGACATTTTGCACCTCAGAAATAAGTAAACTCTAAAGAATCCACTTTTTTTTCTTTTTTTTTGTGTGGGGGCACCAGAAAGAGAAAATCAGTTGAGAGAGTGTGTGTGTAAAAAGAGAAGAGTGTGTGTGTAAAAACAGTGTGTGTGTGTGTGTGTGTGTGTGTGTGTCAGTGTTTTTAGTTATTATGAATAACAATTAGAATTAACATTCAACTTTATAAAAAAAAACTGCAAGGCCAATATAAGGAAGCTTATGCAACAATAAATTCAGAGCCTAAATTCATCGACAGGAAAGGAAAAAAGAAATGGTGGTATGAATATATATAACTTCTCTGTCTTTGTGTCATTCTTACTTCTGGCATCTAGAACCCAAGGATAAATTTAATGCATTTAACCATACAATATTCATTATTCAATGAAATTGTTAAAAAAAATTAGCTAAACCCAGATCAATTTGTAAGATGAAAATTGTGTTAACAAAAATATCAGAATTCATTCAGTATCTATTTTTTATTAATTATTTATTAGTATTAACTTTTATAAAGGAAAGACTTCTACTTGCTAAAATAGATATGCCTTCATATATAAACTGCTTCTATATTGAACTTGTGCCTGATTTTCTTCATACATAACCAGATTACCTTTCCTTGATCTTAAATTCCTTGCTAGCTTAGCTACCCCCTGCTATTATTGAGATTCTCTTAACAAAGGAAGCAAAGCCAGAACACAATCTGCACTGACAGCACAGCAGCATATCAAAGGTGATCCGGTGGGTACACCAAACAAAGTCTAAACTCCTTGAGAGAAAATAGTTATGCATCCATAAACCCCTAAGTCACAAAATTAGACCAGTTATTCCATAATCCCTTTGATATATTGATGTAGCCCAAAGCCTCTGAGGTGGTGTCAGAGAGGGAAAGATATAGATTGTTCTAGTTTTGAATAAAATATTTGTTTATTTGAAAAAGTTTTTAAGTCAAGAAGACTTTTTATTTTCTGGTTTCATAAAAGAGATGTAACCACCCCCCAATCGATTGTTCCAGTTTTGAATAAAATATTTGTTTATTTGAAAAAATGTGTGAAGAATTCTCTCTCCCCCTCCCCTTATATTTTCTCATGGTTTCTCTCCCTTTCTTCTTCCCATCAGTTCCTTCTCTTCTCCCATTTTTCCTCTCTTCTTGCATTGCAAGCAACTGGTTTGTCAAGTTTACATTTTACAGCACTAGAAACTTCTGGTATATGGGTCTGTCTTCTTTTCTGATTTCTACCATTATCCTCTTCTGTTTTCAGACCCCCTTCTTCAATATCTTACACCTTGTTTCTATCTATTTTTCTTCTAAGCTACTATTCCCGGTTACTATTCAAGGGTACTGTTCACAGTTCCAAAACAGGCTATTTTCCATACACTTTCCTCTATCTTTCTTGTCTATTCCTTGAAAACATAATTCATCCCAGATTTTAAAATAGAAAGTCAATGTACCCTTGTCCCAATATCTTTCTATTGTGGTACAGCCCCAGATTTGAAACACTAGGCTGTCCTACATCAATGAATCTCCATCATGCCATAAACCTCGTCAAAGCAACCCAAGGAGTAAGAGAAAAGATCATCAGTAACCCACATATGGAGCATGGAGGCCAATAGCATCAGAAAAGAACCCTAGCTACTCAACATCACAGGGAATAGTAGGATGATAAGCGTTGAGTTAAGATAGAAGGATTAGTGAAATCAAGAACTGACTGTTTTAAACTCATTTGGATTACTAACACTTTCCAAATATCTAATTCAACTGTTTGCTATTCCCAATAATGTTATGTTGTCCTTTCTGTTGTTATCATTGTCCCTGTTTGGATGGTTTGAAGAAACCAAGTTCAACAAGGAAAAGGCTGGGCTGAGATAGCCCCAACTGCAAGCAGCAAGAAACTTTGTGAACAAATCAGGATCATCAAGGCCTGTAGTTTCCTCAAAATGAGGAATTTTAGAGTCAAAACCCATTATTTGTTTCTGTGAAAGGATAACAGCAAAAAGTTGTCCAAGTTGGTTGTTTCTATAGACAAAGTGTTCAAACTCTCCAGTTCATGTCCACCTCATCATTAAAAAAAATGAAAAGAACAAAAAAGAAATTGAGATTGGGTTGACGTCCTATACCACTAAAATATCCACAGTTGGAACAAAATGCATGAATTGCAGACTAAAGATAAATGAAAAACAAAAATTTAAATGATGATAAGAAATAAAAATACAAAGAAACTAAATCCAAACATCATCAAGAAAACCAGTTCATAGATAAACGGAACACACAACAAATATGCTAGCAAATTACACGGAATACCATACTCTTTTTTTATTTAATAATTTGCATAGCTAGGAAAAAAAGGGTTGACCTATTAGATAAATGTAACAGATAATAGGAATTTTGATACAGCTCACTTTAATTGGATGTTGTATAAATATGTTACTGACTAAGGCAAACAAGAAGTCGACATTTTTAAGCCTTTGCTTGAAAAATACAAAAGGATCCAACACAGCTGTCTATATCAAGTTCACTAGTTTTAAGTCTTCCATCTCCGTGATTCCGGTCTAGATAGCTCTCATAGATTCTCTCTCATGTTTTCCTCTGTGAATATATGAAGCAACTGAAAGAAACCTTTGATTGTGCTCTTTGCCTCGGTGAATTTTCAGAAAAATAAAACTTAAGATTGCTTCCCAAGTGTAGCCATGATTTTCACATCAACTTGATAAACAAATTACTCCTATCAAACTCAACAAGATCCTTCTCAACTTTGGATTTTGGATCGAAAACCCAGCATTTGAATATAGCATTCCTTGTATACTGAAGACGAGAGGGAGAGAGAGAGAGCTTACCAGTCCAGAATCTAGGAAACTCGTCAGACGGTGAGGTATGACCGTTGAAACCAATAAGCTGGTGCCAGGAACAATGAGGGATGAAAGAGGTTAGGGCTCGAGGCGGACTGAACCGAGTGAGGAACAGCTTCTGATCGGACAGGTAAAGGGAAAGTTGAGATGTGAAAATCGGGTAGCTCGGATGTGGTTTTTTCAGAGATGTAAACGGATCAAATACAGATGGATATGGATCCAGTTGTGCCCCACATAGATACGGATCTGAATCGAATCTGAGTTTTCAACTATCCGTTTATATTTTTCATTCATAACCCGGATCTTTCTCCCATATTAGATATGATTCGTTTTTAATTGTCTTAATTGCATGATTTTCATCTCCGTGTCTTTTATAACCCATCAAAAATCTTCAAAATTATTTATCCTCTGATCAGATGCATTTTCCTTCAGATTATTCGCAATTTTGATCAAATACCTTTAAGCAGATATGGATGTGAAATGAATTCAAATTTTCAAGTATCTTTTTACATCTTTACCTGAGATGGGTGGTAGTAAATCCGGGTTTGAAACAATCAGTGACCCGAAAGATAGTTCCAGATCCACTTAATCTAATTTATACTCGAATCCTATTATCATATGGATAATCTAGTTAAGATCTGGAATAGACCGTTAACAAGAAATGAATAGGCCGGGTTAAGGCTGGCCGGGTAAACCCAGGCCCAGTCCACTATAATATAGCTCTGCGTTGGGCTTCGTCAAGGCTCGAGAGAAGCCTATGGCACTGACCTTAGCCTACCCCACCATCAACATAACTCATGAGCCCAAGGCGTGGCCAGCTTTGGGTCAGCCCTTGGCGCAAAGTAGCGTATGTTGGAAATTCATTTGAATTTAACAAGGATTGTACAACATGTAGTTTGTAATTAATTCCTTTAAATGTATATTCATTGTGTCATCACATAAACTTCAATATAGATGGTAATTTTGGTATTTTATTAGGGCGACCGGTGCAAATCTAAAAGTGAAAAAGGCCAGTTACAACTATATTGCAATATGCAGTTGTAACCGTTCCTGTTGCAAGTAGAAAAAGCCAAGCAAGATATCATTTATAATTTGTGGTGTGTAAATCTTTTTTTTTTTTTTTGTGCAAGATAATGTAGTATTCTCATTCATATACCTATTTCCCATATGTATTCCTAGTTTTTCTTTTCTTTTCTTGATCAATTGACACAAAAAACAATGGTGAACGTCTGGGACCAATATCAATTTTTATGGGAAAATTACATGAATTGTCCTTGGACTATGGATTAATTACATCTATCACCTACTAGTTTCTAACAATTACACATATTACTCTTAATTTCATAACAAAAAGATCCATTTTTTAATGGTGTTAAGTCTGTTGGGGATGTTAGATTGTTATAAAATTTTAAGACAAAAAAACCTTTATTGCTTACGTAAACGGTTAAACCTTAATTTCAGTTGCTTGATCTATTTTTATTTGATAAGATATGATTGTAAAATTCAACTTTTATTGGTTATAAATTCAAAATGAGTAAAGTTGTCTTTTAAAATTTAGACTTAACATCATTAACGGAGTAGACCTTTTTGTTACATGTTTCTGAAACTAAAGATAGTATGTATAATTGTCAAAAACTAGTGGATGTTAGGTGTAATTTGTGCATAGTCCAAGGATAGTACATGTAATTTTTCCAATTTTTACTAAACCCAACTTTTTGGACACCAAAACTTTCAACTGTCTCGAGAGCTTTTCTTTATTTCTTTTCTCTCTTATTTTTTTTTTTTTTTTTTTTGAGAAGTAAGAAATTTATTTATTAATACATGTGTCAATCAAGGAATTCATAATACAATTTTCCTTAATCCAAAGATCGAAATTTTGGCAAACCGTCATACACATTAATGATAGGACTCCCTTGGAAATAGAATCAGCCATGCTGTTTTGCTCCCAAAAAATAAAGCGGAAAATATAACTTCTAAAATGAGACCAATGCATGTCACACATCCCCTTCTCTTTTTCAGTTTTATAAAAGCTTCCCAAATCTGGCGAGCATAATATAAGAGAGATCCATCGATCTCTACTTCGATATAGATCCTCCTCGTCATAGGCCTTCTTGTAGGTTTGATAGCATTTTCCATTGCTCGGTTACTAAAAAAAGCTAACAAGTCCAGGACGTGGAAGCGTAAGATCCCATCAGAGGTAGATTGTGAGGGATAATTTTGTAAAATTTTTATTAATTACCAAGCGGGAGTAACCTCCAAAATGTCACTTTTAAAACATAAGGTACCTCAAACATCATTTTCTCAAACAATATTGGATACTTCATATGTAATTTATACTTAATTAAATAGTATTTATTGGAAATGAATTCAATTGTTATCTCTCTTACTACCCTCTAACTACTCAATGATTACAACAACAACAAAAAAGTACAAATTGAGGTTCAATTAAGTTTGCTTAGACATTTTGTATACAAAATAAAAGGGGGATTATTGGGTGGATGGGGGGGATGGGAAGGGTTGCTTGATTCTTGTGTGATCTATGATAGTGTAACTGATGCTCCTTATAAATGCACAATTAGCGGGACAGCATATATGTTGTTTGATCCCTTGTGATTACATGCTATATGCATACCCCTGTTGTTGAATCTGTATAATTGGTTTGTACATACATTGTGCCAATGGGCTGGGGTATAGTCAATTTTCATGTGGGTCAAAGGATAAATATGAGTTTTTTTGCTTGTGATATGTGATGCTTCACCCTGTACGATTGCATGTATCTCCTCTTCCATGTCTTATGTCCATAGTTAAAACAGGAACAACAAAAAAACAAAACGGAATGAAATGGGTTTTAAACAGACCAAAACAAGAACGGTACAATAAAAAAATGTCAAACATTCTGAGAAAAACAAAAAATTGAAACGGATGGCATAGGTTTTAAACGGATCAGATATAATAAAGTACGATAAAAAAAAATGGCAATATATTCTCATAAATTGAAGAATTATACCTAAATCAGTAGGAACAAATGACATTTATGATGTGTCTAGTTATAAAATGGCAAAAATTCTCATTTTCAATCAAGTAGTTAATTAATGTTTTATGTTTGTCCAAGATTCCAAGAACAAATCCATATGAAGAGAAAGAGAGAACACTCAATGGTGGTCTATAATATACATTTGTTATGACCCACAACCCACATGCCACTTTAACAAGTAATAAAGTAATGAGTTTAGAAGCAATTATGAGGAAGTGGCTAGCCTTTGATTCCACATCAGTTACATGTAGAATCCAATAAGAATATTAAATTATATGGAATTAATTGACTCATTACTCATGGAACATGCAATTTAAAAAATGAATACTGTACGATACGTGTATTAAACGTGTTTTAAATGGCAAAGCTTGGAGTATGGAATATTTTACCAGATTTCTGAGGCCAATACGGTAACAAGGGTGTGGTACAAGTATACGATACGCGTTTAAAACGAGTTTTAACTAACAAGCTCATGTCTAGCAATGCAATTGACAAGGGCAAGTTTTAGCATGAACCTGAACCAATTAGAGAATTAACCGAAGAAGATAAAAGAGTTTCTTAGACTAAGGTTTTCTGGAAAAGAAAAAGAAGAAGAAGCAAAGAACGGAAAAAGCCCTAAATTACCTGATCTCTCTTCCAAGAAGATGATTTGGAGAGGATTGCCAACTTCTTTTCTTAAATCAGAATGGGAAGAACTCTTTCTCTTCGGTTTGAGGAAGATAATCGTTTGCAGCGAAGAATCTATTTTTCTTAAATGGCAAATGCTTTGAACTCTCTCTCTCTCTCTCTCTCTCTCTCTCTCTCTTTCTCTCTATTTGAGTTATGAAACCGCAATTTTCTCCCATGTTTTATGACCTACCATCACAAAACTAATCATATGCATTTTTTGACCGTTGGATTACTGTCTTTCCACTTGGTGGTCATCCAACGGTCTCCGCCATGTCTCCTATGCCCGATTCGGACGCGTTTTGGCTTTCCACTATGTGTGTTAGCTGCGGTTCTCTGCAAATTCTATCGTAAAAGAGAGAAAATGATGTGGATGGTGTAAGTTGGGTGGTCCACATGCCACCTGGCTCTACCTAAGTTGGATGATTAGCATTAGGATCCTGGGACATGTGACACCCAGATCACCATCCATCCTTAATGGAAGGAGACGATTGGTCTATAAATACTAATGAGTAGGGTCCTATGCACACTGATAGAAATTTGAGAACTTCATCACGTTCTCTATTTGGGAATACAGTCAGTGCATAGGAATCCTTCATCTCTCTCTTCTCTTTTGTTTGTGGAGCTGGGCATATTAGAGTACATCAGAAGACAACATCAGTTGGACGGACACTGGTTGGAACAAATCCCTACACTATGGGTATGTCGAATCTTATTCCGCATAGACATACATATGGATTGTAATTTTCTTACAGATGATTATTAGCGCACACACACACACATAGTGCATGCATGGAAAACTGTCTTTAACATCAACTATTTCCTCCAAGAAGCTGAACACACAGTAAGTAGTTCTTTATCTCAATTGGTAATGAGTCTACTGTAATCGATGTCAACAGAGAAAGCAGAAGCCTTTCCTCGTACAATTATTCCTGCGTTGTTAATCTGTTATGCTTTGAAACAAATGCTGTCAAGATTTACAATTGACTAATTCTGTGCTTAGACTTAGAAGAGAAAATGCTCATGTGTTCTGCAAAATCGCACAAAATTTTATTGTAAATGAGATTCTAGAGTCTGTCTGATTCAAATCGTGAATACTTGATCATCTTGATTTTATCTTATTCTCTTGTAAGATCTCATTTTTGGCATCCTATGATGAAGGTCATATTGGTTATTTAAGTTTGTTAAATAAAAAAAAGAAGAAAATCATTAAAAAGAAAAGAAAAGAAAAAAAAGAGTGAAGAAGATTGTTGGTCCGGTTTAATGGACATTTGGCGTAGACCCATTTCATCTGGGAGAAAGGAGTTTAGGGATTAAGATAATATGGCGGGGGGAGGTTTGGAAATTTGCCAAAACAAGGGGACATTTTTGTCAAAAGGTTTAGCTATAAAACAGCCCAACAAAACCCTAAAAGGGTGGAGGATCATTCTTAAGGGGATTCGAATCGTTCTAGGCTGAGGTTGATTTTTAGGCCGATCATGAGGTATCAACTGAGGAAGCTAGTTATTGAGTTGGATTGTCAAACTCTTAAGCCCTGTTTGATAAAACTTCAACTATGGGATTCTTACTTTCGCTTCAAATTTCTAGTTCTGCTTCAAAAGGTTTCAAGAGTATTTAGGAGTAAGAAACATGTTTGTTAAGGTAATCTAGTACGTCATGGATTCCAGGGTGGTAGTGGTGGGTGGTGGATGGTGGCACTAGTGGTGAGTGGTAAGTGGTGATGGTTGGTGAAGGTGGTGGTGGATAGGAGGTGGTGGCGAAGGGTGGTGTTGGGTGGGTGGGTGGGTGGGTGGGTGGGTGGTGGAGGTGGCGGTGGGTGGTGGTGGTGGTGGTGGTGATGGAGGGTGGTGGTGGGTGGCTAGTGGTGGTTGAGGATGGTGGCGGTGGTAGGTGGTGGTGGCAATGGTGGCTGGTGGTGGTTGTGGTGGTGGTGGTTAGTGCCAGTAGTGGTGTGGGGTGGTTCTTTCTACTCCAAAATTGTACTCTAAGGTAGAAAAGTATCTAACTGATGCTCCAAAAAAATTGGATTTTGGAGTCTTTTCAGAGCCAGTTCACTATGGGATTCTCTAGAATTCGAATCGGGTTACCAAATGGAATTCTACTCCATTTATGCTTTAGAAACCAGAATCCAGATTCTGGAGTGTTATCAAACAGGCCCTTATTGATGTTCTTGTTGGAGTTTCATCCACAGTGGATGTGTTTGTACAGCGTATTGTTGATGATATTCAATGATAGGCTTGTCATGGGGAATCCATCATGTTTAAACATGTTCCTAGGAAGGCAAATCAAGTTGCCCATTTCCTAGTTAGGAGGGCCATTGACTATGAGGGGAAGGTCATTTGGCCATGTTCCACTCCTTGGATAGTTGATTTATATAACATCGATTTTTTCCACAATGAATAGAATTTTCATTTACCAAAAAAAAAAATCAAATGAGAAAGCCAAACCACCGTTGAATGAACAATAAGTGGTAGATTGATGATTTAATAGTCCTAGCACTTATGTAGTAAAATAATTATTATAAATTTATATATATATATATATATATATAAACCGTAACCCTAGTTCTTCGCCTCTCCCGGTACCTGTTGACGAAGAAGAAGGAAGTCACATGGAAAGAATGCAGGATCTACATCCTCTCCTCCCAGAGGTTCAAGAGGAGGCATCACCCCCGTTGGATGACCGGATAGAGGGCTCGAATTCAACGTGAATAATGAATTCCTCAATAATAAAAACTCCAAAAAGTGGAGCATCTTCAACAAGAAGCCTTTCATCGAGGACGACAACAATGATCGATTCAAGAAGGCTGATGATGCTCACCATGCCAACGGACACGGAGCAGATTGTTGTTCCCACGACGAGGAAGCCAGTACGAGCGGCGTTGGTCATTCCCATGGGTTAGGGCCCGGCATCGTAAGCTCAGCCATTTGTTTTCTTAATAGACATATTTTCTATTTCTAAAAAAAAAAACCCTTTAGGATGATTTTCATCGGATTCCTTCAATGGAGTTTGTGATATCTGGAGAAGAAATGTTCAATTTTATGATATTTCAAAGCCGAATGAAAACTCATGGGTCGAAATTTGCTAATTTCCCATACACAGTAACTATGTTTTGACCATTTCTGATTTATGGAGAACTTTCGATCTCTAGTTTCGGTCCATGCCAAGCCTTGTTTTTTTATTTTAAACTCCTGGAGATGTTTGTGAGAAGATGAATCAGTCTTCATCCAAAAAATAAAAAGAAAGAAGAAGAAGAAGATGAATCTGGCAATCAGGCAATTTTGCGAGTGAGAGCCTCCTTCTTGATTCTGTGGGGAAAATCTGTGAAAGCTTCCATTCTTCATGCAGGTAAGGAGACCTAAGTAATGCTATTGGTAGCATGTCGAATGCACCAATTTAATTAAATATTTCTTTACTGACTTGATTAATAAACTGTAAATAGGATAAGTAAAGGTTGATCCCACAAAGAATGAATTGATTAAAATTTATATTCTAGTCAAATTAAATATACTAATTAATGTTAGGTAAACACAATAATGAATGAGAGTTTGGTTGTTTGAATCAAATTGAAAGTAAACAGATAGAATTTAATTAGATGAGAAAATTCAGTCCTTGGTTCAATATCCACCCACATGCAATGAGTAAAATTAATTACAACGTTAATCTCTTCCTTCCAATCATAATTAAAGACCCTAGATAACAATAAGCTTTGTTACCCGAGTTTTCCCTTAAGTACATCAACTGAAACAAGTTCTTCAGAGAGATCTAACCATTAAACAACATTGAATAAGCTCTCAATGTTTAATTCAATGACAGCATTAAGAGGATGGAAAACAGATCAATCTAAGCAAAAATCACACACAAGCGGAGATTATTTAACTTAGCTTATATTATTCACAATGATGAGACGAAAATTTGGACATAATCATCTACCACTGTTTGCTACTTGTGATTAGAATCAAGACGATTATGTATCACAGATTCTAGATCTAGCAATTAATATTAATCTAACTGATTCAGCAGACCATTACTGAATTATTCAGACAAATATCATAATTAAAGAGAAAAGAATAACATAAGTAATTCCAATAAAAGAAAGAAGAAGAACAACGTTACTGAATAGAGATTACACCATTGACATGAGTTTGGGCTTCAAAATCTCCTTGAACTGAATGAGAAAATTAGCTAGACATTACAATCATTTCAGAGATAGAAAAATTTTCAGCAAAAGAGAGAGAGAGAGAGAGAGATTTTATCTTAACATAATGCTCTATGTATAAAACATAACAACCTTTTGTGACTTATAACTCCTTCTTTGTGTAGGATTCCTTCTTCATGTAGGAGTTCTTCTCTATTTAGAATTCTAAAATTGTAGAGTCTTCTTTTCTTATTTGGAGTCATCTATTATAGGTTTAGATTTCCTAACTTGATTAGGAGACTCTTTATAGAATTTAGATCCACCGTTGAATGCTTTAATCAGATCAGAGGGCTACTCCAATTCGGATTCGATTAGATTTTTGTGTCAGACTTTGAAGTCATGTTTGGAGACCCAAACGAACTCAAATTTTTCTCCATAATACCATTCCGAAAAGGTTGAGACGTCCTCTACAACTTTACTGAAGGTAACTTTTTAATTCTGAAACTCTTTTCATGTTAAAAATCTATATGAAACTCAGAACGTCAATATTAAAGATGCTGTAATTTTTCTATCTTTTAATAATTAATTCACAATGTTTCTAAAATATGTTAAATTAATAAAATTTAACCTATTCAGTTCAATAAGACATAAAATAAATTAAAAAACATAGTATAAATAGAATAAAAATATGAAAATCACACACTTGTCAACTATCTTAGAAGTTAGAAGTACTCTCAAGGGAAAACATGATCTGAAAATGGGCATTAGAAGAGGGAGTAGTGGGGAAGGGAAGGAGAGTCCATCAATATTTGGGTTGACACTTGGCTCCCTTTCACTGAAGTTTGAAGACATTGAGGATTTCATGCAGGATGTACAGAGACTGAATCAATTATTTATTCCAAAGTGGTCAAAATCCCATTTTCCATGAGTCTATTATCAGATAAGTGGATCTAGCATTCCCACAAATATGGCACCTTCACCACAGATCTGTTGTAGTGTCTTGCAGGAGAATTCTGTTCTAAACACTCAAGAGGGAGATGCGGAAATCCAAAATTACCATCCATGAGGCTCTGGCTGTTCTAATAAGTTCTTATTTGGCTTTGTTTTTATAATGGGAAGTGGAAATTTTAAAAGGTGGAGGCATTACATTTTCTCTGCTAAAATATACTAGTACAACTATACCACAACTCTTCCATTGATATGATGAAATAGGCTCTTGAAATATTTCTTGATTCAAACTGTATGTATGTGACATAATGGAGGTTGAAAAAGCAATTTGTTTCACTCTATGTATTCAGTGGTGAGTTGTGCCACAACTATAAGATCAAAGCTTTCCAATTTTTCAACTTAAGATGAATTGGACCCTTTAATGTATCTACTTACATATAATACTTCCATATAGGGTTTTGAATGTTGTCTTCTTTATAGTAGGAACCAACCCATCCCATTTCAGCAAACACAAGAGAGAGAGAGAGAGGGAATAAAGCTCAACACTGATACTCACTTCTATTTTTCTTTTTCTATGCAATCTGGATACTCACTTTTTTTTCTTTTTCTTTTTTTTAAATTATAAAGTTTTTATTACATTAGTTTAGATTTTAGACTGTTTCCCCTTTTAGTTTAGTTTAGATTTTAAACTGTTTCCCCTTTTATTTTTATCCATTCCTTCTACTTAATAATGTAGTTGATACATCATTTAATACAAAACATTTTGAATTAACCAGGTTATGGGAGCAAAGAGCCCCAACTTAAAACTTAAGGAGGCATTAGGTACACAAGCTCTATGGTATGTGAAGAGTTCGAAGTCAAGATTTTTTTTTCTTTTTTGGTATTCTCTACCCGAATTAGATATGCTAATATGCTTTGACACATATTAATTACCTCGTCTCTTTTTTAATAAGGCAAATACTAAATGCCCCCAATCAGCACCTGCAAAACTTCCAAAGATAGAATATCAAGATTGACTACAATTATATTGGCTTCTCAAAAGATGGCTAACAACAAATTGAAAGTTCATCCTGCATTTAAGCTTAACTCAGTTTCAAATTTGAAGGCTAAGCAATCTTTTGTTGCTACAAAAGCTTTAACAATTCCTAGCTTTAACAACCCATACTTTTAGCCTATATTAGTTATTCTATAAATTGATCTCATTTTATTTTTTGCCTATATTTGTTGTTCTTTCCCAAATGTGAGTCTTTAACTTAAACTGGTAGAACACTTATGGATTCCTTAACAAATGATGGTTTAAATCTATCAAGACTCATTTTTTGATGTACATTGTAAATTCTTATAGTATAAGTATAAATATTATTTACATCATGAAAGATAAAACTATAGGAGGAAACTACATACAGCTATGGAGGCAAGGCCATGTCGCCGTGGTTGCATGCATTATTTTTATTTTGGATTTTTTTTTAAATTTTCTTTAATTATCAATTATTTGTCAAAGCATGAGCCTTGATGGATTCGGACCATCATCTATTGGGGAATCTCCAATTGCTCTACCTGATTGAGCTAAAAACTCGCAATTACATTACATGCACAATCAAACCATATGCCAAACAACATCAATATCAAAATAAATTAAGCAGTTACCAAATTTACTAGCTCCCACTTCAATTCCCACCCCACCATAGGAAATAAAGAAACCTAATTTGCAGCTTTGAAGGATTTGTTGCAACCTATTCTTCCACACCAACCTGCAATATATCTTTGAACAATTCTTCCATGGACCAGTATCCATCACGACCTGATTTTCCTTGTTAGATGAAGCAGAACACTATTCTTAACTCATCTTCACAACTCAATTATGGGAGATAGACATAACAAATATCAGTTCGTAAAATGGCCTACATGCTTTCTAACCATCACTATCATAAAACTGGTGCAATATTCCTGGCATTACATCATAATGGCTTGCATGCTGGACCATAAGCTCACCCAGAGGGGATTAATCTGTCATCAAGCTGGTTGAACAAGTAACAGATACTCCCAAAATTGAAGAATTCTTTATTCACAAACAAAAAAGATCATTCAAGAAGCACAAGGCAGAGAAGCAACAAATTGTATACAAGTTAGGTAAATTAATAGACTTAATTAACTATTTAAAACCCTTAAAAAGTTAAACTTGGGTTGTTCTCTCTCCCTAACTCTTTTTTTAAAAAACCATTTCACTTCCTACACCTCAATTCCTGCAACAGAGATCAAATTGCAGGACACTACTTGAGGACACTCCCTATATTTTTCAATTTCTGTCCTCAGACCATAACATATGATTTGCCAAAGTAGTTTCCTCGAAATTTTAAAAACAAATTGTATTTGTCTGCACTCGCATGAAATTTTACTTTTTAGAGGGTTGCACAGGTAAGGTCACCTATGAAGATAATACGGGTCCAGGATTGCATCCCATCATCAATCAGTGTGTTCTATCCAAATGCACATAATCAAAAACTGTCCTCACTAAATGGTTTTGGCATTTGATATTCTGGTCCCGTGCTTCCATAGCCAAAATAAGTTCTAGCCAAAATAAGTTCCATCCCATTTGTCAAAAGCAAGTAGGAAAAAGAAACTATAACCCTAACCGACAACCCCCATCAAGCATTTAACAAGAAGTATGGCCCATTCCTTTCTCAAAAGCATCAAGGCCTTCAACAATACGGTATTTTGTCAAAATTGATGGTAAGGTCATTTCGGGCCTAGTTTCTTAATTTTAATGCTTTTAAATTTTAATGGATTGTGTTACACTGTTATAATTCACTTCTTGTTCCGAAGATTATGTGAATCTATAGCTGAAAAGATTATGTTAATTGTTACAGTTTATTAAATTACATATATATATGGAAGGAATGATGCTAATTTTATAGATAGAAATAATAAAATAAACTATATAGCCTACGTATAAAATGGGCCCGATAAGCTCGATAAGCCCAGTTCTGACCAAACCAATCCGAAATCACCTCAATAAGCCCAAATCGATAACAAACAGACACCGGACCAGGCCGTTAGTTATTGTGTCCAGCACAGTGTAGCGCAGCCCATCACAGTGCGAACTCTTAATGGACATGTTTTGGGCTGGGCTTATAAAACCTGATACCGATTCAACCCAAACCAAAACCGACCTGGACAGGCCCATTGGCACCCCTTAAGAATACCCAATTAACAAAATCAACCAAAACCTAAAATTAAACGAGAAACTTGATTGGCAATTACCGACTTACCTTGGCTCTTTTAAAATTGGTTCGGATCTTGAAGAGCTACAGCATTAATGGTGGATTTGTGCCTTTCAAGGGTTGGAACCAGAAAATCTATTAAGCAGAAGAAATTTCATACTTCTCGTTTTTGGCAACAATTCCGAATGCTTCCCTGTGGCTAATGTCTGGATTATTGACTTTGATCCTTTGGATTTCCTCTCTGCGCACCATGTAAAGACGTTAATTAGTCCCAGAGAGAGAGAGAGAAAGAGAGAGTAATCTTCACTTTCTCTCTCTCCTGTTTTTGCAAAAAATGGCGATGGAACAGACACCGGGATTTTGAATTAGAAAGTCAGTGGGTTGCGGTTCGTCATTTGGGAAAGGAGAGAGAATGGTGTCGGTTAGAAAAAAATGGGGAGAGCGTGACTGCGGATATAAGAACAGAGAGTAAAGATGTCGGTTAGAAAAAATGGGGAGACTGTGACTGCGGATAGAAGAACAGAGACTAAAGATGTCTGTTAGAAAAAATGGGGAGAGTGTGACTGCGGATAGAAGAACAGAGAGTAAAGATGTCTGTTAGAAAAAATGGGTAGAGTGTGACTGCGGATATAACAAAGAGAAAAGAGGGTGAGAGCCGAGACAAAGGAAGGGAGCTGGGAGAGACATTCGGGGATGGAGAGAGAAGGGCTACAGGACAGAGCAGAGAGAAAATGGAACTGCGAGAGACATTCCAGGAGAAACAGAAGAAGGAGACTGGTTTTCTTACATAAACCTTTGTCTGAATCTGAGACATTGGTAATATCTTTATTGTTCAATTCATGTTTTATTTTGATTATAATTTTTACAAAGAAGTGGAGAGTAAAACTTTTTAGTTTAATTTGATTTTAATTATGGCTTTATCTATTTCCAAGTAAAATAGTATAACAATAAAATTTTCTTTTAAATTTAGGATTTTCTAATGCTCAATGCATATAAATGCATTGGAAAATCAAACAAAAAAAATAAAGTAATATATCATTTGTATAGAAAATTTTACAATGAAACAAATAGGTTTTAAATTGAAACATCTATAAATTTTATGTTTGTATTACAATATTTGTGTTTATTTATTTTAGGAATGAATAAAAACGATTATCAACCATTTAAGGGAGTCATTACGAAATTGGATTCAAGGTGAGAGTTTATTAGATAAATATCATCAAATTTTTATTTCAAAAAATGATATATTTGTTTTTAATTTTTAAATAATTATTAATAAAAAATATATAGGTAACAAATCCCTTATTTTCAAATTGGATGATTCTATATATTTTGAGTACAGAACTAAACACAAAATTACTTTGTGCTGGTGTGTGTTTGGCTTGCTGCTACTATTCTTTTCTAAGTCTCTTCGTTTGTTGTTTAGTATTAAGTTTTATAAAGGAAAAACTTCTACTTGCTAAAATAGATATGCCCTCGTATGTAAACTACTACATTGGTTTGTCAAGTTTACACTTTACAGCACTGAAAACTTCTGGTAAATGGGTCTGTCTTTTTTTTTTTTCTGATTTAATTTCTACTATTATACTTTAATGTTTTCAGACTTCTTTTATATCTTACACCTTGTTTCTATCTATTTTCTTCTAAGCTACTACTCTCGATTACTATTTAAGGGTACTGTTCACATCTTTCTATTGTAGTTCAGCCCCAAGTTTGAATCACTAGGCTGTCCTACATCAACGCATATCCATCATGCCATAAATCTCACCAAAGCAAACCAAGAAATAGGAGAAAACACCATCAGTAACCCATATATGGAACATGGAGACCAATTGCAGAAAAGAACCCTAAATATAGGGAATAGTAAGGTGATAAGCATTGAGTTAAGGCAAGAGGATTAGTGACATCTAGAACTGACTCATTTTAAACTCATTCGAATCACTCAACACCTTCCAAATATCTAATTCAACTGTTTGATATTCCGAACTATGTTATGTTGTTGTTTTCATTCTCCTCGTTTGGATGTGTCCATGTTTGGATGGTTTATAGAAATCAAGTTCAACAAGGAAAAGGCTAAGATAGTCCCAACTGCAAGCAGCAATAAGCTTTGTGAACAAATCAGGATCATCAAGGCCTGTAGTTTCCTGAGAAATTTTAGAATCAAAACCCATTATTATTTTCTGTGAAAGAACAGTGAAAAGTTGTGTTCAAGTTGGTTGTTTCTACAGACGAAGTGTTCAAACTCTGAAGTTCATGTCCAACTCATCAGTTGATCAAAATGAAAAGAACATATTAAAAAGATATTGAGATTGGATGGACATCCTATACACTAGAATATCTACCGTTGGAGTAAAATGCATGAATCGGAGAATTAGGCTTCGTTTGGATCCATTTTTTATTTCATTTTTCACCTATTTATTAAAAAGCATTTTAAAAATTATTTTTAGTCAAAAATAAAAGATAAAAAATTGTTTGATAACTACAATAAAAAATAAATTGTAAAATGAAAAATAGATTTGATATATCTATGTACAGAATAATTTTTATAACTTTAATAAATATATCCATCTATTGCATATTATAAAATGGACCTAAACAATATAGACCCACTCGAAAATACACCAATTGATAAAATCATAAAAAAATATTAAAAAATCATAATAGAGATTTTTAATGAAAATTGTACTGCATGAAAAATTAAAAACACAATAAATGAGACAAATCTATATATTATCTGAACCTAAAATGAGACAATTCTGTATATTAACAGTTGAAGAATATCACTGTTATGAGACAATTCTGTATATTAACAGTTGAAGAATATCACTGTTATGTGACAATTCTGTATATTAACAGTTGAAGAATATTACTGTTATATTAAAGAATCTATATATTAACAGTGAGAACCAATATATTAAAGAATCTATATCACATTTTATTACTATGGCAATTTTGTTTCTAGAAACAGCAAAATGTAAAGTTTTGTTAGAAATAAACCAACCACTTGATACTGCTATGAGGGTCTGGAAAACCAACTTATCGAGTTGTTAGGTAAAGTCAAATAAGTACTCATTTTCTTATGAAAATATCTGCTTTTTTTTAAGCAAGCAATGGAAAGCTGTCCAATGTCCAATGAGCCCAGTGGGGAGGATTCCTCTTGCGTCTCTGAACTTTGGAGTAAAATTGAAAAGCAGGCTGCCATACAGGGCGACATTGCGGCAAAATCCTGACCCCACGAGAGATAAGTAGGTTGTTCATCCCATTCCAAACCATCATCTTTTTATTTCTTCCATTTTCTTCCTTAGGGCTCTTATCGTTCTCAGTACCGAAGGAGTTCCAGTGTTTTAGATTTAAAACGAGCAATAGGGTTGTTGCAGGTCGGTGTTAATAGGGTTGCAACTCAGTCTACTCTATAAAATTTCAATCTTTGCACATTCTCATAATTGACTACTGTTGACAGATAAAAATTTCTGAAAAAAAATAGAATAAGCACCGATAAAAAGAAGATAAAGAGACAAAGAAACGCATCGAGAGAGAGAGGCGGACTCCTCTGAGTGTTTCTTCAATAAAATCACTATTATAATGTGTTATTACTCTTTTGTCCCCGTTTTTTAATCGTTGGAAAGATTTATATCCGCATGCTCATTATTAACTCATGCGCAAAAATAATTAAAAATTGTTTTTGAACATAAATAAAAAAGATATCTATTTTCATTTTTGTTTATCATAATAGCATCTATAAATGATCAAATGATCAAACGATCGTAAACACCTATTTAAACCAAAAACAGAAAATAAAAACAAAAATAAAAGTGGATCCAAACTAAACTTAAACGTAAATGAAAAACATATATTTAAATGCTGAGGAGAAAGAAAAAAATACAAAGAAACTAAATCCACATAAATACCATGAAGAAACCATAATCGATCCATATATAAACGAACATACAACAAATATGCTAGCAAATTACAACTGAATACCCTACTCTTTTCTTTATTTATAATTAAATAAAATTTAACAGATAATAGGAATTAGGGGTGCAAGTTTTATCTTGACAATCCGAACCCGTCCAAACCCGCCCTGAACCCTGGCAGGGTTGAACCTGACCCAAACCATGGCAAGGGCTGGGTTAGGGCCCAAATTTTGATCAACCCTGGCAAAGTTGGGTTGGTTACGATTGACCCCTGGGTTGAGCCTGGCCCCGCTTGACCCTATATATGTGTGTGTGTGTGTGTGTGTGTGTTATATGTTGTTATATGTATGTTATTTGACAATTTGTTATATGTTTCAGGGCCAATCAGGGTCAATCCGACTCTGAATCATGGTCAATTAAGGTTAATCCGGCCCTGTCAGAGTCAATCAGGATAGGTTAGGGTTAGGCCCAACCCCTGCCAGGGTCAGGGTCAGGGTTGTACATTTTCTGACATTGGCAGAGTTGGACTGGATTAGGATTAAGTTTAAACAGTTAGGGTTTCGAAAAGCCTGGCCCAACCTGACCCTCTTGCAACCCTAATAGGAATTTTGATACAACTCATGTTAATTGGATGTATAAATAAGTTATTGACTAATGCAAACAAGAAGTTGACATTTTTAAGCCTTTTCGAAAAATACAAAAGTGTCCACCAGAGATGCCTATATCAAGTTCACTAATTTTAAGTCTTCCATCTCTGTGATTCCGGTCTAGATAGCTCTCATAGATTCTCCCTCATGTTTTCCTCTATGAATATATAATGGAACTGAAAGAAACCTTTGATTGTGTTCTTTGCCTCGTTCTAGATAGCTCTTATTGATTCTTTTGTTTTATCTGATTCTCCAGTCTGCTTGCGCCCTTCTGCTCGAGTTCAATTCGTCTCCAATTATTCGAGACTCCAATGACCAATCCAACTATTGGGGTTAACTGGGTGCACCTACCAATACATCGGGTGGTGCGCCTAGTTAACTGCAACAGCTGGATGGGGAATTAGTGCCTCCAATAATTGGAGACGATTTCAACCCCTTTCGCCCATCCCTTCCTTCTGCCATAGCCGCCCTTTTCAGTCCAATTTGTCTTCAATTATTAGAGGCTCCAATCGACAATCCAGCAATTAGAGTTAACTGGGTACGCCTACTGATACATCGGTAGATGCATCTGATTAACTCCAACTGCTGGATGGGTAATTGTAACCTCTAATAATTGGAGAGGATGGCTGACAAGCCGCGAAGCCGAGGCCAGAACAGTTCTTGCGAGGCTTCTCCTTTGATCCTTGCTTTGTGCACTTTGACTTCAGCTTTTACCCCTAGCCAATCACCTCCCGGTCCTCCCCCAACTATTCTGATGCCTCCTCCCTCGTTGTCGTGTCGAGATGAGGGTTACCAGAGTGAAGATGCGTGGTAAGAACTCCTATTATTGCCATTCATCGGAAGAAGAATCCCAAGAGCTGAATTGGCTGGCTAGCAAAGGTTCTGCTGGTTAATATTAATCGTGCTTCGGGTGTGGTTTTATTAGGTAGAATCCTAGAGTGAAGACACGTGATTTGTTTTTTGGTTTTTATTTTGTTTGTTTCATTTTTTTTTTTGGTTGGTTTTCGTGGTGAAAAATGCTAGCCATGGTCTCTTGTTTGAGGTTGAGGGCATCTGACGCTTCCAGCTTTTTGGGTTCCTGTTGGGCTTAGTCTGGCCTTCAATCTGGGTTGGTTGTGTGAGTTGGGTGTCCTTTTAGTGTTGTCTTTCGAATGTGGGCCCCTCTGTCTTGGTCCTCCGGATTCTAAAATTTCATGATTCATTGTCTATTAATGGTTAGATCTATTTCTGATTTTTTTAGTTTTTCTTCCATATGTGTATGATGTGCGAACCTAGTTTTCTTTTATTATTTATTTATTTTTCTTTTTTTTTTGTTTCTTAGAGTATCATTTCAATTTTTTTTTTTTAATACAGATTCGTCATGACGACCGGAAAAACTATTGAGGACTGCCGTTTCACAATATTAAGAATTTGTCTACGCTCAATCTAAGGGCACCATGCAAATAAAAAGCTTGACTAGCGAAATCATCACGTTTTAGGTACAAAGCTCGGAGAACGTTAAAGTCACTATAGACGATAAAGAACTAGAATCAAGGTCTTCAGAAGGAACATGGCAAATAGTAGATGGCATGCTTATGCTCAGGTCTTCGTCACTGTAACCTCATCGTCTAGGAGTAAAGTCAGACAAGTGTGCAACACCTGCCACCAAGAAGAGAGTGCGAGAAAGATGGCACAAGGGATTTTATAGGTTTCTTTGGTCCATCCTCCTAGACTATTGAGTGTGCACATTTCCATGTCTTAATTTTATTTTTATTTTATTTTTATTATTTTTAATTTTTTAATTTTTTAATTTTTATAGATGCCCTTGTTCAAAGAGCCAAGGGGAATACGAGGCGAAATGATCAAATGGGCAATGGCAATAAGAAGTGCAAATGATCAATGACGTTGAAAATTCGAAAATCAAATAGGCTGAAACGAAGACCAAGGTGTAATAGTGATCTAAAACACATTCAGACAATATATCATCCTTGTTTTTATTTTCAGCAAAGATATATATTTTATATGTTTGACTTGCAATTTGGTACAAGTGTGGAATCTCATTTAATGCCTATATAGTCCTTTTCACAATGAGGAATATAATGGTAGATAATCCTATATATGATAGTGATACAGTGCGGAGTCGACACTTTTTAATGATCTTCTGGTACCACATAGCAGTACAATGGTACAATAAAATTGAGCTGGGCCAGTTTTTGAAAGCTTAAGCCCAGGTGGTCACCAGGGTTCAGACCAGGCCCAGTCCATCCTGAGGTCAGGCTGGGTTTCTTTAGCCCAAGTCTGATGCTCCCAGGCTCATGGTAGACTGAGTTTGTCTCGGTATTTGTCTTTTTTTTTTTAGGGTAAGGCTCTTGTTACATTTAAACTTGTAACAAGCCAATGAGTGTGTGCATAAAAGTGAATTATAATGCTAATCTCAATTTACTGGTAGTTTTGGTATCTCTTTTGGGAACTGATCCAAATTTGACAGTAAAAAGACCCTTAATACATAACCCTTCTATATACTACTCCATTCGGCAAAAGGTTGTCATCTGAGGTGGTAACCTTAGCTGCATTTACATACCCACAAAAAGGGTTCCGCCTGATCTTCCATGTGGCATACATATATTAAGGCCATGGATGGAGGTCTTCCTTCTTATGTGGCTCAATACAGGAAACTGAAATCTAAAAAAATTAAGATTATTTGTGGGTGAGTAAAGTGTACTCACTACTCACGAACTTTTCGGCTGCTTAAAAAACGACCATAAAGTCTCTCTATCTCTCACTCTCACAGTCTACAAGTCAGTGAGCCCAAGCCTAGATAATTATGCAGGATGGGCTTGACACAAAAACTTGGGCCTTCAAGGGCCCAGATGCAGACGAGTAGCTGCTTTTCAAGCATGGGCTCTCTGTCTCTCTGTCTCTCACAGTCTACAAGTCAGTGAGCCCAAGCCTGAAATAATTATGGAGGATGGGCATTGACACAAATACTTGGGCCTTCAAGGGCCCAGATGCAGATGAGTCACTGCTTTTAAAGCATGGGCTCTCTGTCTCTCACAATCTACAAGTTAGTGAGCCCAACCAAGCCTGAAATAATTGCAGAATGGGCTCTGACACAAAGACTTGGACCTTTAAGGGCTCAGATGCAGATAAGTCACTGTTTTTAAAGCATGGGCTCTTTGTCTCACACAGTCTACAATTCAATGAACCCAAGCTTGAAATAATTATGTAGGATGGGCTCTATCACAAAGACTTGGGCCTTCAAGGGCCCAGATGCAGATGAGTCACTGCTTTTAAAGCATGGGCTCTCTGTCTCACACAGTTTACAAGTCAATGAGCCCTAGCTTGAAATAATTATGTAGGATGGGCTCTGACACAAAGATTTGGGCCTTCAAGGGCCCAGATGCAGATGAGTCACTGCTTTTAAAGCATGGGCTCTTTGTCTCACACAGTCTACAAGTCAGTGAGCCCAAGCTTGAAATAATTATGCAGGAGGACATGGGCCTTCAAGGGCCCAGACACAGATGAGTCACCGCTTTTAAAGCATTGGCTGAAGTTGTAGTATATGATATTGGATTCAATATACAGTTTCGGTATGATGTTGGTTTTGACATACGGTGTCAGTATAAACTGTGTGTGTTACTTAAGCTGGGGTTGTAAGTATATTACAGCATAACAGAAGGAAAACCCTAACTACTCAGGCCATAAGCTTCGGCTGCACCACATTAGAGCCATGTATTTTTCTTTTTCTCCTTTCTTATCCTTTATTATTTCTTGGTTTGATTCACCATCAAAGGTTCATAAAAATAACCAAATGAAAACTAAGCGAAGATAAAAGACTTCAAGAAGAGCAGTAATCTTAGAAGAATTGTTTTAAGGGAGGTTGGAAAAACTAGATTTACCAAAGCGATCCTGTTTTTCACCCTAGAACGCTTCACGTGAAGTCATCATCATACAATTGTATTTTCCTTCCAAAAATACTCTTCATATACTCTTTTTATTGTCAAGTGAAGGGTCCACTCATGGGGTGAACATTTGAGCTCATCATAACATGTTTGCCATATTATTTTCCTTGGAGGCCCCCGAAAGTGATATTGGATTCAAAATAGAGCACATCTCCCTACTTCGGTGTATGCCTACCACATGACACAATTCGTAAGAGAGAAGTCTCAAGGACGTTTTGGGTACCTCGTGTTTTAAAAGTTCCGTTTAGGGTTCCAAAACAAGGTTAACATTACTCTAGCTTAATAACCAATTGAAAATCCATCTTGGACAGCTGCTGCAACATTCCTATTTCCAGTGGAATGCAACTTGAGAACATATTACCATCGAGAAGGAGCTTTTGCACACCAGATATGTTACCTATGGAAGGAGGCATAGATCGCACTGAACCTGTAACCTAACGATTAACATGAGAATTTCACACTATTTATCAGAAGGAGAAAAAAAAAAACCCTAACAAGAAAATTTCTCAAAGTTCAAAAATGGGCAAAAATGCTGGTTCCTAGATTCTTACATTAACTATTAAGGGCTTGTTAGATAAAACTTCTACTTCTGGATTCTGGAATCTGGTTCAAATTTGGATTCTACTCCAGGCTATTCTAGGATTATTTTGGAGTAGAAACTTATTTGATAACGTAATTCTGAAATGGATTCCAAAACATCTTTGGATTAAAAACATGTTTGATAACATACTATTCCCCAATCAAAGTCTAGAAAAATAGTCGTGGTAGTAGTGGGTGGTGGTGGTGGCGGTGGCGGTGGTGGTGATGGTGGTGGTGGTTATGGTGATGGCAGTGGTGGTGGTGGCGATGGTGGATGTGGTGGTGGTGATAGCAGTGGTGGTGGTGGCGATGGTGGCTGTGATGGCAGTGGTGGTGGTAGTAGTGGTGTTGACAGCGACGGGTGATTGTAAGATCCGTGCATACAAATTTTGAGGACTAAATTTATGTTAAGAGTGGTGGAGTTGTAAGACCTACACGCCACGAATCTGGTCTAACTTTACGTTCTCGTGTCGTGACCGGTCTTTTCATCATAATCGGCTCAAGTGAACCATTTGTATGAAGAAATCGCAAGATAAGGTAAGCAACAAGTCAAATTTAATTGGTGTGGTTGACTGTTTAAGTTTGTGTGGAAGCAACCAATCAAAAATTATAAATCAGTAAATTTTGGATGTATGGTGGCATTTTTGAAGGGTATGGTCGACCGTATGGTCGACTAAGTTGTGACCGCAGAACGTATGGTCGCATGTTTTGTTGTATGTCGATGGATTATGCTATTGCACGATCGACCGTACGAATCCAGAACCGACTCCGTGTTTAGGAAATTTTCCTAATTTGAGGAGGACTCTTTCCTAATTGAAAGAAAACTCTATATGGAGGTTTTCCTCTATATAAAGGACGTCCCTTAGCCTCTCTCACTCTTTTAGAACTCAAATTGAAACTCTAAACTAAGGGTGTCAACGGGCCGGTTCGGGCTAGTTTCGATCCGGGCTGAATCGGTGTTGGGTTTTATAAGCCCAGCCCAAAACATGTCCATTAAGAGTTCGGACTGAATTGGGCAGCGCTGGACACAATAACTATCGAGCTGGTCCGGTGTCGATTTGTTATCGGGCTGGGCTTATTGAGGTGATTTCGAGCTGGTTCAGTCCAGACCGGGCTTATCAAGCTTATCGGGCCTATTTTATATGTAAGATATATGGCCTATTTTATTATTTCTATCTATAAAATTAGCATCATTCTTTTTATATGCATGTAATTCAGTAAATTGTAACAATTAACATACTCTTTTCAACTATAGATTCATATAATCTTTCGGATCAAGAAGTGAACTATAACAGTGTAATATAATCCATCAAAATTTGAAACCATTAAAATTAAGAAATTGGGCCCGGATGGACCTTACCGGTGTTCGGGTTAGGTATTATTGGTTCGGGCTAGTTCGGATTTCTTAACGGGCTAGTCCGGTCTGATTTCGGTTTGGACTGAAATGGTGTCGGGCTTTACAAGCCGAGACCCGAAACTTGTCCATTAAGGTTTGGTCCGAGCTGGGTTCGGGTTATATCGGCCCGGCTCGGTCCGTGCTACAAGGTCGGGCCCATTTTTGACACCCTACTCTAAACGTAAGAGAGAAGGAGAAGGAGATTTGGAGAAGAAGACTGAGAGGAAGGTTTTTGTAGAGAAGAGTTCTATCTCTTTACAGTAAACTTAAGGTATGGACTTGACTCTGTAAGGTAGATTAGATAGAATAAGTTATTTTCAAATTAATATATGAAACCTAAAACAATGATTCAGTTATAGGTTTTCTATGGAAAACCATAAAGAGTAGGGCATGGATAATTGATAAAGATAAACTGCGATTAAAGACCATAGAATGATTTGAGGATGAATCCCCATTGACGAGCCAAGAGGAGAAACTCGTATGAGAAGTAAAAATTAACATGACTACGTATGGTCGCAGCTATGGTCGACCATAGGATGAAAAGAGAGTTGACCACAGCCATTCGGGAAGAATTCAGGAAACATATGGTCGCAAGTACAATCGCATATAGAGTGACCATAGGGTATCGATCGTACGTCGTATGGTCGCATATATTGAGACCATAGGAACGACCATACGATAACAACAAGTATATTTTGAAACCAGACAAGGTTTTCTACTACTGTAACTTAGTAAACTTGAACCCTAACTTAAATACATTAATTGTTTAGGTTTTCAATAGATTCAAAGTGACTTTCAAAGTTTGAGAGAGGAACAAACATCAATCAAAGGTGAAGGAACAAGACCTAAACTAATTGAATAATAACAAACTGTCTTCCTTTATTTATCCAATGAAATGAATGTTTCTATGATGTATGGTTGTAATGTGCATCTCACATGTCATCTAATATTACTGTTATTTCTGTTCATGCATATTTATTTCTATCTATTTATGACATGATAATGATGATATTAGGAATAGACATGTGATTGTGTATGTGGTTAGTGTATTGGATGAGAATAGAGCATCAGGGGAAGGATGTAGCATTGTGGTTCATCTTGGCCACCAAACTCTAATTCTATCTCTAGTCAAGTCTTGTCCACTAACATCATCGTATCGCTATTACTTTAGCAGAACTATTACGTCGTAGGACATCAGGGAAGGTGATCTCGGACCTTGTGGTCTTTGACTCTGCCGGGGGGGTTTAGCTCTATCTCTATGGACGTATTGAGGGATGCTGGGGTGAGACCTTGAATACATTGGATGACATTAGGATTGGTTAGTTACGAACCCAGTTTGCATGCTTTCACCAATAAGGGATTACATGTTGACATGGGTAAAGCATCAGGAAAAGTGTTGACGGTATGTGATTCGGACACTTTAGTTCTATCTCTATTCTATGGTGGATGCATGTGAGACTGCAATAGTATTTGATCCATTGGGCGGATTCACACACTCGTGTATAGAGGTGTGGTGGTCGCCAATCCTTTCTATAGCACATTGTAAACTTTAAAATTAGACCAAAGATATGAATTGAATGCATGCATATGTTTGTTGCTTTATTTGTTTTTTCATTGAGCTAGGTTGTGAGCTCATCCCACGGTATCGTTTTCTTTTAGTTTCTAATGATGCAGGTAATACTGTTAAATACTACATAAATGCACTAACATATAGACATGTGGTAGCTATGGTCAAGCAAGTTATGGGGGACGAATATGATTCATCAAGTGAGTGTTTCAACGATGTTTACGCCTAGTATTTAACTTTCGTATTTTGATAATTGTAATAGTTTGTTATATTTATGCTTTGGTTACATGGAGATAACTAGTTTATTATTTACTTATCATTGTAGACACTCAGTTCATTATTAATAAGACTTTCGCTATTCAATTATTTACTCTGATTATTATTGTGGATTGTATTTTGGTTTAACATGATTGGCACGATCTATACGAGATCTTGGTTTGAACCGTTGGTTCTCATAACTGTTCATCATACCACTGGTTAGTCCAAAATTAAGGTGTAACAATGGTGGCTGTGGTGGTGGTGGTAGTGGCAATGGTGGAAGTGGGTGGTGGGTGGTGGCGGTCGCTGTGGTGGTGGTGGTGGGTGGTCGGTGGTGGGGGTGGGTGTGGCGACAGTGGTGGTGGTGGTGGTTGTGGTGGCGGTGGTGGGTGTGGTGACGGTGGTGGTGGTGGTGGTCAAGTGAGAGTCATGTGAGAGTCATGTGAGAGTCGACTTTTTTCTTTTTCCCAAAAAATTGATCCAACAGTTTGGAGTAAGTATTTATGACTCCAAAATGTTGGATTCTGGAACCATTCTGATTCCGGTTCACTCTGGGGAAGTTGGAATCCAATTGGACTTATCAAACACATTTCTAATCCAAAATAACCCCCTATGAGCTAGAATCCATAGAATCCAGAAAAAGAAGTTTTATCAAAGAGACCCTAAAGGTGATTAGTAAACCCCATATTTTGTGTTTTGCTTAGTTCTTAGAGAAGGATGAGAAACTGGATTCTAGAATCTCTTTAGAATCACATAATCAAAATCCCATTCAAACATGGCCTGCCTCATGCTCCATAGAAAATTACAACAAGGGAAATCAAATTTAAAATCTTCATGAAAACTAAAGAATTTAGAGATTTGGCAAGAAATAGTGAAATCATCATCAAGGATCGCACTGTGCAAATTATCCCTGAACAAATTCAACAACGTTAAAATTTTCAGTCTTATAAAAGCTTCCCAAATCTCAATGGCAAGCATAATATAGGAGAGATCCATTTATCTCTGCTTCGATAAAGCTTCTCCTCGCCATAGTCCTTCTTGGATGTTCAATAGCATTTGCCATTGCTCTCCGTTACTAAACAAAGCTACCAACACAAGGATGTGGAAGCATAAGACCCCACCAGAGGTAGATAGTGAGGGATATTTTTGTAAAATATTAATTGATTACCAAGCGGGATAACCCCAAGTGTCACTTCTAAAACATAAGGTACTTCAAACATCATTTTCGGATTCACATCGTCTTTTTCCAGTTATTTTGGGAGGACGGTGGCAACCTTCCTTGGATGGTTGCCACGTGGCTCTCGGTGAATCCGAGACCCACGTCCGAGCCGACACTCCCCCGTCGGCTTGGCTTGTCGACTGGATATCAGCTCGAACATGGGTCTCGGATTCACCAAGAACCACGTGGCAACCATCCGAAGAAGGTTGCCACTGTCCTCCCAGACCACTGGGAGGAGACGATGCGGATCCATCATTTTCTCAAACAATAGATAAGTCCGATGCAATTTATCTTTAATTAAATAATTTAAGTTAATTACTTGTAAATATTATTTTTCTTGTATATCTATTATATACCAACAACGGTGTCACGTGTTCTTTCTTCTTCTTAAGCATGGATGCATTTTAAAATGCTCACTCATGTGGAATTATAATCAAAGTAGGACCTGTACTGGGCAATTGGGTGACGTAAATCCTCTCAGTTCATCGTAACCCACATATTCAACCTTACTGTGATAGGGGTGTAAAAAATTGGGCTTAAATTGAAAATCAAAACTGCACCTTATTAGACAATATTTGGATTGTATTTTTAGAGTTCAATGATAAATTGAAATTGAATCTGACCTAAATCTAAACCAGATCAGATCAACTAGACTGAAAGGGGACCAACTCGATAATGGATCGATAATAGTCTATTAAACAAATATTTTATTAAATATACATGTAAGAAACCAACCCCGAAACAGAACCAGCCCAATAATGCTTGATACAGCCCATTAATCCAACTTTTTTTTTTACTATATATACATATAGTAAATCAAAAACAAACCAATAACGAACCTATAAGAGTCTATTAGGCCAATCCAAAAAACAAATCGATGCCAAATCAACCCATTAACTAATATGTACAGTGCAGCCCACCCCAGTCCACATCTCTTATTTTTACATGTTTTGAATAGCCCATAAAAACCCCGAGATTGACTTGATCCAGCACGTTGACACCCATACGAGCAACAAAGGTATCGCGGGTTGTTTTTTAGAAGTATGGGTGCACTTTTAGGTTCAAATCTTGCCTACAATTACAGCGTTTTGTTCTGACCAAGAGTTGTTCAGATCTTTCATATATGAAATATGATCATAACTCTAATTATAGAATTAGCAATTATCAATATATGGCTTTGATTATATTTTCTCGGAGTTTTGATTGAGCCCTACTTTCTATTTATGAAACCTTTTATTTTTCACGTGTTGGAATTTGCTACTTGATCAACATTAAATGCTCTATGATAAGTTATGGTCACGAAAATTATGGTTGAAGAGACATCAAAACAGAGTTCATCAGAGTTACAATATTATTCATTTCCCTACAATAAAAGAACAGTTTTCACAATTTCGTAGCAAATGAATTTAATTGTTATCTCTCTCAATGATTACCAAAAAAATAAAAAAATAGTATAAATAGAGGTTCAATTAAGTTTGCTTAGACATTTTGTACACCAAAGGTATACCTTAATAGGAAAAAAAAGCTGAACACAGGGTTGTCCACACACATGGTGTCAACCGTGCCATGCCATGGGAAGTGTTGAATGTTGTACTGGTTTGATTGGCATCAATTCAAGTCAATCTGTAATAGTGGAAGTTTAGGACAAATAAATCTGGGCTGTGGATGGGATCAAGAAGGATCTTAACCATTATATTTGTCTTGCGACTCTTGCCTCCCATGGACTTTTATCATCCACTAGTCTTTTCTAAGGGTGTAAAAAAGAAATCGAATCGTTTAAACTGAAATCGTGAAACTTATTATTAAACGTCTAATTCTGATTTAAAATTTTAATTGTTTAGTTAAACGGTTCGATTACGATTTAAAAAATAAAACCGATTAAATCGATTATTTGAAAACGTTAAAACTGATTACACTTTACTTTAATCCCTTAGTGTTAAATGTCTATATTAGTATAATAAAATTTATTTAAATACGCATACTTTGAAATTGTAAGTCTCCTTTCATATATGATTAAAGTGAATTATTTTATTGTTTTTCTTAGTTTTTCCTCTCATTTACTCATAATGTTAGATTTTTCACATTCATATGGTTTCATCTCAAACCTTAATAATTCATACAGCAGAGATCTAGAATACAATAGAGATATAACGAAAACCAAATTGTAAAGACATATATGTGTAGGAGATTAATTTCTACCGTTTAACTAGAAGTTTTGTTTACAGTCTTCCACAGCTCACAGAGATTACACATGATTCTCAATGCTTATGGGTACTGAAGGAGGAAAGCAATTTAGGTTGCAAGTACTCATGCCCTAATATTTATAATACTGCACAAACATTAATCAGTTCCACACTAAATAAGATTTGTCTATCTTTTTATCTTGTGATGAATCAAACCGAACCGATCATCTTAACAACATAGACTCTTACTACTCAATGGGTCTGATAATTAATTAAACCCACTATAAGATTGTCCAACACTTGATTCTCTTAATGTCTAAAACATAAAAACCCGAAATCAATTATTAATAAGTTTCAATAAGCATTTTGAAATCATTTAATAAATGATTTAATTTTGATTTTACTCACTACACACCCAACTGAAATAACATTCACTCAACAGTTTTTTTGGATATTTTTTGTAATACATAATACACTTATTTGAGTGGTATTGTTAAAGTAAACATGGGATATTTGTATTCACCTAAAAAAACATGGGATATTTTGTAAGTTAAAATCTAATATTGAGTTAATCATATAATATTCCTTAACGTTTTTTTTATTATCCTTAAATGTTTTTTTTTTTTTCTAGTAAGTACATTAATTGGCACCTTGCTGCCACCTACTCAGACGGGATCATGGATTGGAAAAATCCTTTTTTTTTTTGTAAATGGAAAGGATCTTAGGGTAAAGTTTGCACTTGGCAGTTTCTTCTTGTCATGCTACTCAGCCAATTTAGATCAAGTACACATAGTACTTTTATGCGTGATACCCAGAGTGTTCTGTTCTCTGCTCATATGCGTGAACCAATAGACTATTATCCCTTGCTTCTGTTACTGATTTTTCTTCATTTGTCTATTGTGAAGGCGCTAAGCTTCTGTTTCATCATGGAGATTAATCTTATAACCCTTCCAAACTATTCTCAGCAAACCCAATCAGAATCAGAAAAATCAAGGTATATATGAAGAATCTTTTGCTGCGGGTAATGAGGAAGCTCAAGAGTTCAATCCACCGGATGATGACTCCTTCATTGTAGACGAGGATGATGATCCGACTTCACTTTTTCCAGTTCATCTCACACTTGTTGGAAAAATCATAGCGGGTAAACAGTATAGAAAGCAAGCCGTCACCGAGGGTTACCAGCAGCTTGGAATCTCAAGTATGGAGTCCAGGTGATTTTCTTCTCTACTGATATTTATATATTCATGATTTTCACATGAATTTGATCTTCTCCGGGTTCTCAAGGACTCTCCATAGTCTGTTAATGGTAACTTATCATTTTAGAGCGTTTGGAACGATGCAAAACAGTGGGCTTTTCATGGTATCCTTACGGAATTAATTTCAGAAACTATGGTTCCAAAACTACTGTCTAAAATCGGTCCATAGCTGGGAGGGTTTTTTATTTGAGAGTTCGGATTACTATTCAGATTGCCAAGCCTTTACGTTCTTCATTTACTATTAAAAGGAAATTTAATCAGGAGGATGTGGTTCAAATCAAATATGAGAGGCTTCCTAATTTTTGCTATTACTGTGGTAGAATAGGCCATGAACAAGTTACATATGAAATCTTTCTTTGAAGCTAGTAGATGTCATAGCATTCAGCATGGCTGTGATCTCTCGAATTCCCCGGCTAAATAAATCTTCTAACATTTTTATGTCTTACAAATCTTACACAGTTATGGTCGAAAAACTAAGATATTGGATGAAACTAATTACGGTAAGTGAACAAGTTATTATGTCTTGCATATGTTTTGGATGTATTTATCTTCTGTATATATTCTGCAAATAGAATTCAATGGTATCTTCTTGGTATGCATTGCATATATTCTCCCATTATTAGCCGGGTTTCTGTTTATTTTGTAGAATGGACACAGGGATGAGAAAGCCAAATGATCATGCCGACAATGTTGGAAAATTTTAACATCAAATCGACATTATCAAAGTCTTCCATGACAAGATGGATAACTGGACAGCTAAAGTGAAGAGACTGATTGCATTGCGGAAGGTTAATCTCCACAATAAAAAATAAAAAATTTTATTTTTTATTTTCCACACTTCTGTTTTTGTTTTTCCTTCCATATTCTTTTGTCTTCGGTTTGTTGCAGATGCAGATCAACGCTAAGATCTTGACTAGAAAGACCTTCTTCACCCTCGATGTGAAAAGCTCAAATACTATCATCCATGTTGTTCCGAAGGAATCCAGCCTTGAGTCGCTTGCCAAGACTGAGAGTATGGAATTGTTTGTCAAGGCTGAGAGTCTGAGTTTCACACCAATCAATGGTGAGAGGACGAAAGTGGAGGACAACACGGCAATAAGATAATATTTATATTCCTTACTGAATATCATTGTGTTGATGCCGTATAAGGTTGACAAATGGCCACGGGGGATGACCAAAAATCTTACTAAGCCTAAGGAGTTTGATGACAAGATGAACGAATGGACTGATGAAGTGAAGAGAGAAGGAAATGAATGATGATATAATTTTTAGTTTTTATTCCTTCCCTGTTATTTCTTGTGTATAAACTATGTTATTTCTTATTAACAGAATCAACGACGGACCAGAATTGTTTTTAATCCTCACGTCTTTCTCTATTCTAAATGCTTTCCCATTCAAGTTTATATCTTCCAAGATGTTAACTTAATCTCAAGCTATTGGAATATTTTTGTACCCACACTCTATGGTGAAAGAACCTTTTCCCATTTAGCAGCCGGACTTCCTTACTTACCAATCCATCATCACCTGGGCTCATTGGTGGGCAGAGTAATAGTGCCCTCAGAGATTTATTTCCTCACTTGTAACTCATTAATGTATCCCCACAATCATTCTTCTCTCAATTATTAATTTTTTTTTTGTTAGATTCAGTTTCTCTCCATGCACCCACATAGAAGAATGTTCCCTTTAGGATTCACATCGTCTTCTCTGAGTACCATTGTGAGGACGGTGGCAACCTTCCTCGGATGGTTGCCACGTGGCTCTCGGTAAATTCGAGACCCACGTTCGAACCGACACCCAGCCGACAAGTCAAGCCGACTAACCGGGAAGAGAAACATCACAGAAACCTAAATATATATAAAGTGGCAATTTTGGTATTTTATTTAAGAATTGATGCAAATCTAACCGGGAAGAAGAACAGTTACAACTACATTGCAACATGTGTTAAGTAGAAGAAAAAAAAAAAAAAACCAATGCAAATATCATTTATAATTTGTGGTGTGAAAACTTTTTTTTGATATATATAGATAGTGTACTAGTCTCATCATATATCTATTTCCCACATATATTCCTAGTTTTTTTTTTTTTACACAAAAAAAAAATAGTGAACGTGTGGGACCCAATATCAACTTCTATTAAACCCAATTTTTTGGAACCAAAACTTTCAAGGTGTTTTTTGTTTTTTTTTTTTTTTGTTTGACATGTTAGAGAGAAATTTATTTATTAATACATGGGTCAATCAAAGAAATCATAATACAATTTTTTTGGAATACAAGGATTGAAATTTAGGTAAACCGTCATACACGTTAATGACAGGACCTTCTTAAAAATAGAGTCAGCCATAGTATTTTGCTCCCTAAAAATAAAACAGAAAATAAAACTTTTAAAATGAGACCAATGCATGTCAGACATCCACTTATCTCAAATTTTTGGCTAAACCATCCTACATGCTGACTGTCTCCAAAGCTAATTATTGTTATAATTATAAAAGATGAGTAATAGATGTATATGCTGACAGTGGATGTTGGAATCTTACACATTATCAGTTTATTGATAGTTTAATAAGAAAAAAAAAATTAACCATTCAATTCAGCCAAAGCAATCGTCGCCTCAATCCGATTGCCTGGTGGCAGATTCCTAAACAGCTTGTTTGACTACAAATTGTGGTGCTGAAGCTTACCATTCCTTCCAAGTCTTTGATACTTCTGGCGAAATTGTTTTCTCAGAACTGCAATACCTCAAACTCTGGCAAATCCATCATGTAGAAGTATAAATGAAGCAGCACTTGTACTGGACAATTGGGTGATGCAAATCCTCTCGGTTCATCCTAACCCACATATTCAACCTCACAGTGATAGGGGTGTCAAAATTCGTCCAAATCAAAAATCGAAATTCAATTTATTGGATAGGATTTGGATTGTGTTTTTAGAGTCCATTGAAAAATCAAAACCAGACCGGATCAATTGATAAGTCTGAACCAAATCAGACCAATAAGACTGAAACTGATCCAGCCTGATAATGGACTAATAATATAGTTCATTAAACCAACATTTGTCAAATATAAATGTAGGAAACCAGCACCGAAACAGAATCAGCCCGATAATTGCCTGATAGAGCCCATTAATCCAACTTTTTACTATATATATAAAAAGTAAACCGAAACCAAACCGATAGTGGACCAATAAGAGTCCATTAAGCCATCAAAATAATAAATCGACACCAGAGTCCAGATCGGCCTGTTAGCTAACATGTACAAAGCAACCCGCCCCAACCCAAATCTCTTCTTAGACATGTTTAGAATTACCCATAAAAAAACCAGATACCAACTTAACCTAGCCCTTTGACCCATCCTAGCAACAAAGGTATCATGGGTTGTATTTTGGAAGCATGGGTGCAATTTAAGTTCAAATCTTGTCTAGAATTAGCAATCATCAATATATGGTTTGATTATTTATCGAGTTTTGATTGAACCCCAATTTTCTTTTATGAAACCTTATATTTTGATTTTGATTTCGATTTTGATTTTGATTTTGATTTAAAGTTTCTTACAAATGGTTGGAATTCGCTATTTGATCAACGTTAAATGCTCTATGATAGGTTATGATCATGAAAATTATGGTTGAAGAGACATCAAAACAAAACAGAGGTCATCAAGGAGCTTATAATATTAATTAATTTCCCTACAATAAACCACCAGTTTTCACACTTTCATTGAAAATGATTTCAATTGTTCTCTCTAACTACCCTCTAATTACTCAATTTAAAAAAAAAATTGTATAAATAGAGGTTGAATTAAGTTTGTTTATATATTTTGTGTATAAAAGGTATACCTTAATAGGAAAAAACGCTGAACTAGGTCGTCCACGTATACCATGGTGCCATGCCACGGGAAGTGTTGAAAGATTGTACTGGTTTGATTGGCATCAATTCAAGTCAACCTGTAACAGGGACAGTTTAGGTCCTTAGGACGAATAAATCCGGGTTGTGAATGGGATAAAAAATAATCTCAACCACAATAATTTGTATTGCAGACTTCTATCATCTACTAGTCTTTTCTAAGGGTGTAAGAAGTAAAACCGAAGCATTTATATCGAAACTACAAAACTGATTATTAATTAGATTTAAAAATGAAATCATTTAAACTATTTTGGAACCATTAAAATCGATTAAACATTTACTTTAATCCCTTAGTGTTAAATGTATATATTAGTATAATAAATTTCATTTAAATGCTTTACATATGATATACTTTTAAATCGTATATCTATTTTCATATATGATTAAATTATTTTATTATTTTCTTTGATTTTCCCTTTGATTTGTTCTTATCTCTCTTCTTCAATTAATTTTTAAAACTAAAAACAAAAAAACAAAAAATAATCCGTTAGAATTTGTTTCAAGAAGTGACTTTTGAGTTTTTATTTGTGAAGGTATGTGGCAACTATGGCTGGGTCCAGTGGGAGAGGTGATCAAGCAACACACCAAGGAATGCATAGGACCGAGTTAAGGCTGGCTGGGTAAACCCAGGCCCAGTCCATTATAATATAGCTCTGCGTTGGGCTTCGTCAAGGCTCGGGAAAAGCCTATGGCACTGAGCTTTAGCCTAGCCCACCATAAGCTTTATTTCATTAGCCCAAGGTGAGGTCAGATTCCGGTCAGCCCGTGGCGAGAAGTACCATAAGTTGGAAATCCGCCTGAATGTAACAAGGATTCTTACAACATGTAGTTTATAATCAATTCTTTTTTAATGTACATCCGTTGGATTATCACATAAACCTCAATATATAGGCGGCAATTTTGGTATTTTATTTGAGAATTGATGCAAATCTATCCGTGAAGAAGGATAGTTACAACCGCATTGCAACATGTCGTTAAGTAGAAAAAACCAGTGCAAGATATCATTTATAATTTGTGGTGTGAAAACTTTTTTTTTTCTTTTTGCCAGATATTGTACTAATCTGAGTCATATATCTATTCCCATACGTATGGTCTAAATCTAAAATCAAAACTGAATCTTATTGGACGAGATTTGGATTGTGTTTTTAGAACTCGATGAATAATCAAAATTAGACCAGACCAATTGATAAGCTTGAACCAAACTAGATCAATAATACTAAAATTGAACCAGTCTGATAATGGAGTGATATTATAGTCCATTAAACCAACATTTATTAAAAACACATTTAGGAAACCAATGCTGAAACAGAACCAGCCTGATAATGGCCTGATAGAGCCCATTAATCCAAATTTTTACGACAGATACATATGGTAACCGATAAGAGTCCATTAAACCAGCCAAATAACAAATGGACACCAGAGTCCAAACTGGCCCATTAACTAACATGTATATTGCAACCCACCCCAACCCGAATGTCTTATCAGACATGTTTCGAATTACCCATTAAAAACGATAGGTTATGGTCATGAAAATTATGGTTGAAGAGACATCAAAACAGATTTCATCAAATAGCTTACAATAATAATTAATTTCCCTACAATAAATCATCAATTTTCACACTTTCTTTGGAAATGAATTCGATTGTTATTTCTTTAACCACCCTCAATTATTAAATGATTAAAAAAAATTGTATAAATGGAAGTTCAATTAAGTTTGCTTATACATTTTGTGTACAAAAAGGTATACCTGAATTAGAAAAAAAGCCAAACAACTTGTCCGTGTGCACCATTCGCATGCACCATGGTGCCGTGCCATGGGAAATGTTGAAGATTGTACCAGCTTGACTGGCTACCACTAAAGTCAATTTGTAATAGTGCAAGTTTGGGACGAGCAAATTTGGGTTGTAGATGGGGATCGAAAAGGATCTGAACCACAATAATCTATATTGCCTCTTCTGGGATTCTATCATATAATAGTATTTTCTAAGGATGTAAAAAGTAAAACTGAACCATTTAAACTGAAACAGTGAAACTGATTATTAATTAGATTTAAAAAAATAAATTGTTTAAACCGACTGTTACGTGGGAAAAACATCATCCACTTAAAATCTTACACGTGACAACTTTTATCTTCGGAGCCGACCACGAATGATGTATTGCACTCGGCTTCTACCGCTTGGAGTTTCGTATTAGGACACGGTGCTGATCAGAGGTATAGACCTGTTCAATTATGTTTCTTGGTCGGAGGTCAGAGCCCTAAGGCAACTATGTCACGCCAGAGGAGTTCTTCTCCTAGTACAATACAATACCGATCATCATGGCCATACGATCACTCGTATAGCCATACGAGTCACTCTTACTGTAAACCGACTTGGCTTCCTTGGTTATAGTCTCTCACTCCTACTTGAAGTCTATGACAGAATTAGAATCGTTGAAAGATTGATGTAGCTTCTCTGTTATTTCGACTGTTTTAATAACCAATAGTATTTTGTCAACCCAGACCAAAAAATAGGAAACACAGGAATCATTTGTACCTGTTATATTTTTTTTGGGTACCTTTAAGCAAGCGGCATAGGCTACACTAACATTCTCTGGAATCGTGCTATGGTTGTCAACTCACTCTGAAGTCTGAAGCCTTGAATTGGCAAAACTAGAGTTATATAGTTGGTTAACTAGGTTCTTGGAATTTTGAATTAAAAACTGGAGGAATATATTATAGGAGGCCATTTTCTTGCAATGTTTGCTTATTTGCCATGTGGCATTTTTTTGCACACGTTGCCAACTTACTAGCTGATTTTGGATCTTATCAAGAATTGCCATGTGCCAAAATAATATTGCATTCAAAATTATTTGAAATGTAAATTATGTTTCAAGAATAAGAGTTTGATAGGGGGAAAAGGGGGAGGGGGAAGAGCTAGAGATGGCATCATAACATACAACTTTCTTTGGAAATGAATTCAATTATTATTTTTTTAACTACCCTCAAATTATTAAATGATTAACTTTTTTTTTGTATAAATGAAAGTTCAATTAAGTTTGCTTATACATTTTGGGTACAAAAAGGTATACATGAATTAGAAAAAAAAAAGCCAAACAACTTGTCCACATCCACATGCACCATGGTGCCGTGCCATGGGAAATGTTGAAGATTGTACCAGCTTGACTGGCTATCATTAAAATCAATTTGTAATAGTGCAAGTTTAGGACGAGCAAATTTGGGTTGTAGATGGGGATCGAAAAGGATCTGAACCACAATAATCTATATTGCCTCTTTTGGAATTCTATCATTTAATAGTATTTTCTAAGGGTGTAAAAAGTAAAACCAAACCATTTAAACTGAAACAGTGAAACGGATTATTAATTAAATTTAAAAAAATAAATTGTTTAAACCGACTATTTAGAACTATTAAAACCGATTAAACATTTACTTAAAATTAATGCTAAATTTTTATATTAACATAATAAACCTCATTTAAATGCTTTCCCAAGACACTTTTAAATTGTAAATCCACTTTCATATATGATTATATTATTTTATTGTTTTCCTTTGTTTTCCCTCTCATCTAACTCTCTTATTTAGAGAACGATTAAAATTAGAAAAAAAATTTACCATATAAAAAAAAAGAAGAAAAAAAATGAAATCAATTAATAATCGGTTTTGATAAGAATTTTCAAACCGTTTAATAAATGATTCGATTTTAGTTCTATTCAATACATATGAAACCAAAATGACATATTACTCACATTTTTTGGGTTTTTTTTTATAAATTAAAATCCAATATAGAGTTAATCATGTAATATTCCTTAAATTTTTTATTAGAAAAAATTTCATCTACACCCCATTAAGGATTGTTAACATCATCTACACTCACAAGATTGCAAAAACATCTCCTAAGTCCACTTAACTGATGGAAATCATTAAAATTATTGAAATACAATTTTACCCTTCATATTATAAATTGAAAAATTAAAAAAATATGTTGATGGACTAATTTGACCTTCAAAATCAAACTTCTATTTTTTCTCTCTCTCTTTCCTTTTCACTCTAACCCAAACCCTACGTTGTCGGCGGCATCCCATCTCAGGCATCCTCTTTGCCGTTCAGTGATCTTCATACAGGGGGAAAGCATTAACTAGGAAATCGAGTGAAGAGAAATGAGAGAAAAAGATCACAGAAAAGGACTTCCTAGCTCCTGAGTCAGAGAGAAAGAGAGGGAAAAAGGAGTGAGCTCCTGAGTCTCTGCAAGTCTTCGTTCTCAGAAGCGACGAAGATGGCCAGATGACATGCTGGAATTATGATGCATGTTCTCTCTGTCAAATGTGCCCTGACCTTTTCATAATGTCCCCCTTCTTCCTCCTCGTTTTTTGATTTTTGTATTTTTTTTTGTGGTTTTCTCTTGCCTTCTACCGCCTCCTCTTCTTCTGCTCGACATGTGAGGACATGCCATCTCCACATATCCTGATCCTCCATTCACCACTTCCACCTTGGTTGTTAAGATATATACGTGTGTCTATATCTTAGTCATTCATTTAATTATGTTTTATCTCTTAGTTTTTCTCATTTTCTATATAATGTAATTCCTTATTGTAAACAAAGAATTGAATGAGAATTTTTCGAGCGTATTTTAGAAGACTCTGGTTTATTGTTTCACGGTATTCAATTTAATATGGTATCAGATGGTATTCAAGCTTCCGTTTTTCGATTTTTCTTTCCTGGTCTTTCTCGAGCATCCTTTTCTGCTCTGGTTTCTTCTTTGATTTCATTTCTCTTGCCTGAATCATTCGTTTCTCTGTATTTCTTTTCGGTTTTTTGTTCTTGAAGCTTCGATTTAGGTACCTGGAGTTGAAGAAGGGAACCATCGTGGCTCCTTGGCTGATGTTGGCAGCACACACCGATACATCCGCCCCTTGGAGCTACCTATCATCCTCCGGTTTAACCAAATAGAGTTGACAGTAGTTGTTAAAGAATTCAGGTCTTTTGTTGAATAGATTGTATGGTCTCCTTGATTCTCCTCTTCCTATGTGCCAGCGGACCTCGATGCTTCTCGGGTCAGTTCCCTGATCTAGTCATGTGAGGCCCTCACTATCACTCCTTCCCTTTGCTTTCCAAGCACCCTATCAATCCTCTCAGATGACAGGTCTCTTCAATGGCGGGTCTCTCTCTCAGATGCGGGGACTGTGGGGCACTTCTCAAGTCAGTGGAAGAAGCTCAAAAACACGCAGAGCTTACTTCTCACTCCAATTTCGCCAAATCAACGGAAGCCGTCCTCAATCTTGTTTGCAATTCTTGCGGCAATCCTTCCCAATAAAGGATTGCGGATCTCCTTCTCTCCTGTTTCCGTTTTCTCACCCTCAGCAAAACTCGATTCAGAGAAGGAAGAAACTGGTGGATGCCCTCGTTGTGATTCAATTGTTCAAATTCCTCTTCCAAAGAAACCAATAATCGATTTCAACACTACATCCATATGAGAAGAAAGGAAGAACATAATTTTTTTTTTGTTCTTGTAATAAGAGATTAGAATTGTAAATCCCAATTTCTTCTTCCGTATGTTAAGTGGTGTTGGTAGTCGATTTTGCAATTACCAGCTTCTCTGTTACATGGTGGTTCCATGGGTTCAATGGATTCATGGTTCTCTGTAAGTTCCCAAGTCATCCAGGTGAGTTTGCAATAAAGGGTATAATGGTCTTTTAACCTGGTTAAAAGGGTAATATTGTCTATAAAATATTCTAATGCAGCTGACATCAGCATTTAACAGAAATCTTGTGACGGAGTGGACTTATTTGATTAGCACAGCAAAGTTAAGTAGACTTAGGTGATGTTTTTGCAATATTGTAAGTATAGATGATGTTAACAATCCTTGATAGGGTGTAGATGAAACATTAGAACCATTAAAACCAATTAAATATTTACTTAAAATTAATGCTAAATGTTTATATTAATATAATAAACCTCATTTAAATACTTTCCCAATACACACTTTTAAATTATAAATCCATTTTCATATATGACTATATTATTTTATTGTTTTCTTTTGTTTTCCCTGTCATTTGTTCCTATCTAACTCTCTTATTTAGAGAAGGATTAAAATTAGAAAAAAAATTTACCATAAAAAAGAAAAAAGAAAAAAATAAAATCAATTAATAATCGATTTTGATAAGAATTTTTAAATCGTTTAATAAATGATTGGATTTTAGTTTTATTTATTACATACGAAACCAAAATGACATCTCACTCACAATTTTTGGGTTTTTTTTATAAATTAAAATCCAATATAGAGTTAATCATGTAATATTTCCTAAATTTTTTATTAAACTTAAATAAAAAAATTTAGACGGGATCATGGATTGGAAATTTTTTATTTTTTTTTCGTTGAAAGAATCTTCGAGCAAATCGGTCAAACCATAGAAATAACTGAAATGCTAACCTATAGGGTAAAGTTTGCACTTGGCAGAGCGAGAATCCCCGGTAAATTAGAGAAGAAGGATTGGAACTGAGAAGGGTTTTTTGTTTAAATTTACCTTTTGGGTCCGGTAAATAGTGGCTCCAGAGGACGAAGCCGGAAAAAGAAATCCCATTTATTTTATTTTATTTTTTTGTTGTTAATTTTTCAATCTGGTAAACTTGAACGGAAGGATTGAAACTTTACGGTTTTCTGTTTCTAATCGATATTTTCTGTAAAAATATTAGGATCTGAGATAAAAGAGTGTAGTGATTGTGAGTCTAGTGGGTTTACCATTTTGGGGTTTCGTTGTTTGGTTGTTCTATGGTTGAAATCTGAAGCCATGAGGAAGAAACTCGATACCCGTTTCCCTGCTGTAAGTTATCATTATGTTCCTCTCTATCTTTTGATTTGTTGGTTTCTGTTTAGTTTGATTTTTCCTATGTTCTATGGTTAGCTTGCTTTTAGTGCTGATTTGATGTTTGTTTTTAGGTTATTATATGGTGATTCTTGTGATTTCTATGTGGATTTTGGGGTTCTGATGGGGATTTGACTTGTGGGTTTTGTTCTATTAGGGTTTTTTTTTCCTTTTTCCTGCTGTTGGTTTCGTTTTATAGTTAGGGGTAGGGTTTTGTGGTTTATATGGGGTAAGAGGAACGGTTGGTTATTTCTTTGTAGTTTCTGGTAGTTTAATTCTTGATGTTGATTTGGGTCTTTGGAGTTGGGTTCTAATTTGTTGAATGGTCCGGTAATCGATTTTTCTCTGTTGCGTTCTCTCTCTTTCTGGCTGGATCTCTTAGGGTTTTCAGTGGTATCGTTAGCTGCTGATATATTGGGTTTATTGAGTTGAAATCCTCTTCTGTTGCTTCCCTTTTAGAGGTGGACATCTGTATTTGATTCCTGAACTGTTATTACTGTCTCCCTATGAAAGTTATAAAGTAGTTATGAAAGTTATAAAGTAGTTATTCGTGAGAAAACTAAAGGGTCTAGAGAATATTTTATTTGATGGTGACCATTTGATGGCATCTTAAATTTATAATTTGCTTAGTAACTAGTTAATAGCTTTTAAGGAGTTGTATTTCTTTTTCTTCAGCAATATTGCTTAGGTGGAGGAGCAGTATGGGAGTTTTTGTTTTGTTTTGACAGGTTGATTGACTTCCTGTTATTTTCCTATTTGTCTTATTGTTCTATATCTGAGGCTTGATTTTGTATGACATGACATATCTTTTGTTCTCTGTTGGTCTACACTCTGCTGGACTCGAAAATTGCTTAATAAAGGAAATTTGTGTAATACCAAACATTGATATTTTCAGCATTGTTAGATACTTCTAACTGTGCTTAGAGAAATATTGTCACGTGGACAAGATTTGTTTCTATTGTTGAATTTACATAAAACATGGTTAGTGTCAGAAATATTTTGTTGCAGATGGTAATGGTTATGGTGTATTTTCTGGATGTTCTCTGGTACCACAGTATTTTGCCACCAAGACCTCCATCTCTTTGAATTTATGTGGTTCATCCTTCCAATGACTTTGCATTGTCATTTTTTTGCAGTGTGGTACATCAGTTGTCGTCTTTATTTTGCATCTGTAAAATATTAATGCCATTCTTGATTCAGTCCTCTTTTTTTTTTTTTTTTTTTGTATTTTTCTACTAGAATTATAATTGGTATTTGGGGAAGTCTGTTTTAGTTTGTTACTAATATCCCATCAGTTCCACAAGCTCATGGTGACCTTTCTGTAATGGTGCAGAAGGTTATTCTAATGTGCTACAAACAAAAGGAATACGTGATTTCCATCTGTCTTTCGTTCTTTTTCAAGTTGGAAATTGGATAGCAAAAACTGGTTTGGATATTTCATTCTGTGAGGTTAATAGCACTGTCCAACACCCTGTGCAGTATGATAGTAAATAAACATCAGGTTATTAAATATAGTGTCAGCTGATCAGCTCTAGCATTTTTTTTCTAGAGGAAGCAATATCTCCAATATGTGTTTATCTTCAATTTGTGTTTTTCTTTTCGTTTACTGGACATCTGAAATTCTTTTCATCTGTTGGATATATGGTGCTTGGTGATGCATATAAGTAATATTATTTTGTTAGAAGAGATTAGTAAAAGATGCAAGCTACTGGGAGGGTCTTTGAATGGAAGTCCAGTATTCTCTTTCTTTCACAAAAATGCTTTGGCCAAATCATAAGACTTCTAGTGACATGATGAAAGGTTTATCTAAGAGAGACTTAAGTGATTCTAGTGTATGCACTTCCCTCAAGTCTTCCAAACACTCTCCCCATACAAACATGTCTAGGTTCCCTCATGAGCCCCTCAACTTGATCTGTAAAAATGTTGAAGCATGAATCCTTCTCATGTCTAGTTATCTTGATCTCTGCAGATATTACATTTCTTCACAGATTAATCACTTGTTTGGTTGCCTACCTAGTTTGTGTGATCAGGCAGCCTGAGGGTGTTTAGGCAAAACCATCATAGGTAAGCTATGTGTAGGCTGTTGCTTAGCCTCTAGTAGCTAGCGTGCATAGGCTCACCAGCTGGTAGCACGAACAAAAGGTAACTATGCATGGCTAACGGCTCGCCTTATAAAAGTTCCTTAAGGAAAATGCTGTTGAATGTATTCTTGGACGCTATAATGTAGTTGTAAATGCAATAATACTTATTTTGTATGGGGACATGATTTATCAAACCAGCTATATTAATGCTATTATATTCTCCCATGATTGATCTTCTTATTTATCAGTTGTCCACAGAATGCAATGCTTAGTTAAATGTTTAGTTTGGCTCTGCTAAAATTGGGTTATTTCATTTAAGTGTTTAGAACTTGATATCAAATCATAAAGACTGTCCACTTCTTTCAAAAGAAGGACAGGCTTAAAGTTGTTTGGCTTCTTGTTCTTGTAGAATGGATTTAATGGTAGTCTTAATCGTTTCATTCGTTTGTGTCTACTTGGCCTCATCTGTTGGGGAAAGACTTTTGTAGTGTGCTTCTGTGTTGGGCATTGTTTGCTTCATACCTTCAATGTTGCCATCTGTATATCCTCAATCTGTTGTCTTCATGGCCCATTCCTGAACTGCATGAAATGTTATGTTTCTTGTATTATTGTAGGCCAAGCATTACCACTTATGTGTAAAATTTTATCTATAACTGAAATTGCCATATTCTCTGCTTTTCTATTGTTCTGTCTATGTAAAATGTGGTAAAATAAATATTTTAAGAAAACACCTATTACATATCAGAAAATAGTAACAATTTTAGACATATTTAATCTATTAAAAAAAAAGATAGAAGTTGAGCATAATATTTTCTTTGTTATTCTTCTACAAAAAGCATAGGCTATGCTTGATAATGTTTTGGAAGACTGTTTTTCTGTTTTAAAAAATGGAAAAAGGTTTTTGTTGCAATAACATGTTTGATAATACCTCTGTTTTGAAAAACTGTTTGGAAATTTTTGTTTCTGGACACAAATGGGAGCCTGTTTTTTAAAACAGAAAAAGGTTCTAAAGTTTTGACTGATGCAATTTTGCACATGGCAAAATAGAAATGTAGCTATGCCATTTTACTTTAAAATATAAAATATCCCAACTTCATCATTCCTTCTATCCCTAACCCTCTCATGCCAAACCCTCCTTTCCCCCTGATCTCCCCTTCTTGCTCTCTCTCCTAGGCTTTGGGTCAGCCTGGGCCTTTGTTAAGCCCGGATGGGTCAAGTTTGGGCTTTGAGATCCCAGCCTAAGGTTGGGCCGAGGTAGGCTTGACCTTGAGTAATCCTTGTTCTAGATCGTTTTTGCAAGATGCAGTAGAGGATCAGTAATCACTAATTATTTCTGTTCTCCACAGTTAATATTGAGATTTTTAGCACTTCAGTTGTTAAATGATGTAGAATTTTCTAAATTTAGACATTTTTCTAATAAGAGTGTTGCTTTTGGTAGTCTCGTATTAAAAAGATAATGCAAGCAGATGAAGATGTGGGAAAGATTGCAATGGCTGTGCCCCTTTTAGTTTGTGAGTATCATATACTACATCACTCAGAATCCTTTCTCTATAGAATATGTTGGAAGTCCTTCCTTTGCAGATAATTGTTCAAATATATCATATCTTTGTTGCATAGATTCTATTCCCTCTCCATCCCTCTCTCTCTTTTTTGAGATTGTCTTTCCTTTCTTTTCCTTACCTAAGACTTGCACTTAGGCTCAAGCCCAATTTCTGTTATGGTCGATGCCTTGCATTCAAGCGATGAGATCATATGTTTGTGCCCACCTTATCCACCTAAAAGAATAAAATAATGTAAATAATTTTAAGAGACCTACTATAGGTTTATTAAGGTTAATCTCCTCCTTGGATAACATTGCAGCTAAAGCATTGGAACTCTTTCTGCAAGATCTATGTGATCGGACATATGCCATAACACTTCAGAGGGGAGCAAAGACCATGAGCTCTTTGCATTTGTAAGTAAAGGTTCTTAATGCATTTTATTATTGTACTTCATTGAGGCAAATATATATATATATATATATATATATATATATATATATATATATATATATATATATATATATATATATATATATATATATATTTGCCATGTGGAATGTTTGATTTTGTTGTGAGCTCGTAGTGTTTAGTAAATTCCTCACTAATTCGAGTTACCTGTTCTAGTTCCTTTTCTAACAAAATAGACAAAAACTTTGAAGACATATTTCTTAAATTTTCATTTTGATGTCTGTCTTTATTGAAAACCCATAAGGCAAAATGTTTCTTTCACGCGTGGACTTTTGGGTTATTTTTTTTGGCATGCCTGCACTTTTTAGTCATGTAGAATGATAATGTGGCATGCTAATTGTTGGATAGCTTTAGGACCACTCTAATAGGTGCTTGTCAAAATTTGGTAGTCTATTTCAACCATATGGCTTACAATTTATCAGTTTTTCCTCTTGATTTTCAACATAAAATTTATTCATATACCTTCCTATGCAATGGCATGTAACAAGGACATGTCGCAAACATCCGTTTGGTCGGGTGCTTAGCCCCTTGGAAGCAGGGGCTGGGTGGAGTTATTGAATTCGAGTCTCCTCTCTTGCATCTGTTCCCTTTCCCACCTCAGTAGTGTAAATTAGAGTAGGACCCATTAAAGGGTGTCCAATTGGTGTGAAATTTTAAACCATATACAGAGGATGAAGTTAACAAGTTATCCATAAATCTGGGTGCCCACCCTGAACTCTTGCCATTGGCAAATGCAGGAACTTTTTCTCCAATTTATTCTGCCTTACGTTTTTGTCTATTTCTTTAGTTGTTTTGTGCCTCCTCCCCAAAATTTTTGTGTGCGTGTATGTGTGGTGTGTGTTTTAATTTAACAATAGGGCTTCTGAAATATGATTTTCTTCTAGGGAAGGTTGCTTGTTTTCACCTTCAATCTAAGCATTGAGCTTAAACTAACTGAAGGCTCTCCTCTGAAAATAGACAAATCTTTTTTTCTTGCAGGGCTGGTCCAAAAATTGGCCCACTTTGATTTCTATGGCATATGTTGATGGAGTTTCTATAGCTGAACAGGTGTAGGACCAAACTAGTATCTCATCAAAGGAACCAAACAACCAGAATATTAAAACAGTAAGTACAAGAAGATCTAATGGTCGGATGGAACTTAGGAGCCAATTTGATGTACCAAATAAAATGAGAAACAATATATTCGAATTTTGGATCAATCTGACGGTTGAATTTCAAGATAAGGGTGAGTCCTTAGGTGAATAGGAATAGGGTATGCAGGCAAGTGTGTTTTCAAATGAAATTGAAAAATCAATGATCTGACCAACAGATGTTGACCAATTTGGAGAGTGATAACCAACTAGGATAGGTCAATGATATCCAAAATTGGAAGGATTTCCACAGTTGGATAAGAAGATATCAAACACACCTAATAAATGTAGGACTTTCTAACCCTTGTCGGCAGTAGCTATAGCATATGCATAGCAATTCAGATTATTAAGAACAACCTAAAATTGATGTCGTAGCAATCAGATCTGTTGTTAAAGCCATAACAGAATTCTGTCAATGACAACTGGAAACATATAACCCTTGTTAAGACAGATTCAAAACCTGCAACCAAATCTGATATTGAAATCACAACAGAATTTGATGGAGAACTGATTAATACGATTAGACCTTATCAGCAACTGAAATCAGATCTTATCTTCTATATCCGGGAGTAACTTAATCCCAACAGCAACCAATAGAAGAATCCTAGCCTTGGAGTGATTAAATAAAAAAAAAAACCAACAGCCAATCAGATTAAGAGATAGGATTTGACAGCAGCCGAACCATAGAAGAGGTCAGAGAAATTGATATTGATCAAATCCCCATATCTACAGTTTAATCATCAAATCAGGCAACCATTAGCAATCCACTGAAATTGATATATGTTGAAGACTAACCAGAACCAGGTATGGACATGAACAAGTTCAGATCTGGAATTAAAATTGAAATACACACTTATTTGTTTATGGAAGAAAGAGAGAGGAAGAAGAAGAAGATATGATCCTTGGAATCCCACCTCAGATCTAGTTGAAATCCGATCAACAAAACAAGTCTCCCACTAGCATGGCTGAATCCCACAGCCACATCTGAGTCTCACATCTAAGTAAAGGTAACAGTCAAATAACCCATTCATTCAATTGTCGAGAGCTTGAATGCCTTACAACTTTTTAAATAGAAATTCTAAAGATGCAGCCGAATGGAAATAGAAGTCTCCAATCGTGCACTACACCTAATTAAAGTAACTTAAAAACACTTAATACTTATCCACTAATAACTTAATGCCTAAGCTATTTTAATGGGATAGAATTAAAAGCTAATTAAAACATATAGGCCTTAGGTGGGCTTTACAAATAAGAACTTAAAAATAAAAGAACTAATTAACTTAAGCCCACACTAGACACTTAAACATAACAAGCGCATGGCTTAAATAAACAAAAGACTTGAACAAAACCAGCCCAAACCGTGGGCTACTTTCTTGGCCCTTGCGTGGGCTGTAGCTACATCCTATGGGGTTTAAATTCGTATGGTCTTATTTCCAATGTGCTTCATTATGAAGCCCAAAAGGGTTGTTTGGGGGTGGGGGTGGGGGTGGGTTCTAAAGGGTTTACGAAGTTTATATTTAATTAGTAGAGCAGTAATGCGGGCCCTATTTAAGATTTTGTTTAAATTTGGGCCAGGTGTTAGATTTTTGTTTGGGTTGTCTATTTGGATTGAAATATAAAGCCCCAAAATGGGGGTTATAAGGTTACATGAAATTAAACTTTTTTATTTGGGAAAATTTTACCCACACCCCTTGTAGTTTGGTTTAATAACACGTGCCTACTTTTTTTTTTTTGCGATTTAACACCTCCTACTTTATGAAACCTTGTTCAATCAGACCCCCTCCGTTAGGTAATGGCCGTTAACTGATGACGTGTCACCATCCTAAATTCTTTAATGACAAAACTACCCCATCGTCGTCTTCTTCATCATTCACCTGCCTCGTCAAGTTGAAACATGGTGATGACCTGATGGGGCTCCCTCTTATCTCTGCCAACTGGTCTCTGGACTCCCCCTGGGGTGGGGGTTCCGATTCACCCCCTACTTTATAAAACCTTGTTCAGTCAGATCCTCTCCATTAGGTAATGGCCGTTAACTGATGACATGTCACCATCCAAAATGCTTTAATGTCAAAACTACCCGTTTTTGTCTTCCTCAGCACTCACCTGCCTCATCAAGTTGAAACATAGTGATGGCATGATGGGACTCCCTTTCATCTCTGCCAAGTGGTCTCTGGACTCCCCCTGGGAAGGGGGTTCTAATTCACCCCTAAATGGTACCTTGACAGATATGGTACTAGCAAGGGCATCGAGGTCTTCAAGCAACTTTCCTATCCTAACCTTGTTCCATGGGTCTCTGTACTACTCCCTAAGGATGTAATTTGTGGAGAAATTGTACAGAACACTTATCTGGCTCAGCAATGGAGTTTTTGTGAGCAATTCACTATGTGGAGGGGCATCGAGTGGTGGTCAAGAAATCTCTCAACGGTGCCCGACTTTGCTTCCCAAAGAGCGTTTGCTACAGGAGAATGATACATCCTAGGCCATAGACTAATGGGCTTTCTGATCAAACTGCTTCCGTCAATTGAACCAGAAGTATCAAAAGGATTAACAAAAGTGGAAACAACAGGAATGGTATAAGAAGGAGAAGAATTGGAACCCATGGAATCCAAGGGCTTGTTAGATGAGAGTCTAATTGGTTTTAGTGCATCGAAGGCAGTTTCCTCGATGGGTTTTGGTGGTTCCAATGAATCATCGATTTGGGCTTCAAGGGTGTTTCTATTTTGGAGTTTTAGAGGAGGATAGGTTGTGATCAGAGCTGCATTTAGGAGGGAATTAGGTGGTTTAATAGCGAATTTTGTTGAAGAGGTAGCTAGGTAGGTGTCAGTGAGGTTCTAACATGAGACGTGGTGAAGATAAGAAACTCACAGCCGTTGTTGATCCTTCCGCCCAAAACTGTAGAAACAGAGCTTCCCGATTTTCGTAGACCCCTGCTCTTCTTCTTCTGTCACTGCCGGTAAATCCAAATCTGGAAAGAGGAAGGCAAAAGCTGCATATGAGAAAAAAGAAGCAAGAAAAGCACTATACCGTTGTATTGTCTCTCGCTCCCCTCCACTTTTATTTCTGTTCGACCCCTTAAAATCATGGATGGAAGGCGAGGATATGAAGGATTTGATAACTTAGGTTGTATAGTCCTTCGCTTCACTATGTGAATGTTATATTCTTCGTTTCAGTCCTCTTGCAAAAATTTCTGCTGGTTTTCTGATTGCTAAAATTTTTTTTTGCCCTTTTATCATATTTGTACGATTGCTTCAAACAAACCTATACACACATTTCTCAAGGAGACGTCGCCGGAGAAGAGTTGCACCGGAGAATAGAGAAGTTGCAGAAGGAGATTTTTTGCACTTTGCAGAAGAGAGATGATGTAGAGAAAGACTGATTTTGTAACAATAAATAGGGAAAATATAAAAATATAAGGGAATGGTGTTGGGTGTAAAAATGTTTTTTTAACTATTTTGTCAGTCTAATTAACGTTTGTGTGTCTTCATGGGGTGTTAGTGACATTATCGCGAAAAAAGGTGGGCGCGTGTTATTAAACCAAACTACAAGGGGTGTGAGTGAAAATTTTCCTTTTTATTTTGGTGGGCCCCATATTGGTGTCATTAATTGGTTAGGAGACTTGTTGTTTGAGTTAATTTAGAAAATTCAAAATTCTAGAGTCTAGTTAGAAAAGTCTAGATTTTATTAGTAATTAAGTTGATCTAGTAGATTTTTTTCCTGTTTTCTATATACTTGTAGCCAATTCCCCCATGATTTGTGATGATTCTGGTTAATGGATTGATTTGTTTGCTTTGACAATGTCGTAGCTGGATTTTCTCTTTCCCTACTTTGGTTTGGTGAGGGGACTCTAACCTCTCCTCCTCCTTCCCCATGGCTGAAGATTTCTCTCCTTCACCGTGGCTGGAGATTTCTCTCCTTCACCATGGCTGAAGATTTCTCTCCTTTCCTTGGCTGGAGATTTCTCTCCCTTCTCTTATCATGTTATATTCTCTCCTCAAATTTATTTTCTAATTTATTTCCTCAATACATCAGATTCGTTGGGCACACACACACACACACACACACACACACACACACACACACCAATGAATGAGAGTTCCAGATCCTAAATTTGAAGGTAACAACCTTACCTTATGTCTTCCGCCACACCCACTGATCACCTTTTCTCTCTAATCAATCCACCCCATCGAACCCTCAAATTCTGGTTGGATATTTCTTAATATGAATCTTGAATTTTAGATATTTAATCTGTTGTTATTCCTCGTTAATTCTGAACCATTAGATATAAGATTGGATTTGGTCCATATCCAGCTGTTAGATTAGGATCTCTTCCATTCCATTCCATTAGTGTGTCCATTATTCGCAGGCTAATTCGACCTGGCAGATCTGTTTGAAACTGCATCATGGGGTTCATTAGGTAGTGTAGTTGGCTTTAGTTTAGTCATTAAAGAGTCATCTTTTGGTTAGTTGGGTGGGGCACGTGTTATCTAGAAGATTTAGGCTTTAACAATTTCAATTAGTAAAGTAATTTAGAGTCATTAATCTTGCTGCCTAAGAATTCTGGATTTAATTGACTTTCTTTTGTTTTCCTATAAATTTGTAACAATCCTCCCAACAATGGAACAATATATATTAAATTTACGTATCCAAATAAAAAAAAGAGAGATTAAATTGTTTGATGTGTTAATTGCATAGGTGGGCAGTTTTTCTCTCTCTTTTCCTATCCCTTACCCCCATTGGCTATCACTCTTTTTCCTATCTCCATTGACCATCCCTTCTCTATCTTCTTTCTTTCTGTCACACCTACTCTCTTCCCGTTGCATGCTGCTTATATCAGAAAACCAACCAGTCTTTTCAGCCTTTGATTAGATTGAAAACCTCCTTTAACTTGGTGTGTGCTATGCCATTCAAATCCTTGATCTCTTATTTGAGATCTAGGTTGGCTGGCTGCGTCAACTCAGTATCGTAGCCAGATCTTTCCATGGATACTTGTTTTTTCAAGGCTAGCCTTGTTCAATGGGAAAACTGCTGTTTTATTCATAGATGAAAGGTTGAAGTGAGATTTTTATCTTGTAATCCATGGTGTAGCTGTTAAGACAAGTGAAATCATCATTGAAACTGAAGGTGATGTCTTCATCGAATTTTCAATTCCTTGATACTTTAATGGTGCTTTTTGTGAGACGTTTGATTCTTCCAGACACATTATTAAAGTTGGCCGACAGTGGTTGGAAGTGAAAAAGGGTGTAGTTGGTCATGTTGTAAATTTGTGCAACAAATGCCTTTTCATGTACGACAAATGTTAGTTCCTCAAGTACTGGTTGTTAAAAAAACCCTCATAGCCAAAAGAATTGTCTTTATGGAAGAGCTTGTTGTCTACAATGAATTGCCTGAGATTACTGAGTATGGTGCTAGTTCGATTAAAGCTTCATTGCCTACAGTAGAATGTCAGCCGCTTCAAGTCAAGAGCAAGCTTATAGTTTAGATAACGACTGACACTACCGAAGTGAGCCATTCCACATCAGGCAAGATTAAAAATTCCGGATTTTGGTGGGATTTTGACCTTTGTTGAAACCAAAATATTTCGGTGAAATTCTGCATGTAAATTTCGGTAATCGTTTCATTTTGACCTTTATTGGAACTGAAATATTTCTCTGAGATTTAGACATTTGGTCAGAATTCCGCACCATAAATTCCTCAGTTTGCTTGTATTCACAAGTTTCTAGACACGGATGCCACATCGAAGTTTCATATTCTGAATTTTGTTCAAGTTGAAGATAAAGAATTGCATTCACCATATACGTGTTCTTATTTCTGCCTTCTCACAAGACACCAGGACTCTCTGTTCTGGGGAATAATGCAGTTTTGAGCCAAACACTATTTGTTGGGTATGAGCGTCTAATTCATTTGGTTTTATTTGTTATGGGAAGAATTATAACGCCCCAAAAGGGCTTTTTTTTTTTTTGGGGTGGGGGGCTAGAGGGGTGCATAAAATTAATATTTAATTAATAATGGGGTCCATTAGATAGTGTGGTTGGCTGTATTAGTTGTTAAAGAGTTATTTTTTTTATTTTTCTTTCGTGTAGGGTCCAAGTATCCAAAAGGATATAGGATTCAACAATTTTATTTAATTAAGTCTTTTAGAGTTCTTGTTAGTCAAGCCTGTCTAGCTGCCTAAGAGTTTTAGATTTAGAAGGTTTTTTTTTTTAGGGAAACTCATCATATTGTTTTGGACTTGGAAGTTGGATGCCATATTGAACTTTATGGAACCTTTTAATTTAAATAGTGAGTTGGAATTAACTAGGTTTCCCACCTGATTTTCAGAAAACAGTGTGTACAAAGCTTTACTGTGTTTGATTTCCTAAGGGAAATCGTCAGCAAGGTTCCAGATTTAGGTGGATCTGATGCTGGTGGTGAGGATAGATCTGCTTCCAAGAGGAGGTTGGTAAATTTTGGTTCTTTCTATTCACATTTTTTCAGGGTAGAGATGAACGCAAGTCCCCGCTTTTTTTCTGATGGAATGTGAATGCAAGAACCTTATTTAATTTTACATTTGTTCTGTCAGGAAAGCTGTGGATGAGGATGATAATGACAGTGATGAAGAGTCAAAGAGGAGCAGGACGGTAAGCGTTTGTATCCATAATTTTCAACTTGAGTTCCGTGTAGTTACTTTTAAGAGCAAGAAATTGGTTCATATCTTGGGAATATTAAATTTTTCTTAAAAAGATGGTGTTTGTATTGCAGCATGAAGTGGGTCACAGCAGCAGTGGCAGAGGGAGAGGACGGGGCCGTGGAAGAGGCCGTGGAAGAGGCAGGGTAGCAGTAGAGAGGGAGACTGCCCGTTTGGAAAAGTGTGAAGATGATCCTGATATTTCTCCGCAACACATTGACAAGCAGAATGCTAACCTTGAACTGCTGGAGAATGGCAGTGAGGCTAAAGAATCAAAGGATACTATCATGATTGGTAGTAGTGCCAATTCAATGGTACGAACCTTTGATTTAAATGTGGACTTAGCTGAGAATGGGGACACGGCAGCTGCGGCAGCTGTGGCAACTGCGGCCGCTGCCGCCCCTGCCTCATCAAGAGAGCCTCCTGAGATTAAGCATGAGGAATATCCAGGCTGGTCCCTATCAGAAATAAACAAGATGGCCATTGATCCTCTTCAGTTGGCACAAATGAACAGAAGTTTAGACGAGGATGAAGAAGATTATGATGAAGAAGGATGACTAATGGTGACTCCCCTTCCTGTGGGTATGCCATCTCAGAGGTTAGCAGTAACCCAGTCTGATGTATAGAAAAAATGGTAATATACTCTTGTTAAGATAGATTGTTAGGGAGCTTAGGGTTACAAAGGAGAATGAATCATGTGCACCATCCATCCTCTGGGGATGAAATGTGCCCCACTATAGAAAGGCCAAAAATTGTTTTCGGCCTCTAGGATTTGTATTATATGTTGCTATATCATCCGCTAACTGACAGTTTTCAGACATTGATTTCCCTGAACTTCTAGAATCCACAGATTGTGTGCTATGATCATTAGTGGACTTCTTGGGAAAATATTGCCATGCCCGCCAAGAATTACAAGTTCATTGTTAAAGGTGAACTTTCTTCCCATACCATTTTGTTTGCATTTAGATTTATACTACTGCTTGGTGAGATGATTGTGCTTGAGACAGCATTTTGTGGGAGCTGTGATGCGTCCTTGTGTCTCATAGTTCATTCCCTCCCTCTGACAAGTGGATGGTGTTTTAGCTATGTTTTCTCTTGTTTTTGGCACCCGTCAACACTCTTATGGCTTTGTGTGGTTGTAAGAGAAATTAAAGGGAGGGGAGGTAAAATTTTCAAACTTAAAAAGAAACTTTTGTAATCATTGCAGCACATAACCATCACATGAGTCATGATTATATAACTATCTCTAAATCATTCCATATATGGTTATTTACTTTTATTTTACTTTACGACTTCCTTGCATTTAAAAAGTAAAATAAAAATTACATCTGAAAAATATTATTACTAAATATGATGTTTTTCCCTGAGATTGATATATTAGAAAGGAGCTGCCCTTGGGCAAAAACATACCCGGCATACTCAGATAAATCATCTAAGTTCCCCGCCGTTTCATTCTTGATTTTAGTAGTTTACATAATCAGGTTGGGTTGTGATTATAAAAATTTCCATTTTACATTTGAACAATTTCAGTTCACTTCCCTTTGATTTCAGTTGCATACAAACAGAGATATTTTCTGAAAATGCAATTGAAAAAACAAAACTAATGAAATTGAAAAGTAGGATTTTTGAGTGGATGGGGATGGGAAAGATTTGCTTGATTCTTGGTGATCCATGAGAGTGTAATTGAAGCTCCTCCATGAGAGTATAATTGATGCTCCTTATTAATGCACAATTAGGGGGTTAGTGGATGGCATTTATATTGTTTGATCCCTTGTTATTACATGCTGCACCTGTTGTTGAATCTGTATTTTGGGTTTTGTTCATACATTGTTCCAATGGGCTGGAGTATAGTCAATTTTCATATGCGTGGGTCAAAGGGATAATATTGAGTTTCTTGCTTGTGATATATGATGCTTCACTCTGTACGATTGCATGTATCTGCTCTCAGTGCATCGCCAAGTTGCATTCCATGTCTGGAAATGCACTTGTCAAGGGCAAGGATAGTCAACATCTGTGCCTGGTTTTGGCTTCCCACTTTGTTAGCTGTGGTTCTCTGCAGACTCAATGTGGATTTGGTTATAAGCACACAGAGATTACATACATGGAAAACTGTCTTTTAAGATCAACTATTTCTACCAAGAAGAACACAGTAAGTAGGACTTGATCTAATGAGTCTCCACTGTAATCGATGTCAATTGAGAAAGCAGAAGCCTTTCATTGTAACAACTGTTCCTGCTCTGTTAATCTGTTATGTTTTGAAACAAATGCTGTCAAGAATTACAATTGGCTAATTCTGTTCTTTGTTCTAGAAGAGAACATGCTCATGTGTTCTGCAAAATCGCTCAAAATTTAATTGTAAATGAGATTCCAGAGTCTGATTCAAATTGTGCACACTTGGTTCATCCGGATTTTATCTTAATCCTCTATGCTCAATAGGAAGAAAACCCATAAGGATTTCTACAGACATGATAGCAGACGTTTGGGCAAATTTTTATCTTAATCCCTGAAGCCTAACCCACTAAAGACCTTGCTTTTACACATTTTATACCAGCTAACCCACTGAATTCCCCTTTCTTTATTCTTTCCGACCTTGAGTCTTAGTTGAAGGTGTCGGCTAGTTTATTCGGTAAAGACTCGAGGTTGGTGCCAGGTCTTTGGATCAAGTCCCAAATTCGCTTTAGGGTTCAGCGGCGGGGATCATTTGTACTCATCTTGGTTGGTTTGTGGCCTCTAACATCATGAACCACCTCATTCTTAGATCTATCGGGGGGACCAACAGCTGGAAATGGCTGCTAATACCCCATAGGCTGAGGAGCAAAAGGAGGTCTCTAATAGAAGACCAAGGTAGATGGAGGTAGGGATGTAAGTGAATTGAATTCGAATTGGATGCACCAGTATCCAAATTCGAATCCGATCCTAGCTCTCAAAATTTGAATCCTAATCCGATTGTTGTTTGAATTCGTATTCCCCTGAAGGATGTGAATTCGATTCAAGTTCGGATTTTTCAGTTATTCATTTACTCCTTAGTCGGAGGTGTCCAACTTTGTAAAACGTTGCCAACCATTCTCCACATCTTTGACTTAGTATTTTTCCTATGAGAGAGGATCACCTTTCCTCCCTCCTATCCCTCCTATGAAAGGTAAACATCCTAGTTTTCACACTATTGAGAAGGTAAGACGACTGTGCCTGATTTATATTAATTTAATAATTAATCTTTATCCTAATATTCGGAACAAAAAAGTTGGGCCATTTTCTTGATTTTTATAATTTTTATATTTTTTATTGTTTAAAAATTTTAGTGAAATTTTGAGTAAGATTTCGAATTAATTTTTTGGTTCCCAGTTTTTTGCCAAATTATTCATGAAATTATATGTGTGCTATAAAAAAAGCAAAAATTTTTAAATCAATTCAGATTCAATCTAAAATTTTTTTCCGAATTATTTACAATCGGTATGTGTGCCGAATGAACTCTAATAGTGTTGGATCATGGTTACATGAGATGTTGATCATCAGAATTCTGTTTGAGATGAATATTTAAATATATTTTATGTGGAAAAAGAAGTCCCTTAAATGGTTATTTAAGATATAATATTTTTCTCTTTGATGAGTTCATTATTTTTTTTTTTTGGATAGAAAACTCATGTGGTAGTAATTTTATTCATTGGATATCTAATGAGCACGTATAAATCAATTCACAATTTTGTATTCAAATTCAATCATTTATCTTTCTAATGATTTCATATAAATCATTTCATAATTTCATGTTCAAATTTAATTATTTATCTTGGACTCTTAACTATGTCCATACACTGATACACCCAATGCTTTGCTTATTAATGTGGGCAACATTGTGATGAAACGTGACATTTGAATAAATAGATCTTGATATTTATCGTGTTTAAAATATTTAAAGAAAATTACAAGATTACTCAAAATTGGGTTTCAATTTATCAAATTATTCACCCAATCTGAAACGGTCACCTAAACTCTTATTCCACGTCCTTACTCAGCAACTCCTATAAACCTTGGAGATCTCGTAAACCTAGTAATCTTCCAAGCACGCAAAGAACCAATCGAGAGGTTGTCAAGCATAGCCGGCATGATAATCAACAAGGCATTGGTGACAACTTGACAAGTAAGATTTAATATCGAAAGATCACAACTTTGTGATCTTTAGCCCAAACCAATTAAATATTAATATCCCTTAATGTTGAAGGTGTATTCGTATAAATTAATTAAATTTATTTTAATGCTTTCCAAATGGACGCATCTACATAACTCAACAGCAAAATAATAATAATAATAATAATAATAATAATAATAATAATAATAATAATAATAATTTCAATATTTTGGTCTCTCTCTTCTTGGTCCCTCCCACAAAATGGATAAATCGAAACCAACTAATAATCAGTTCTAATAAATATTTTGAAACCGTTTAATAAACGGTTCAATTATTTTGGTAGAATAAACAGTTTGATTTCGATTTTTTCGCTTTGATATCAAAATCGAATCAAACCGTTAAACCGAAACAACACCGTTTAACACATTTACGACCAACTGAACAAATAATTTTATTTTAACAAAAAAAAAAGTAATTGTAATTTTTGTTTTTTATATTTTATTGCACAAGAAATTGAATTATTAATTTGATAAATTAAAATTATACGCAAATATTTAGCCCATCTAAACTTATATTATATATATATATAGTGGATGAACCTAATCTTCCTTGACTAAAGTTAATGCATCTCATGGAGATTCCATCCTTTCTATTTATTTTGGGACTTAGATCCTCTCCCGTCGATCAATCCGTCAAATTATCATCGAACAGAGCTCTGACCGTCTGATCTTTGGACTTTTTTTTTTATTTTGTGGATCCCGATATCGGAAATTGGGAGTTAAGTAAAAGGAGAGGATGGATGTGGATGGTTTCCAAAACAAGCAATTTAAATCACATAAATTAGGATAAGAACGAAGGATTCTCAAGTCACACACTGACGTTACCGCTTCTACAGGTCAAAGCTTGTAGATAGAGATTCCGTTCATGGCGTGGCGTGGCGTGGCGTGCAGTGCAGGCCAGGTCATGCCTCACACGTTTCCTCTTCTTCTTCAATGCCTCTTCCTTTTTATCCTATAAATAAGACCTTTTCTCTGTTTAGATTACTCGTACCAATCAGAATATATTTCTCTCTTCCTGTGTTTCATTGAGAATTTCTTCAAATCCTCTAAAGGTATGTTGCTTTTTTCTCGATATCGAAGTATGTGATTGTTTTGTTTGATCTTATCAAGGTTTGGATCTTATGTGTTTCGATTGTTTTCTTTCTTCTTTTTGGGATCCTTGTAACTCAAAGGCGGTTAGAGATCTGTGTGGGCTTTTCTCCTGTTTTCAGACGTTAATTTTGTGGTTATGTTTTTTTTTTCAATTGTTCTTTTGGCAGATCTCGCGTATATCGTTTGATTTGTATTGTTCTTATTTTATTTGCTGATCTGTTTTTTCTACTAGAGATCCAGTTTAAAATTATTTTAGTTCTAATTCATGTATGCTGTATCCCTCTTCCTGTTGTCTGATCATATGAAAGACCATTGTTTTTGTACATCGATTCAATAATTTTTTTATTTTTATTTTTGAATTTGTCACAAATAAAATATTGATTTTCCACATTTGGGTTCATTTTTTTTTTTTTTTTAATTGGAGTTATGTTCTTTTGTTTAAAATTTTCTTGGTTTGATTATTGCAGATGCAGATCTTTGTTAAGACCTTGACCGGAAAGACCATCACCCTTGAGGTAGAAAGCTCTGACACCATCGACAATGTTAAGGCAAAAATCCAAGACAAGGAAGGAATCCCCCCAGACCAGCAACGTCTGATCTTCGCCGGAAAGCAACTCGAGGACGGACGAACCTTAGCCGACTACAACATCCAGAAGGAATCCACCCTTCATTTGGTCCTTCGATTGAGGGGAGGCATGCAGATCTTCGTCAAGACTCTTACTGGTAAAACCATTACCCTTGAAGTTGAGAGCTCAGACACCATTGACAATGTCAAGGCCAAGATCCAAGACAAGGAGGGTATTCCCCCAGACCAGCAAAGGCTGATCTTCGCTGGAAAACAGCTCGAGGATGGCCGTACTTTGGCTGATTACAATATCCAGAAGGAATCCACCCTTCACTTGGTCCTTCGATTGAGGGGAGGCATGCAGATCTTTGTCAAGACTCTTACTGGTAAAACTATTACCCTTGAAGTTGAGAGTTCAGACACCATTGACAACGTCAAGGCCAAGATCCAAGACAAGGAGGGTATTCCCCCAGACCAGCAGAGACTGATCTTTGCTGGAAAGCAACTTGAGGATGGCCGTACCTTGGCTGATTACAACATCCAGAAGGAATCAACCCTGCATTTGGTTCTGCGTCTCAGGGGTGGTATGCAGATCTTCGTGAAGACCCTCACAGGAAAAACCATTACCTTGGAGGTGGAGAGCTCTGACACGATTGACAATGTGAAGGCTAAGATTCAAGACAAGGAGGGCATTCCGCCAGACCAGCAGAGGCTGATCTTCGCTGGTAAACAGCTTGAAGATGGGAGGACCCTCGCGGATTATAATATTCAGAAGGAGTCGACCCTTCACCTTGTCCTGCGTCTGAGGGGTGGTATGCAGATTTTTGTCAAGACCCTGACGGGGAAGACGATTACCCTTGAGGTGGAAAGCTCTGATACAATTGACAATGTTAAGGCGAAGATCCAGGATAAGGAGGGTATCCCTCCTGACCAGCAGAGGCTCATCTTTGCTGGTAAGCAGCTTGAGGATGGCCGCACTCTCGCTGATTACAATATTCAGAAGGAGTCTACTCTCCATCTCGTGCTTCGTCTCCGTGGTGGGTTCTGAGTTATGAGGAAATGTTTGATGGATGATATATGGATGGCTTTATTTAGTTGTATGTTTTAAGTTCTTTTAGTATGTTTGATGGATGATATATGGATGGCTTTATTTAGTTGTATGTTTTAAGTTCTTTTAGTATGGTTGGGTGTTTTCTGAATTGAACTTTGAATTGTCTATGGTTGTTTATGCCTGCGTCCGAATCTCCTCCTTTTCCTTCTCATTTTTTGCTAGGGTTTTATGGTGTTTAGCCCTCCTCAACAATTATCTGCTCTTAGACCACCAAATCTCAGACTTGAAAATACCCCAAGTATCTTAAAGTTAAAGCTGCACTGGTATCAATAAGGCTTCTAAGTTGGAACTAAAACTTCTGCAAGGCAACAATCCTGATATAATATTTCTTATGGAAACCAAAAACATAAGGCAAAAATTCAGTATCTCCTTAAGAGTATTCAATGGCAGAAATCCTTTTATGTCGAGCCCAAGGGCCTTTCTGGGGGAATGTGATTGGCTGGAACGAGAATATCCTTATTGAGATTTTGGATTCCTCCTATGGTGAACCAATGAGGGAGATCGGAATTTTGGAACCAGCTCTCAACAAAATTCGCTAATAGAAAGGATGACTGGATTTGCATTGGAGATTTTAACTCTTACATTAGGTGGCATGAGAAAAGTGGGGAAATTTGGATTTTTCCCCATTTGTAACTGTAAGGATCACGGAAAATTATTTAAAATTTAATTATCCTTATTTTTAAATTTAAAGCATGTAGTTAAAGTTGTCTATCTTCATTACACTTAAACTAGAATCTAGAAAGTTTTCAACTTCAGATCTCATCCACTCATGTCAGTAGAGGATAAGAAGACTGGAGTCGCCACCTAGATAAGGTCTAAGGTCTAGGACCTATAAATGATGTGGGGGGGACACTAATGACTTGCACAAATGACTCACAGAAATGGAATGACTATCTTGTGTCACCAAAGACGGATAAGTGTCAAATTACGAGTTAGGAAGGTGTTAGGCACCCAACTCGCCCGGTTGAACCGGTCTCCCTAAATCCTATCATTTCCTACAATTTATGAATACAATAAAAGGTAAATGGGGAATCTTAAATTGATCTTTAATTCTTTACTAATTATGCATGGCATAAACTGAAATTAAATAAATTAAATAAGAAAATAATTACAAAATAAATTAAAAAATTTAATAAATGGCATAATCATGCATCTAAAGAAAGGAAAAAATGATATACAATATATGATCGAGGTCTGAAAAAATCCTAGACCACCTACGTATCCCTGTGCGGCGGGAATCATGCCAAACGTAGTTCGGGCGGGTGTGTATGTACCAGGTGTGTGCAAGAAGAGGGACGTTCCCAAAATATTAGAACGCATCCCAAGTGATGGATGCTCCCATAATCATGGAACACATCCGATAGTGAGAGATGTCCCCACAACAGTGTGACCATCTCAGTGTTGAGGTATTCCCTATCATAAGGAAATCTCATCGTCGAAGTAATCCCATAATACATGGAACTTACCTCAATTTGACTGAGCGTGAAGCGACCAAACTCCCCCGCAGCCTACGTATCTGTCGAGACCTCTCTCTCTTGAGAATCAGGTCAAGCGTAGTTCCCATGGATTGACGAGCCATGGACATGCGTGGCAACACTCAGGAAAGGCCAAATGCCTCAGCTCCCCACACACGGTGGTACACTAAATTTCACTCGCATCCCACACTCGGGATACCCAGGAGGGTAGTCCGTCGGGCCAGATTCATTTAAAATATTCATGGTGAACGCCCAACGGTTCAAATTCATTTTAAGCACCCATGATGAAGATTTGATGGTCCAAATCACTTAAAATCACTCACAATAAAAATTCAACTGTTCAAATCCCTCAAGATCATAATCCAACCGTTCAGATTCATTTAAACCATTCCCAAAGATAATCTAGTGGCCCAGATCACTCATCATGATAATCTAACCACTCAGATTCGATAAAGTCACTTATCAAGACAATCCAATGGTTCAAATTACTTAAAAGCACATCAAAATTTCAAATCAAAGACCATGATAAACTCATGAAAATTCCAATTATATGGTCATGATCAATTCTCATAAAATTCAGATCATGTGGTTGGATCACCCGCATTAAAATTCTAATCACATGATCGGACCAATCGCATTAAAATTTCCAAGCATATCGAACAATTTCATCCTCCAAAATGCAAGATCAACAACCATATTTCATTTTATTCATACAAAAAGGGCTGAGCCAAAACCCAACATGCACATGTGGAAGCCGATGCATATGATCAAAGAATCATCATGTATGCGAAGATACAATAATAAAATGAAGCAAACAACTACAATACGACATACAATTATGGTAAACTAGAAAAGAAAGCAACCTGATGTGTGTCGGCGAGATTGAACAACAGGATGTTGCGAAGATCCTCGGGTTGATGATGAAGGTCCTTGCAGGATCTTGCGGGGATGGTCATGCTCGACTGCTGGGTGCGAGTTGCGGACAATTATGAGGGATGGTCGCTGGGTGCGAGTTGTGGACAGGTATGAGGGATGGTCGCTGGATGCGAGTTGCGGACAGGTATGAGGGATGGTTGTTGGGTGCGAGTTGCGGACAGGTAAGAGGGATGGTTGCTGGGTGCGAGTTGCGGACAATTATGAGGGATGGTTGTTGGGTGCGAGTTGCGGACAGGTATGAGGGATGGTCGCTGGGCTGCTAGGTGCGAGTTGGGAGAGATGTGTAGGGAGCTGCTAGGTGCAAGGTGGGAGAGACAGGTAGGGAGCTACTGGGTACGAGTTGGGAGAGACGGGCAGGGAGCTGCTGGGTGCGAGTTGGGAGAGATGGATAGCGAGCTGCTGGGTGCGAGTTGGGAGAGATGGGCAGGGAGCTACTGGGCGCGAGTTGGGAGAGATGGGCAAGGAGCTGCTAGGTGCGATTTGGGAGAGATGGGCAGGGAGCTACTGGGTGCGAGTTGGGAGAGACAGACAGGGAGCTGCTGGGCGCAAGTTAGGAGATATGGGCAGGGAGCTGCTGGGCGCGAGTTGGGAGAGATTGGCAGGGAGCTGAAGATGATGAACAACAAGAGGGTGAGTATGGTTGCTGCAGATGATGGGGGCAATGGGGATTTCGAAAGGAAATAAAAGGGCCGGCCTTCCAAAAAAACTTTTCCTCCTTGTGAGCATCGGTGGGGTATTTATAGAAGTAGGAGGTTGATTGAAAAGAGGTGGAGTGGGGCTGCTGTGAGGTGCTCTGTACAAATTATGGGAGGTGGAGTGTTGCAGGTTAGTGGAGGAGGTAGCATGGCTGGGCGGCATGGGTTGTTCGGCTGGGTAACTTGAGGTGTCGATTGGAGAAGGTGGTGCATTCAAAGAGAGATGGGGCACTGGAGCTAGTCGGCTGGGTTTTAGGGAGAAGAGGTGGAGTGAGGCTCAATGATGGAGGCTGTGTTTAATGGAGGGGATAGAGGTAGTTGTAGGTGGCTGGTGCATGATTTTCAGGCTGGTACGTAGCAGTGGGGCTGGACTACATTTTAGGGAATTAGGCGGTTGGGTAGTGGGTTGATTGGAGGTTTTTTGGGGAGTATGGGTTGGTCGGCGGACAGAGGGAGGTGGCAGTACCTCCCTCTCACTTTCTCTCCTCGTCTCTCTCTATTCTCTCTCTTTTCCCACTCTTTCTTTCGAATTCTCTCTCTTCCTCTCTTTCAAATTTCCCACTTCTCACTTCTCTTTCCCTTGTCTCTCTCTTTCTCTCTCCCCATGTTGGATTCCACCCTCTTGGTTTTCTTTATATATATATATATATATATATATATATATATATATATATATATATATATATATATATATATATATATATATATATATATATATATATATATATATATATATATATATATATATATAAATGCATATGATATATATCATATACATAAAGTATATATAAATACATAAAGTGCATGCATGGACATTTGGCTGACTCGACTTGGTCCGGATCGGTCTGGACTGGGTTGGACTGAATTAAGTTTGAGCTGACTTCGGTTGAACCGAGTTTGGTTGATTTGGGTTTGACCGGCTCCTCTCTCTATTATGGGTCCTCTCAACTTGCAACTCCCCATGGAAAATTTCGACGGCCTTTGTCTCAGATTTTTCACGTCCACTTTGAAGAGGACGGACAAAAGAGCACACTGGTGCTTGAATCACCTGATTCAGACGTCAGCTGACCAAAATATGAAGATTTGAAGTTTTGACGATAATCCCACTGGTAACTTTGCATGGGACCCGCTAGCGGCTTCTGTTCAAAATTCTTTACGTCCACTTTGAAGAGGACAGACAATGGAGCATACTGGAGCTTGAATTGTCTGATTTGGACGTCGGATGATCAAGATATGGAGACGTGAAGTTTAAATAATTAAACTTATGATAATTTGCATGCAAACCCCCGGACAATTTATTATTATTATTTTTTTTTGTTTTTTGATACACCCCTCTCATTGCGTATGGTCCCAAATGAGAGCGGAGATCCCCGCAATGGCAGAATCGGGGTGCTGACAGTAGCGCATTTAAGTCCTTTATTGATTCATGTAATCTCCTTGAGATTCCTTTTCAGCGGCCAAAATTCACGTGGAGTAATAAACGAAGAGGAGTGGATAATATACGAATCAAGTTGGATCGGGCTTTTTCTAACATTGGCTAGAGATCGAACTTTGTAGAGTCTATGGTGATTGTTAAATCCTCTCTTGGATTGGATCATAATCCGATTCTGTTTGACACATTAGGTGCCAAATTTCGGGGAGTTAGACCATTCAGATTCGAAGCCATGTGGCTTTTTCATCCAGATTGTGGGAATGCAGTTGAAAAAGGATGGAATCTTCCAATATCCCATAATACTTCGCCTGAACTCTCTCAAAAAATCCAAAATTGTAGAGATAATTTGATCAAATGGAATCGAGATTGTTTTGGAAAAGTCCAAGTTAAAATTGCTTTTTTACAGGAAAGATTGCTTCGTATTCAGAATCTTCCTCCTCAGGAATACGATCTCTTAAAAGAATTGGAGCTAATTCAGGAACTTGATTTAGAATTGCTCAAGGAGGAGAATATGTGGCACCAAAAGTTTTGTATTGATTGGTTAAAGTATGGAGACTCCAATTCTAGATTCTTCCATGCTTCCACTATTTAGCAGAGAGGGAGAAATTGAATTAACCAATTAAAACTTCCATCTGGAGATTGGATAGATAATGAGCAGGCCATTTATGACAAATTTTGGGAACACTTTGAGATGACATTTTCTTCATCAGGCATTAATGACAACCTCATTTTCGAGGCTCTTCAACATATTCAGTCGAGTGTATCAGATGATGCTAATGTTCAATTATGCCGGATCCCTGATCTTGATGAGATCCTTTTGGCTTTGAAGTCTATGGCTCCTCTAAAAGCTCCAGGTTCCGATGGATTTTCTCCAGTATTTTTTCAGAGATTTTGGAAGGTTACTAAACAGGTTGTTGTCAGATTCGTCCATAATTTCTTCATCACAGGTATTTTTCCGAATGATATGAATAAGACATATATTTGCCTAATTCCTAATATCAAGGACCCTGAATCGGTTGACCACTTCAAACCGATAAGTCTATTTGGGGTGTGTACCAAGATCATCTCGAAAATTATGGCCCTCAGGTTGAGACCAATTCTTGATGACATTATCTCTCCTAACCAGTCGACATTTATCCCTCACAGAGTCATATCAGATAACATCTTGCTAGCTCATGAAGCATTCAATTTTATTAAGAGGAGGAAAAGAGGGAATAAATTTCTGATGGCTATCAAGCTCGATATGCAAAAAGCATACGGCTTGATTGAAAATTTATTGAGGCCACCATTCTCAACTTTGGTTTTAATTTTAAGTGAGTTTCCTTGATTATGCAATTAATCTCTACAGTGTCATTAAGGGTGTCAAAAATGGGCCCGGCCCGATATAACCCGAACCCAGCCCGGACCGAACCTTAATGGATAGGTTTCGGTCTCGGCTTGTAAAGCCCGACACCGTTTCAGCCCAAACGAAATCAGACCGGACCAACTAGTTAAGAAGCCCGAACTAGCCCGAACCAATAATACCTAACCCGAACACCGGTAAGGTCCATCCGGGCCCAATTTCTTAATTTTAATGGTTTTAAATTTTGATGGATTATATTACATTGTTATAGTTCACTTCTTGATCCGAAAGATTATATGAATCTATAGTTGAAAAGAGTATGTTAATTGTTACAATTTACTGAATTACATGCATATAGAAGGAATGATGCTAATTTTATAGATAGAAATAATAAAATAGGCTATATATCTTACATATAAAATAGGCCCGATAGGCTTGATAAGCTCGGTCCGGACCGAACCAGTCCGAAATCACCTCAATAAGCCCAACCCGATAACAAACCGACACCGGACCAGCCTGATAATTATTGTGTCTAGCGCAGCCCAACCCAGCCCAAACTCTTAATGGACATGTTTTGGGTTGGGCTTATAAAACCCGACACCGATTCAGCCCGAACCAAAATCGGCCCAGACCGGCCCGTTGACACCCTTAAGTGTCATATACCCTCCTCATCAATAGAGCGGTGCAGAACCATATCATTCCATCCAGTGGCATTAGACAAGGTGACCACTTGTCCCTTGTTTGATTTATTTTGTGCTCTCAGGTTTTATCGTCAATCATTCATCAGGCTGAAAGTCAAGATCTTGTGGCTGGCATTAGATTTCATAGCAGATTTCCATCCACTAGCCATTTACTTTTTGTAGATGATTGTCTTCTTTTCTCTCAAGCTAACCTGGGTCAGCTTATAGCTATCAAAAATTGCTTGGAAATCTATTGTAATGCATCAGATCAGTGTATCAACTTAAAGAAATCTATGCTTACTTTCAGCCCAAATACCCCTTTAAGAATTGAAGGTGGTTTTCTAAATTACTTAAAATTCCAATTGGGCAATGTCCTTCAAAATATCTTGGGCTTCCTTCTGAGGTCAGGCATTCAAAGAAGGAAATTTTCAATAATGTTTTAGATAGAACCTTGACAAAGATTAATGGGTGGAAAGCAAATATGCTCTCATTTGTGGGAAAAGAGGTTCTTATTAAGTCTGTTGTTCTTTCTGCCTCAAACTATGCGGCATCTCATTTCAAGTTTCTAGCTTCTTTCTATAAATCTATTCAGCAAGCTACATCTAAGTTTCTGTGGAAGAATGGTGAAAATCATAAAGGTATTCCTTGGGTGTTGTGGAGAAGGCTAACTAAGTCAAAAGAGGAAGGTGGATTGGGGATTAGAGACCCAGGTCTTCACAAGAAAACTATTTTAGCAAAAATCGTTTGGAGGCTGTTGAAGAACCCGGAAACACTTTGGGCCAAGGTATTTAAATCTCTCTACTTCCCCAACTCAGATTTTCTTAGGGCTAAATTGGGAAATCGTCCTTCTTGGGCATGGATGAGCATTCTTGAGGGTAGGGATGTTCCAGTAAAAGGCCTTATTTGGCACGTTGGACATGGTAACAAGATTGATATATGGAAGGATCTTTGGGTGCCAAAGTTACCAAATGTTAAGGTGTCTACTCCAAGAGACTCTACTCATTTAGTCTTGTGGGTGAGTGATTTAATTAATCCTGTTTCCAGAAGTTGGAAGAAAGATTTGATTCGGTCTATTTTTTCTCCTATTGAAGCTGAGGCCATTCTAAGTATTCAGTTAAGTTTATTGCCTAAAGAAGACCTCTTCATGTGGGGAAGTCTAAGAATGGTTCTTTCTCAGTTAAATCTGCTTACCACTTATTGAAGAACTTGGAGGAAGAAAAACTTAAATCACTTCCTTCCACCTCTCATGGCCACAAGTTGGATCTCATTAAAAAGGATTGCTGGAAACTAATTTGGCATTTAAAAACTCTCCCCAAGATCCGCTCTTTCCATTGGAAAGTGGGCGCGAATGGTCTTGCCTCTAGTGATAATTTGTCTAGACGAAATATCTATGTTGTGCCATCTTGTAGCCATTGTAACATGGAACCTGAAACAATAGACCACATTCTTTTCCAATGCCCATTGGCTCGTGCGGTTTGGTTTGGATCACCCATTTCCTTTGTCATGCTTGACAATAATAACCTTTCAATTTCCCAGTGGCTCTAGCTTTGGTGTAAGGTTGTCAAAGATTTGAAGAAAGAAGGCTCTCGATTATTTTCATTGGCTACTTTTATCTGTTGGCAGCTATGGTTAGCTCGCAATGAGGGTCATTTTCATATGAAATGCTGGTCTCCTTCACAAGTCATTGATAGAGCTGTCAGTGCTTTCTTTGAATATGATTCTATTTGGTTTAAGGAAGCCTTTACTAATCCGACTTATTCTGAAGCAAGTTGGAGGGATTGTGAGTTTCGTAATGAGCCACATTCATTCATTATCTGCATTGATGCTAGCCTGTTACCTGATGCTTCTTCTGGAGGATTGGGTTTCTGTTGTAGGAACTCTGATAATAACATTTGCAAAGCTGTCTCAAGTCCGTGAAGTTTCTATGATAGCTTGGAAGGAGAAGCTTTGGCCGTGAGGCTGACAATGATGGATGCGATTTCGGAGGGATGAAGAAAAGTTCAGATTCAATCTGATTGTAAGGAGCTGATCAATATTCTCAAAGTGGATGGCAAAGATTGCCCAATGAATAGTCTTGCCATTGTTGGGATATTCTCCATCGCAGAACTTCATTAATTTGATACTTGCAGCTTTTCTTTTATTCCAAGGGTTTACAATGGGTTGGCCCATACCCTTGCATGTAAAGCTCATTCTTTGTGTAGCTTGGTTGTTTGGCCTGTCTCTGAGCCTTGGATTCAGGATCGTTTTTGTACTCAAAACTCCATCTTCAATGTTTCTTTTCATGAATAGATTATATTTTGACCACAAAAAAAAATGATGAATATTCTTACTAAATAATTTTATGGTGTTATAAGAGAGGTTTTGTCTCTGTTCTGCATCTATAATAACCTTTTCCTTGCACCTTTAGTTGATAAGAAGTCCAACTTGTGGGGATAGAAATCCTCTCCTGCGGAAGTGTTGGCTGCCATGGGCTGGATTTCAGTTGACACACATACCGATGTATTGGTATGTGCACTGACTGAACTCCAGCCCTTGGATCAGCCGGCAGATCCACCTGCTGCAGGAGAGGATGTGGATCCAACTTGTGGAGGACTCTCCTTGCGCCATTGGGGAGGAGGTTGGTCTTTTGGGGAGGAAGGTTGGTTGGGAATTGAAGCAGGTCTTGTTAAGCTACTTTTTTTAAAATTTATATTTAATGGGGAAATTTACTTAGACACTTCATTTAACAATTGGTTTATTACACAAAATTATCTTTTCTTGACAAGTTATATAGACTACCCTTGAAACAATGTTTTATAACGGTATAGTAGAAATTTAAGATAATACTATCCTTACTAAATGTAAATTAAATTATATAAATATACTATTATTGTCTATTGAGGCTTTTGCAAGTTCTCAATTGTAGGTTGGAGAATTTGTAGAGGCTTTATATTATGTAAGAGTAGTATTGTCTTAAAAAAAATTTTAAAATTTCTCCCGCTAGTTTTGGTCAAGAGAGGATAGTTCTGTATAGTGAATCAATTGTCAAAGGGGTGCCCGAGTAAATTTTCCTAATTAATATCAATTATTTGCCAGTGTATTGTTGCCCAATTTGTCTCATGAAAAATCGGGTTTATTTTCAAGGTAGACCAATATGTGGAATGACTCAATGATGGATGGTTTTGAACTTCTGTTCATAATTTTACTGTGGAAGGGGATTTAGTGGATGGTGGTTCGTGTTGAATCACTTCTTAATGTCGTGTTTTCACCTCAGGTCCTCAGACATAGAGTGAAGAAGGAACATTATGTTATCTTTTCTCGTTTGTGAGGTGGTGTTCTACCCATTCACAAACACGGATTGTTTTGTATATCATTCAAAGGAACTTTCAGTGCCTCCTGTTATCAAACTTTAAAACAGAAACTTTGGTCAAACATTTGGAAATGATAGCATTGGCTTAAGAATGCAAGAGAAATTAAAGGAAAGAAAGTGAAAGAAAAAAAAGGAAGGAAAGTGAAAAATTTTAAACTTAAGGAATTTTTATAGTTATAAAATAAGTGTATAAACTATCTAATTTTTTTTACTATATTTAGTAATAAAACTAATTAGATATAAATTTTATTTTATTTTTCAAATACAAGAGATTTGGAAGCAAAATAATACGTAAGTTTATAACTAAATATGGAATGATTTGGAGTTATTACACTATAAGTCAATAGTTCAGTCTTTACACGTACTAATAAAATTTCAAAATGGATATTTATCGTTATTCCTGAAATGGTTCACCTTAATTGTTATTTGAACAAATAGATCATAATAAACTTTTGCTAAAAGTTATGTCTTGATTTGAGTGGGGATAACATTTCTCTTCTATATGTCCATGGAGTTTTCAAAATCCAAACATCTCAGAAATAGATATAGAGGTATAAATTTATCGAAGAACCACACTCCTTAGTATACATAAGGAATTTATTGATGAGAAGGGGTTGGTGAGAGCTTAAACGCAATTCTGATAACATATACTATAATGATTATAATATTTTCCTTATTAAGTTTAAAAGTCTCACTTCTCTTCTTTTTAATTCTTTTTGCAACCAATCAGAGCCTAACTGAAAATTAATTACATGGCTCAAGAGTCTTCCCATATATGAATAGAAATGCTATTCACAACTTTGGAGATTGAATGCTAGGAAGAGTTGAGTGTGGGTTGCACATATGGTTTGAAGGGACCAAAATGCATATTACTCGCAGCCTCTAAAAGTGAGAGCAGTGGAGGGAATTTTTTATGCTTGATGAGCCATTATGAAATGGGTTTTTGACATATAAATGTATTTTTTGTGAATTTGTTCATGAGGCAATATATTGTTCATTTATGTTGCTAGATCTGCAAGCATTGAGTCTATGTTTTTATGAGAAGCTAACATATGAAGACTGTAGGAAGCCTAAGAATAAGGTATTGCTCCAAAGCCTTGCAGCAAGTGTTGATCATTTGCTTCAATCTGATGCAACTCTGAAGCTGAAACATATAGTAAGAGGTCATCTGATCATCTGCAAAAGCCAAGCTAGAATGGGATCACATCCTGAATAATTATTCTGCATACCAGAAGCTAGTGAAGGAGAAGATTCTTCTGCAATAGAGGATACTTGGGAGAGATTCTGTTTAGTAAAGTTGTTTTGGTTTTTTATTTTTCTCTCTTTTTATTACTTAAACACAAGTATAGAGAAAAATCTCATGATTTTCATCCGATAAAAGATGCATTTTTAGATAAAAGAACATTTTTGCAGTCTCTAAGCTTTTACGTTTTTGTATATTAAAGATTGTTTTTACTCTTTTCAATTTTTTTTGTTCTTTTGGTTAAGATAATTATTTCCTTGAATTAATCTATTGATCATGTGTTCTCAGAATTGTTTCATAGTATTTTCATCTCACCTTATTTGGGTCTTGATTACCTCTTTTTCTGACACATGTAATCTGATAGATATTATCCAAATCACTAATTTTATTAAAATCGACAACATATTTTTCAAAAACTTTATTTACTATACCTATATCCTATAATTTTTTACTTTTTATTCTTTCCATATTCTTGGATACAAGCTATTAATTTTTATTAACAAATAGATTAGAATTTTTTTTTAATCATTTTGATCTTTATCTATTTTAAATGCTTTTCCATTAAAGTTCATGTCTTCCAAGATGCTAATCTAATCTCAAGTTTTTGGATTATTTCTTTCCCCAAACTCTATTCTGAAAGAACTATTCCCCACCTATTATTGCAACCAGACCCCAGTCTCCTACATTTTTCTTATCAACAGCATTCAACAAAGCCTTATCTTAATTAAATGGGGTTAGCCACATAGATTCTTGTTCTCCAATCAATTTTGTTTGATGTCATCTTGAAACAAGGTCTAAGCTATCCATAGTTTTTCCTTACCACCTCTCCTAGTATCGTCTTAGGTCTGTCCCTAGTTCTATTAGATCCTTCAACCTAAGGCCTTCGTTAAACATGGTCATACCATCTCAGATGACTTTCTCACAGCCTATCATATATTGGAGCTACATGTTTCTTATTAATAGCCAAAAATCTGAATCTTTCTCTCAATTGCAGGGATTGTGTCAAGGTGTTGACAACCTACATCTTCATATCGTATCTTGAAAATCTTTCTCTCATTTGATCACTTCTAAAACCCAATCTAGAGAATGAGAAGTAGTAGTTTAGGCATTCATATAACTAATGACTTTCGGAATATATTTTGGTATGCCCATCCTACATGGGTGGAAACATGAAAATACATATGGTAACATCATGCCCAATAGTCCAAGCTATAATCAAAGCTTGCTAAATGGAAAATACATACACTTTCCCAAGCTGGACAGGCCTTACTTCATTCTTCAACTTCTTAGCAGCCTACTCAGAGATATTTGCAAAATGGTATAGATAAATTCAACCCATTATTTCCTTTGGGGACTGATTCAAAGTAAAGGAAAATACACCTCTTAAATTAGGACAGAGTCTATTTTCCATGTAGTCAACAGAGATTGGGATTCATATCTATGTAAAAAAATCCTTTTAACCCTTGAAGGGAAAAAGATCCCAACAACTCCGAGTGGGAATATTCCCACGGCTCTTCATATAATGAGTCATGAGACTCACTACTAACATTCTCTATGAACACCTTACTGAACGATCCACACTCCTGCCCTCTTATTGGTCTTGGTTTCTAATAACGTTACATATTGTGAGAAACCTTGCCCTGCTTTTAATTTGACCTTGCAAAAATTGGTTGAAATATTCTCAATCACCCTAATAAATTGGGGGCTTCCTCTAAAGCTCAAAAATAAAAAAACTCAGATTTCATCCAGTTGAAAAGCATTTTGAAAGGAAATCTTCTTATGGCCTTAAAATGGAGGTTGACAACGGAGAACAAATAGATCAAGACCTGGATGTATATTAGTGGAGCTCATTTTATATCAACATCAATTCTTACTTTTGATGGCTGATCTCGAAGTTAATTCATTGGTCCAAAAGACTAAAATCGTAGCTGGGCTCTAAGCACCATTACCTCATATAATTGGTTTCTGAACCAAGAACCATTATTTGGCCATCCATCTTCCAATCTTATAATCCACTCTAAACAAATTGATTTGGGCCCACCCCAAAAAATGGAGATTGCTCGGTGAAATATGCTATAGAATCTATTGGTATCCAAACCAACAGGAATCAACAAATGACAATTGATGGAAACTCAAGATTCCACCATAGCTAATTTATAGTTAATTAATGGGGAAAGTTTTTCTGAACAAGAGTGGAAGCTAGGGCAACATCTCACTACTGAACAATCCGTCATCAACCGTGGCACAGGCAATGGTAACGATTAGAGATTTATTTCCTCCCGCTTGTAACTCATTCATATATCCCAACAACCCTTCAAACTAGCTCTTAATACTTTTTTCTTAGGTTCAGTTTCTCTCCACTGGTGGAGAAAAATGCTTCCTTTCACCTACAGGTTCTGAGGATAGGATTCCTATCTAATAAAATAGAAAGTAATAATGAGATCTCAATAGTAAATGAATGTTAACACTTATTTTGTAACCTGATTGTAAATTTTGTAATGGGTATGGAATTCCATTCAGCTTCTTATTGGTTTCAACCTTTCTGGACATTTGACATTTAAACAATGGATACAAATCATCACAGATGACCTACCGTCACTGGCTTCTTGTCACAGATGACCAATTGTTACTGGTTTATTACGGATCGCAACGACACCAATAATAGACTTTGGGGTTTATATCTTGCCTGGAATGTGGCTACAGACATGTATTGGTGCAACCCTTTTCAGCAGCAGCCTAGGCAATTCTAAAAAGCGGGTTTTAACATCCTTGGCTCATTGGGATGCCTGGGTACTAGGATTTCTAAGAGCAAGCTTGAATAGAAAGAGAGCCATTTGTTTACTTTCTTGAAGCTGGACGACGATAAAAATGGTTTTAAATAGAAACTTTTTTTTTTTCCAAAAAGGGGAAAGCCCAGCAAATTTTACCGTGGAATTTTGGCTTCAAGAACCGAACGACCAAGCACAGGTTAAATGCGCAAGAGATTTAGGCTTATTCATCCTATCAGCCACTAGAATGAGTGTAGACCAGATAGGGTTACCTGGTATGTGCCAGACCAAGAAACCCTTACCTTCACCTATATATGAACACCCTAAAGTTCTGGTTTAACATAACATGGATATCAAGACCAGAGTACATAAGTCACAAAAGTATTTATAACACGTCAGGATTATTTAAACACAGATTCTGAAAGGTCTCCCAACAGTAACACTTAAACAAACAGTCTTCTCTCAGTCCACACTATTTATGCATCAATTCAAGAGCAGTCTTGTTCCATATGATTCAAGTGGAAGCTACCTTCAACAGTTTTATGTACTTCAACATTGAACTTCTCTTCCTTGGTCCCCCTCTTGATCTTGAGAAGCAAATTGAGTTTAGCAACCTCATCAATCACCTGCCCATAACGCACATGCCACAACATCAGTATCCATCACGTAGAACTACATAATCAACCTATATAGCCTATAGGTTGCTCTTTCTATGCTAATGACTAGAAAAGAGTGCTCTACTATGCTGATGACTAGAGGAGTGATATGAGACAAAAATAAAACAAAGCAGAAGATGCCAACCTCAGCCTTTGCAAGGAGGACCTCCAGCAGTTCATAAGGGGCCAGCGAGTTAGACCTCTGCTGGATGGTCTTCACAGCATGATTTGCTGCATCTTGGACTATAGGATCATGTGCAGGAACTGCTCGCCATCCAGGCCCATGGCCATCTGATTGACACGACCGGTCAATAATAGTCACTAGGACAGTTCTTCAAACTTCATGAAATATGTCCCAATATTTTGAAGTCGTATAAGAGCATGGACACTTAAATGTCAACCAAGGGCTTTAGACTCACAAAAATAATGTATCGTCATATAGATAAATACTAGTCCAACTCAATAAAAGTTGCTAGAAGAAAGTGGATAAGCCCTTCATCCTTCAGAATTATGTTTTGTATGCACAAAAAAATGATAAAAGTTCATATTTCAAGGCATACAGGAGGTAGGACCCATATGCCTGTATCTTTTTCTTTCCATGTGACAGAAAAGTACTATCATCATCGTTCAGGAATAAATTCCCTTCTCATTATGAGAAGGAAATCATGCATAACCCACAATAACTTCATACGCTTATGCATAAAAGTTATTAGGACATCCAATGTCAATATAAATTCTAATGACGAGAGAAGACATTAACTCATATCCAATGTCTACCGTCTAAGCTGTGTAAATTCAGTCAACCAATCTATATGTTGCTTATGTCAAAACAATAAAACAATACAACATTATGATCATTGTTTGGTATACAAATCCATGTCATCCCCACCTATAACCACCCCCCCCCAAACCAAAAAAAGAAAGAAAAAAAAGAACATAAATGGGTTATGACTATTTTCCCTTCTCTGGTTGTGTTGAAGTAGCAATACTACAAATAATAAAGTACGCAGCAAATTGTAGCCAAATCACATCAGAAAAACTACCTACTAGCCTCACTGAAAGCGTGACTGACAAATTTTCATTCTAGTCATAGAAACAGTTGAGTTGAAAACCAATGCTCTACCATCAACAGTAGCTGGAGCCTTGTGCATTAAGACGCCTTTTTTAGTGACCCATTATTCTCCTTATCTCATAGAGGATTTACAGCCACCAGACTCAACAGTGTCATGGGCAGTTTTCCATTCACTGTTTAGGGGTGCAGAACTCTTCTCCCTCCCCGCAGACCAGAGAGAGAGAGAGGGGGGGGGGGGTGGGGGGGGAGGGTTGAACCATCATGTTAATTAGTACACCAGATGCTCTAGACTCCAGACTCTGTCTGCTGATTCTAAATGAGGTAGGAAGAAGCATTAACATCCAAAGGTACTTTTTTTTGGGTAAATAACATCCAAAGGTACTTGAAGCCAGCAAAATCTACCAACACCAAAACAGCCTCTTCAAATGACAAAAGGACGATTTATGAAATGGATAAAGCACTAAGGAGAACATTATAATGTAGGAATAGAACTGGGGTTCCAATGTAGGAGAAATCATCTACAAACGGAGAAGTTATCTCACACATGAACATAGCCTTAAAGAGACTCGACCTTGATCTGCAACAGAGCTACTCCCCTGAAATATCAACTGATCTACCTAAACGAAAACACTTTACTTTGCCCACATATAACAAACCCTTGTAGCCAAGTCTCACAATCGAATCAAACATCAAATAGTTCGTTTCAGTTTCACAACAATTGGAAGCTCCTCGCCGTGCTGATGATATGCCCTCATGTTCCATCCACAAGAACTATGATCCCATATCATTTAGGATCATTGCAGACGAATTATTATATAACAGTTAATAAAAAAAAACCTTAAAGTGATATAACTCCTTCGACATGAGATGCATTATTTCGCATAGTTTATTAGAACGACCTTTACATTATTGTCTTCTACAAGATATTTCTACCAAATTCTCGAGACTAGTTAACATAAACTGAAAGAACCAGTATTTCAAGTTATAGAATAGTCACCTTGCTTAGCACCAAGGTCGGATGAAGTAAACGAAGCCGAATCACCAACGTGCTTGAACTCCTGCAACTCCTTGAAGTTCATCCATGGCTTCACCCAGATTTTGGCTTCATAGATCATGTTCTTGCCAGACTCAATCACCTCCAAAGTGAGATGGTGGAGGGTACCCGCAACCACTTGTTCCTTCGCCTTAACCACCCTAGCGTACTCAAGAACCTTATTCTGCGTACAAAATCAAACATCAAGGGTCAACTTAAAGTTTTAACCCTAGACAATAATACCTAAAAAAAAGAGAGTCAAATTTATAAGTCCAAGAACAAAACAGGAATAAATAACAAGAAGACCACCAAAATGATAAGCCAAACAATATTATGACAGTCAGAATAAATGAAAAATCGATATCTTAAAAAAGAAACAACTTAGAGAGGAATTGCAAGAAGAAATTCTAACAGATCAAGTTCAAATAAGTTCAAAAAAAAAAAAAAAAAAAAAAAAGGTAAAATTTTTCATAATGAATATACCCGAAAATTTTCAGCAAATTTAATCCAAAACAACAGAGGAATTATAAAAAAAAATCAGAACAGAATAAAAAGAAAAAAAGAAAAAAAAGCAGGGTAACTCAAAGGATGAGGATTTTCTTAATCTGTAATCAAACCTAGAAATCTAGAAAAAATAATAACAACAAATAAGAAATCGGAAACGATTAAAATAAGGAAATGGAAACGATTAAAGAAAGCCACAAAAAAAATACCTCTTTCTTGTTATGTTCATCAACCGCGAAACGGGCGAGTTCATCGACCTCCACACTGTTCTGAAACCCCGAAACTTCACGGATCCCACCGGGCATGGTCGACATTCTGATCAGATTATCGTCACTACAAGACCCAAATTCACAACAAGCAGAGAAGAAAACCACAACAGACAACAGAAGAAGGACGGATGAAGAGCTGTAATTAAAGCAATTGAGTTTCATTTGTAACGACTTTATCGCCTCTCTCTCTCCCTCTCTCGTTCCGCGAATTTAACACTGCTTTTGGATATGGATTCGATTTCTAACCTTTTGTCCGCGCGCTCTTCTTCCCCGTCGATTTTTCCGCATTTCTAGAGATGTACAAGGATTAGATAGATGTATGACACGTGTTGAAATCTTGGAGCTGTAGGATTCTATCTTTACTTCGTCCTTAAGGCTCCGTTTGACCAACATTTGGTGGTGACGTTGGAAAGAAGGAAGCCACGTGGAGGCTTTCAGTTGAATTTAAATGTGGTCGACAATTTTTACGCGCTTACAGCCGGATTGAGATCATCTCTCAAATCCAACAGCTGTTCAGTTGTGATCTAGCGGATGAAGTTTGCCGTGCAAATCAATGTATGGGTATATATATGCTGTAATGATTTCATCCGTTGGATCACAACTTAACCGCGATTGGACTGGAGAAGAGCCCGATTCGCTTATATCTACTCACTCAGGCAGTTTAACAGCAGATTGAGTTCATAACTTGATATGCAGTTCCGGTGTTATGCCCAAAAATAGATCACTTCCGTTTCTTTTTATGGATTCAGTTCACGATATTAGATACGAGTAGTGGAATCAATTTCGATATTAGATACAGATATTACTCATATGCTAATATGACATATCGTATCGGATCGATCATGGCCGATATAAGGATTAGATCTACCGATACAACCTTGGTAGTAGGGGATGTCAAAGTTGGGCCCAAACTGAAAACCAAAATCAAACTTTATTGGACAAGATTTGGATTGTATTTTTAAAACTCAATGAAAAATTGAAACTAGGCCACCATTATGTGACACTAGACTGGCATGTAAACTAACATGTACAATGCAATCCACTCCAGTTTTGGAATCTCTTATTTTGACATGTTTCGGAGTACCACTAAAGCCTGAGACAAATTTGGCACAGACCAAAACATGCTTGGACTAGCCTCTTGACACCCCTATTGGGGATTGAGAGTTATGCATATTTGAACGATAGGGTAAGAGATATGTAAATTGGTATGCAGAGATCGATAACTGGCCTACAAGAGGCGACGCATGGATTCACATCCTCTCCTCCCAGTGATTCGGGAGGAGGGAGACGCCCCCCCCCCGCCGTTGGATGGGTGACACTTGGGGCTCGGTTCACCCGAGCCCTCCATCAGAGCCGACACCTCTTGTTGGCCCTGTGTTGGCTCGGATTCACTCTAGCCCCAGGTGTTAGCCATTCGTCCAGGCCGCCGCCCCTCCTCCAGAATCTCTCGAAGGAGAAGATTTGAATCCAGTGACGCATACTTTGCTCATACAAAAAAGACATGTCACATCATCAAACTGGTCGATTAACCCTTCGAGAGTATTGGATACCTGTTTTAATACCATGAATAAAAATCGTGTTTAGGACAACTAAGGGTGTCAACGGGTCGGTCCGGGTCGATTTCAATCCGGGTTGAACCGGTGTCAGGTTTTATAAGCCTAGCCCAAAACATGTCCATTAAGAGTTCGGACTGGGTTGGGCTGCGCTGGACACAATAACTAATGGGCTGGTCCGATGTCGATTTGTTATCGGGCTGGACTTATTAAGGTGATTTCAGGCTGGTTTGATTTAGAACATGCTTATCAAGCTTATTGGGCCTATTTTATATGTAAGATATATTGTCTAGTTTATTATTTCTATCTATAAAATTAGCATAATTCTTTTTATATGTATGTAATCTAATAAATTGTAACAATTAACATACTTTTTTCAACTATAGATTCATATAATCTTTCGGATCAAGAAATGAACTATAACAATATAATATAATCCATCAAAATTTGAAACCATTAAAATTAAGAAACTGGGTCCGGATGAACCTTACTGGTGTTCGGGTTAGGTATTATTGGTTTGGGCTTCTTAACGGGTCGGTCTGGTCTCATTTCGGTCTAGACTGAAACGGTGTTGGGCTTTACAAGCCGAGACCGAAACCTGTCCATTAAGGTTCGGTCCGGACTGGGTTCAGGTTATATCAGGCTGACTTGGTCTGTGTTACCCGGCGAGGCCCATTTTTGACACCCTTAAGGACAACACAAAAAACATGGGATTATTATTATAATTTTGAAAATTAGGGTAAGATTCTGTCCAGCTGCATGGTTGGAATACTAAATACACAGCCGAATAACAACCCTTGGATTCCGAATATTGACGAACAACCATTGGATTAAGGAAGGAAAAAAAAAAAAAAAAACTGATCTCCATCACGCAAAACTACCCTTACCTTTTCCTCATATTTTCATTCAATACAATTCGTCAATTGAGGAATATTTCGTCGTCTTCGTTCCAAATCCTCTCTTCCCAGAGGTTTTGGAAGAGAGGAGGCAACCCCATTGGATGGTCGACACCTGGGGTTCGAATGAATCCGAGTCCTCCATTCTAGCCTACAAGTTGAGCCTACAAGGGGGTGTCGACTCAGATGGATGGCTCGAATTCACTCGGGCCCTAGGTGTCGACCATTCAATGGAATTTCCTCTTCTCCTCCCAAACCTCTGGGAAGAGAGGATGTGGATGTGTTATTTTCAACCTCCAATCAATACCCCTTGCATATCTCCAGACCTTATATTAATCGCCGAAGACCGCTGCTACAACCCTTAATACCGGTGGTCTATGCTTTCACCCCATGATGAGGTAAGGTTTTCTTTGGAAAAAATTACTCAAAAAATTTGACGGAAACGAATAATATTGAATGAAAATTTGACGGAAAAGGTTAAGGTAGTTTTGGGTGAAAGATGAGGTAAGGTTTTCTTTTGAAAAAATTACTCACACCTTTGATATTTCATTTACTATACGGACCTCCTAGCATTTATGGACTTACATGAACCTCCCTAAAACTAATAATGTTAATTTTAATTTTTTACCGATCAAAATACCCTTTGTTTAGCGAAGTGAATTCATCAAGTTTTCTTTAATCAAAATTAACTCCTAAAATTTCATTGGAAAAACGATGATATTGATGCATGAAAGGGTAATTCAATAAGATAAAAGTATTTCTTTACCATAAAAAGAAAAAAAAAAAAAAAAAATGATAAAAGTATTTTGGTATTTAAATAAAATAATGTTTTCCTTAACAACTATCGTCCATTTTTTAACAGAGTGAACTAAAATATTATAAATTTTATCTTACAAGTGAAGTTTGTGTAAGTCAATAAGGGGGTATTTGATAACACTATAGAAGTTGGATTCTGATTTCTGAAGTATAAATGGAGTAGAAGCTTGTTTGGTAATCCGGTTCAGACTTTTGAAGAATCCATGAGTGAACCGACTCCAAATGGACTCTAGAAACTAATTTTTTGGAGCATCAAATAGATGTTTTTTGACTTCAGAACATAATTTTGGAGTGAAAAAATACCCCACACCACTACTACCACCAATTACCACCACCACCACAACCCATCAACCACCAGCCACCACTGCCACCACCCACCACCCACCATTGCCACCACCCTCTACCACCCACTGCCGCCACCACCGCCACCACACCACCATCACCCACCGCCACCACCATCATCCTCAACCACCACCACCCACCGCCACCACCCCCACTGCTACCATTACCCACCACCACCTACCATCGCCACCACCACCACCATCACCCCCCCCATCGCCCCCATCACCACCACCGCCACTACCATATACCGCCACCCACCACCACCCACCACCACCACCCACCCATTGCCATCCTTCGCCACCACTTCCCACCCACCATCGCCGTCATCAACCATCACCATTTACCACTAGTGCCACCATTCATCACCTACCACCACTATTCTGGAATCTATTACTAAATTAGGTTAATATGTTTCTACTCTCATATATTCTTGAATCTTTTTAAAGTTAAAGTAGAAATTTGAACCAAAAAAAGAATTTTAGAATTGAAATTTTATCAAACAATCCCTAAATGATAGAAAAAACCTATGTAATAAATGAAATGTCAAGAAAAAATCTGACGAATTTTCCGTTTTCTTTTCCATTTGTTAATCGTAGGGTTGTTTTTCAAATTTTGGAACCAATGATTATTAATTGGCTGCGTAGATATTAATATAATCACGCGGCCCGACAGAGTTGTTTTGCACATTTTATTATTATAACTTTGTAAATTGGGGTAAGATTTTGAACCCAATTGCTATATGCCCATAAATGCCTTCATGGGATAACATGGTATGCTCCCACCAAAACCCCCCACCCCACCCCACCCCACCAAAAATTAAAAAAGAAAAAAAAACTATACATTTTATTTATTTATTTATTTTGATAAAAAATTGTAAATATTGGATCGTGCAATTCAATATAACATGGGTGCGACTTTTAATAATTATTTGAGTAGTTATTAGTGTCACAAATATTTGTGATGTTATTAAAAATCATAAATAATCGTTTATTTTCATGTTTTTTATTTTATTTTATTATTTAGGTAGTCACGTTTATAATAGTAAATAGTGATACACATGCATACCAATACATGAAAAGATATTTTATTAATGATTCATTTGTTTACATGGTAATATACATGTCTTGTGAGACTTTAAAAAATAAAAGATTTTTGTGAAAATAATAATTTGTCAAATTATTTTTTATATTTTAAGATGAGACAAATACAACTAAAATGAAAAGCAAAGACCAAGTAACAGCCAATTAATTTAAATTTTTTGGTAATGGATAGTTTTATTGATATATTCATTGCAACCCTTGAAATGTGTCTAAGATCACATATCCACAATCAAACATTTATATAAGTGTATAGGTAACCTTGGTGTAGGGATGGCCCCACGTAAATCACTAACCGGGGTTTTGTAGTATATTGATTCTGATCCCATGGTCAGTGGTTCAATTGATTTTGAAGGTATTTTTACTATGATTATACCTTTGAGTTGGATCGTAAAGTTTGTTTTCTATTTTATTTGGTTTGGTCGTCCTATCAATGCCTGCGAGGAGCGTACTCTCACTTTATATGGGTTTAAATCATGATAGAGTAGTGTAGGAATGGATTCCCACTGGCTTGATCCCCTGGCAAGGGGTCCAATGGAAATGGTGCTCTTTGACGGACTTGGATCGTCTCATTCAGTCGTGGACTGGGCGGATTGGATTAAAAGGACACGCATACCAATACATGAGGGGGCGTGTCCTTTAAATCCAGTCCGTTCGTCCACGAGTGGACGGCTGGACGGATTGGAAACGATCTTTTTCCCTCTCTGATGCCCAACAGGACAGATCCATCAACCTGATCCGAACCGGAAATCATGACCTTTCATGTGGATTTACTCTTCAAGAAAGAAAGCGGATCCCGGCCAATGATCCACACATTAACATGGCATATTAGTTCCCTTTGGGATATCATGGCCGTTGATTTTGACATTTGAATTGGCCTTGTGGGAAGCATGAGAGGGGTTGGAAGGTGCACCCATAATGCCTCGGTTTAAGAGGTCAGAGAAGTCGGACTCGGTTATAATCCGATCAGATCTGATGATCCGGCCCAGCTCTTATTGGGCTTTTTTGTGCCCTAGGGCTCCTGATGATCTCTGCCATGGCCCATTCAACTGAGATGGCAGTGGTAACCATACCTGCAGTCATCAACTTATCATGTCCGGCATGTGGGGTATTTTGGTCATTTCCCCATAAATATAAATAAATATGAAATGAGAAATTTTAGAGAGGGATGATTAACTGGGATCATTGGTCCATAATTCTTCTAAGTACTGAATTCCAAACTGGGTCAGATTAGTGTTAGCTATTTTATGGTCCAACCGGATTCAATCAACCATGGATCATCGATTGCAAACTCTGTAAGTCTCTCTATGTCTCTGATAGCTGTCTCTGTAGCTCAATCTAACATCGATTCAATGGTTGTACTTATATAAATATGTAGTCTTAGACATATTTCACAAATAACATAGCTGACAGATTTACATCATCTCCTCCCCCTCCCAGTGGTTTGGGAGGACAGTGGCAACCTATCCTGGATGGTTGCCACGTGGCTCTCGGTGAATCCGAGACCCACATCCGAGCCGACGCCCAGCCGACAAGCCAAAAGGCCTTGTCTATCTCGTTTTGGATAGAATGGCTGCAATCCTCTCTTTGACTTTAGAGTTTTTTGTTCCTCGAATTCCTTGGCTTTAAAACGAATCTATCAATAAAATTATCCATTACTAAGAAGAAAAAAAAAAAAAAACCTAGCTAATTGGTTTTGTTTTTCAAATCAATTGTATTGCTATCGACCAATATGGTGATATAGCATACCTTTATGGTATCAGCTGAGTATTGACTAGTATTAGTGAATATCGGCCTCTTGTAGGCCAGTTATGGTCTTTACATTCCAATTCACATATCCAATACCGTATCATTCCAATATCCTTAACTATCACTCCCAAAGTTATATCGCTTGACCTAATCCTGATACATAGAACGTAACAACGATCTCGAATAGAAAATCTCTTCCCATAAACAAATATGATGGAAATATGGTGTTAGGCATCGGTATTGATACTGATACGATATATATACCTAGTCAACATAGTATCATTTTGCTAAATCTATATGGGGATTTCTACTTAAAATCAATACCTGATTGATATAGACTGATGTTGTTCGATACCCAGGCATACCCAATGAGCCAAGGATATTAACCATCATTTTAGAATTGCATAGACTATGGCAGAAAAAAAAAAAAAAAGATTCTACCAATACATTTCTATGGCCACATTCCAGGCAAGATATCAACCCCAAAGTCTAATATCACATGTCCAAAATGTGTTGACTTGTATCAGTTGTTCGATATCACATGTTCAAAAAGTGTAGAAACCATCAAGAAGCTGAAAGGAATTCTGTTGTGGAAGGATCTAGAAGGCAATGTAAATAATTGATGTAACAGACACAACCAAATACGGTTAGAGTAGCGTAGTATAAGTAGGAGTCCAGATGTATTGTAATATTCAGTCAAGTATGAATTGAATCTTCTTGTAATCTAGAGGTTTCCCCCTCGAAGTGGATCTTCTATCATTCTCTTCTTCGCTTCTTCTCTCTATTTTGGTTTATTGGTTCTGTTCGTAACATTTGATGCTTTCATTGATTCTTGAGAGTTCTTCCATGGATTCTCTTTAGACGTTGAGGGATGCACAGAGGTAGCCTTACGCGGAAATCTTTTGGCTCTTGGATGCCATGGATGCGAAGCTCGACCGACTGCTCCCTCGCCTAACTACACCCTCCCTGCCGAGCTCTGCTATTGCTGCATCTGGATTGAGTTCTGCCCCTGCTATTGCTGCATCTGGATCGAATTCTGTTTCAGTGCCTAAGATAGCAAACAACGTCCTCTCCTTGCCGCAAGAACAGTTGAAACCGATTTCCTAATTTCCTTCGTCACTTGATTTTTTTTTTCCCCAAATTCGACCACCAAACCTCTGCAACTTCCGGATGCTTTGCTGGTATCTAAATTTGACAGTTCTCCCATATTATTTGTCTCAGCCACACCAACGCTCAAGACTGGGGCATATGATTTCTTGAATTTAGAGAATGGTGATTGCCTTATTACAACACCTGATACTCCTCTATTTTCGTTTTTGGAGATGGAATTGTAGAAGACAACCATGAGTCAGATTGGAATTCCTAAAACACATCTTGCTTCAACTATGTCGTCCCTTGTTCCTTCCTTCCTTCCCTTCTCGAACACTGCCCCTGATGTTGAAGAAGGAATGGAGATTGATCAGGAAATTTCAGGGTGCCTATCCAAGGTCCGATCCGCAGCAACATACCTGTCGACGATGGTGAAGGATTTGGAGGCGCAAGATGTTAGATTTAAAAGTCTTCAGCTCTCATAGAATACAATGGTAGAGGAAAACTAAAATTAATCACATACCTGTAATTTAGTTTAATCTCCCTCTAAGTCTTGAAACTTTAATCGTAATCCCTTGACCACAGTCTTTCACAGCCTTCAGAGGATCCCAATTCTCTTTGCTAATGGGTGCAGAGAAAATTATTTCATTAATTGTGGCTGTAGGGACCCTGATCAGTATTTATAGAAAAATATTGTCATAACCCCTAATTCATTCCCATAATAAGAATTAGGGTTATCAATCTCAAACCAGTGACGTGATGAACTTGATATGACACTGAGAGGGGGGGGGGGTGAATCAGTGTCTGAAAATTTTTCTTAATTATTTCACTGTTGTTCAGAGCTGATGGAGACATAACTTTTCACACACACAAGCACATGCAAATCTAACTTGCTACCACTCAGTAACCAGGATTACCAGATTTGCACACCCATCCTACAAGCCATTCCACGCACTTCAAAATATATAGGAAAATAAAGACAGTCCACAACACAGGATATACATGGTTCACCAGCACAGTGTGTGATGGCTAGTCCACGGAGTAATGTCCAACGGACTTCGTATTTACTCAACACTCAACTTTTAGTCTTTTACAAGATAAGGATACTAACCCTAGATTTTCCTAGCATAAAACTAAGAGGGCACACCAACGCTAAGATTCAGGCTTAACAACCAGTGTCCAGCGCTTAACTCGCACCCACGAAAAGCAAATAACAATATTTTAGGCTTATAATTATGCCTTACAATTTTTCCCCAAAATAGATAGGTATTCTACTTTTTTCTTTTCACCTATACTAGCATACAGTGCATAGAAAACATTAAAGATGATAGGGAATGAGAAAATCTCACAACCAATATTCTTGAATGGCCAACAATAATTTTTTGAAGCTCCACATTGCTTTGAGAAACCTTGAACAGCCTTCAATGATAGTAAAACTTGATTCATAGAGCACACATTGCTCATCGACTTCCAATCTCCTCCACATAACCCATAATCACTATGAATGAAAAAATAAAAAGTCTACCAACCTCTCACAGGGATTCAGTAATCTATTGATGAGCAGAGAAGAGATAATTGGTGATGAATCATCCTACAGGGCACGAAAACTTAGAAAATTCTTCTCTTAAGCTTCAAAGCACTCTTTTTGATTTTTCTCAGCACTTTTTCGACTCCTAATGGTGCCCAATGTATAGAGCATCCGAAAATATAGAAACTGCAACTTGAACGGACCGATTTGGAGCTCGAATGAGAAAATTATGATAGTTTGAAGTTCGACCAGTAACAAATAAGGAAAGAGAATCTTTCCAAACCATACATGCACCCGCGCAGCACCGTAGCCGCGCCGCCGTTGCGCTGTCGAGTTTTGATTGGCTGATCAATGAATCTCTAAATTCGGCCGTTGGATCTCACTTAAAAAGGCGGGATTAGACGATGATTGTTGAATCCGCACAAATCGCGTCTCCGAAGATCGGAGAAGCCCGCAGCCACTAGATTAGCATCTGCTCAGTTGCGCACCGTAAGCGCGCCTTACCAAATCAAAGGTGAACCTCCATACACTACCATTACATTAAATTTCCTCCGTCCAACCAGAAAGCTTGCGGGAGAATCTTGACGCGTTGGACGAGTCACACCATAGCCCGCCTTAATCTGATCCATCCGATCTGGATCTTGACGACGTGGCTGCTTTTTGACGGCCGATTTCGGATCTTCTAACATACTTCCTATGGTTTTGTGGAGAATCGAGCTGATCAATGCATTTACATAAAGATCAAGGGGACTAGTTTTACCATACTAGTATTATATGTGGATGACATCCTTATAGCTAGCAATGATCTAGGGATGCTACATGAGACTAAATATTTCTTGACCCAAAATTTTAACATGAAGGATATGGGTGAAGCCTCCTATGTTTTAGGCATAGAGATTCACAGGGATAGGTCTCTTAAGACCTTAGGACTGTCCTAAAAGGATTATATTGACAAAGTTTTGGAACGATTCAAGATGAAACAATGTTCATCAAGTGTAGTACCTCTTGTTAAAGGCGACAGACTTAGTTTGGAGCAATGTTCGAAGACCAATCTAAAACAACAGGCAATGCAAGATATCCCTTATGCATCAGTAGTAAGCAATTTGATGTATGTTCAGGTTTGTACCAGACCTGACATCTCATATTCAGTGGGAGTATTAAGTAGGTTTTGAAAGAACCCTGGTTTGCCACATTGGATAATAGCAAAGAAAGTACTGAGGTACCTACAGGGCATCAAGGATCACATGCTCATATATAGACATGTTGATGTTTTGAAGCTAATCAGTTACTCAGATTCAGATTTTGCTAAATGTGGAGATACAAGGAAGTATACTTCTGGCTTCATTTTGTTTGTTAAAGGAGTAGTGTCTTGGCGTAGCGTAAAGCAACCTAAGACAGCTTCTTCTATTATTGAAGCGGAAGTGGTGGCGTACTATAAAGCAATTTCTCAGGCATTATGGTTGAGGCAGTTTATCACAGTTTTGAGGTCATAAGTTTTATTGAAAGACCTATAAGGATCTACTGTGACAATACTGCAGCAGTACGTCTCTCTAACAACACATGCTTAGTGAGTCGATGCTGACACATTGAGATAAAGTATTTTGTTGTTAAAGAAGATATTCGAGTTCGTTGCATTCAGATAGAACATATTGACACTGATGATATGATAGTTAATCATTTCACTAAAGGACTTCTGCCCAAGGTGTATGTAGCTCACGTGGATCATAAGAGACTATGTAAATCATTAAGTTTTTTGAATGTTTTATTTATGATATTGCAATATAAAGTTTTGACGACTCGAAATAAAATTATTTTCTGTCATTTATTTTGTTGTATACATAAATTTTTGTAATGACAGATGCCTATAAAGTTTGGCAATAAACTTTGACCTTTGAATCGATTATTGAATTGATTCTATAAAGTAGGGTAGTCACAATTGAAGTTCATCGTAAAATAAATAATCTATTATAATACATGGAAGGAAGTGTTTGGAGTCGCCACTTAGATAAGGTCTAGGACCTATAAATGGTTTCTCACTTGGAGAGACACTATGACTCATGCTCAATGGATTGGCTTCTAGTCTTACCAGAGAAGGGTAAGTGTCAAGTTACGAGTTGGGAAGGTGTTAGGCACCCAACTCGCCCGATCAATGGACCGGTCTCCTTCTGTCCTATCCTTTCCTACATTTTTGAAACTTATGTATGTTCAGGTCGTTCAATTTAGCCTAACTAGGCAAATGGGAAACCCTAGACCAAGTTTCTAAGTTATTCTAATTTAGGGTGCCGCCACATAGACTTGAAAAAATAAAATACAAGTCGACAGACAATAAATGGATCAATAAACAAATGAATGGATAAAAAAAATGAAATAATCATGAATAAACAAATAACGAATTAAAAGAATGAATAACATAGAAAATAAAACAGATAATGGATGACCGAGCTCGAGATCAAGCCGCCTACATATCCCTGTGTGGCGGGAATCAGGCCAAACGTAGTTCGTGCGGGGGTGTGATTGTGGTTGTGGTTGTGTGTGAGGTGCTCCCTTGACAAAGGAAGCACGTGTGATCGTGCGCGAAGGGTGAACTACTCAGAGTTCTCCACTTCCCGCTGCCTACGTATCTCTTTAGAGAATCAGATCAAACGTAGTTCCCAACAGTTAACGGGCTGTTGGACCCCACATGGCATTACTGAAGAGGTGCTCGGACCTCAGAGGTACTCGGACCTCAGCTCCCTGCACTCGGCAAGGCATCACTCAAGAGGTACTCGGACCTCGACTCCTCGCACTCGGCAAGGCATTACTCAAGAGGTACTCGGACCTCGACTCCTTGCACTCGACAAGGCAAACTCAAGAGGTACTCGGACCTCGACTCCCTGCACTCGGCAAGGCAACACTCAAGAGGTACTCGGACCTCGACTTCCTTGCACTCGACAAGGCATCACTCAAGATTTTAAAAATGATCGATTCGCACACCGATTCCCAAACATGGGAAATGATTGGCCTAAGGCCAAATACAAAACTAAGTAAAAGCTAGGTTGGAGATCAACATGATCCCAACCGTCGCCTGCAAACATGTAAACATGACACATTTTTGTATTTCTTTTTCTTTCTTTTCTTGTATTTTTCTTAATAAAACAAAAACAATTCTAAAGACCAACCCTATTGGTTGAGCAAGCCATGGGCCTAGGTGGGGTCCACCCCAATCAACATAGAATTTGGAAATCCCAACAAGAATGGACTTATTGGAGTCACCCTAAAGTTTCGCACCGATGGGGGAGGGGACTCACATTAAACTATTATAGACATAAGTGGGGGAGACATCTCTTGAAGGAAAAGCTCATACACTCAACCAAGCATCTGAATCAAGTTAAACATGTGAGGATGTATGCGTAAAACCAGCTTACTCAAGCTAAACATGAATGGCAAAATGACCTTGGATAAGACTAAGCATATAATTTGAAACATATAAACATACAACAAAATACCAAAATATGCATATATACCAAAGTTCAACATGGAAGATTCAAGCATAAGTTGGCTCAGTTCAAGCATTTAACAAAGCATCAATTATTCTATAACATGGCATTGGATTCATGATAAAAATGTATCTATAAGATGCATGACCCTAGATTCCAACACTTAACCCCATAAACAGCAAGAAAGTATGGATTTGTAGCTTTGTAAGATAAACTCACATTTTCGAAAAATGATAGACATCAAGAGGGAGAACAATTTATATAATAGGGGAACCGAGAACACATCTTTATTCTGTGAATAAGTAAAAACAATGAAAATGAAAACCTACCTAGCTAAGGCCACTCTCTAGAACTAAAGCTAGAACAATCAAAAGCACAACACCACCACCGGAGACCATTCACCAAATGGGAAAGAAACCGACAACAAACAAATAAGACAATACTGATAAAGACTAAATGTTGTACAAGAAGACAGAACAAAGGAAACAAAAAAAAAATTAATGGTTGTAAAAACAATAACAACCCCCAACTCAAAGTAAATAAGAAACCACAACAATATAAAAATAATAAAGTAAAAGACAAAAACATTATTCTAGCCGAATCTGATTCTCTAGGAACAAGAAAAACAAAGCCCTCTCTTTCCAAACGAACCTAATACCTACTAAGCTATAATAGAACTAAACACAATTAGTTTATCAAAAACAATCCCAACTGGGCAATGAAAAGATCAAACTCCCTATCCCTTAGCTGAACCTCATAATAAACATATTATCCAGATTTCCCCTATCGACAAGCAACTCACAAGCAATTTAAACACACCTAGTGCCCAATATTCAAGGATGGATAAACTGATAATACAAGCATTGCAACCCATACCTCTATTATGCACCTCACCAGTATTTTCCCAAGTTCAGTCACCAGCAATTGATCCATCGATCTCTCATGAATCCGATCTTCTTTGTGAAACTCCCTCCTGTTGTGCGCTACCAGAAAGATGGATCAGCCTCTGAGCTTATTCACCCCTTGCACCAGCAACCTTGACCGTTGCTCCAGACTCAGTTCTGATTTTTGAAATGTTGCAGCCACACTTGCCGATCAAACCACCAACCATTGGCTCCGGAACGATCAGGTCAAAGTTTATATAATCAGCAGGGAGTGGGTGTCTTGGAGTTGGGGTCATATACGGTTGATTTGGGTTAAAATTGTATGCCGACCTGACTGAACCAACTTTTTTGGTGGATTTTCCTCCATAGACGGCCAATTTCCTCCACAGCTTTCAATACTTCTAGAATATCACCTGATATCTGCACCATGCGATCAGAATCATGAGCAGAAAGAAGCACACAAAGGGAACTGATTTTGACCCAAAATCATGATACTGGTGCCAGATTCATTCCTTAAGATTTCAATATTCGGCCGGACATCCCAATCGGAGATCCCGCTTGTGACCCCGAAATCGGGAACCAAATCATTTTGACAAAGAACCTGTCCTACACCAACCGATGCAACGGCATTGACATCCTCATCCGTGAGGATAATACCGGCTATAAGATGAAGAGCATTTTCCGCCTCGAAACCTTGCTATCCTTGTCCACGGAACCGATAATAATTACACGCTCTTCATATGGGGCAATAGCATCCGCAATCTTAATCATGGCCCCGATCTCTTCTCTGATTTTTTTTGGATTCGACTACCTCCTCTACCAATTACTTTCCCTAATTCTTCTTCAGGCTTTCCTCCCTTTTCTCTGGTTTATTTTCTGCTTTCTGTCTCTCACCGTCGATCTCTCTTCACCTCTGCAACCGCAACCGAAATCACCTTCTCTTCTTCTTGCGGTTCTCTATTTGTGGCTTCCTTTTCTGTTCTGCTGCTACCGCCATTTCTTCCTCCTTATTTCTCTCACTCTCTTTCCAGCCGATGCCGCCTTCTTCTTCCTTCCTTGGTGTTTCGTCCCTTTCTCTCTCTGCGTTGTCTCATGGCTTCACTCCTCCCAGCCGTTTCTCTCCCCAGCTTTCTTTTCTCCCCCTTTGCTGCCGCCTCCTTCTCTCCTTCCCGCAATAGTCCCTTCTTTTCATTTTATTTTTTTCTTTTCTAACCCTTAATCCAAGGGCCAATATTCTTCTAGTTGATCCCCTTTCAACCCATCTCACTGACCCAAACCCAACCATAACCTAACCCATTAACTAAACCCATTGACCTTAGTTCTAAACCCAATTAAACATCCTAAAACCCAAGGCTAAGAGCCCAAGCCCATTTTAGAAAACAGAAATTATCATAAACTTAAGCCCACTAAACTAAAAACCTATTGACACCTAATCTAAACCCAGTCCAAACCCAATATTCTAAATCCTAAACACAAGCCTAAACTAAACCCAGCCTAGACCTATTGTTCTATATCCTAAACACCAACCTAAACTAAATCAGCCTAAACCCATTCTTTAATGAAGCCCATTAATAAAGTAAACCCATAAAAATACAAAAACCCAACATAATCCTAATAGACTCCAAATTCATAGTTAGACTATCCTAAACCCAAACTCACTCAATTTTTTTCTTCTTTTTAATGGTTTCTATTTTTTTTTTTATATTTTTCCTAACAACCTAAAAATATAAGAAATTCTAATATGATCAAAATGATAAAAAAAATGTCCTCAATAAGACATGGGCCAAAATTAGGGTCTTACATGCACACTGATAGAAATTTGAGAACTCCATCACGTTCTCTGTCTGGGAATACAGTCGGTGCATAGAAATCCTTCCCCTCTCTCTTCTCTTTTGTTTGTGGAGCAGGGCATATCAGAGTACATCAGAAGACAACATCGGTTGGACAGACACCGGTTGGAACATATCCCAATATTATGGGCATGTCGAATCTTATCCCGCATAGACATACATATAGATTATAGTTTTCTTACAGATTTTAGATTACCACATTAGAAGTGGTAGTACGGTTAATTTGTATCTTTCTATGTTAGGAGGGTTGGGTGAGGGAGGCCACAGAGGTGCTTTTTCATAGTGTTTTATACTTGTATATTTTTTCAAGGGTCTTGTAGCTAATGTGCTAACATAGTAACATTTTTTTTTTACAGAGTTGTTGGCGAAGAATATGAAGGAGGTCAGTAGCGAAAATGACAAAATCATCTTCTCCCACATCAAGATGATTTTTTTACAGAATTCAGAACATTTCCTCGTATTTAAATGAAGAAATTCACAAGAAGACAATATTATCATGATGGGATTTAAATCCACTCCTCCCAGAGATTCGGGAGGAGGGGCGGCGGCCTGAACGGATGGCCGGGGGCTTGGATTCCCGAGCCCTCCCTCCGAGTCGACATCGGCAGCTTGAATGGATGGCCGACACCTGGGGCTCGAATTCACCCGAACCTCACGTGTCGGCCATCCAACGGGGACGTCTCCCTCCTTTTGAATCATTAGGAGGAGAGAATGTGAATCCATCATGATGAGTTGATGGCGCTGTCCCTGGCGGCAGCGACAGCGGCAGCGCAGTCCCTAGTGGCGATGCCCTCGTGGTCCCTGGTGGCTAAGCTAGAGACCGCGCCTACAGGGACCGCGGGGACAGCGTCGCTGGGCACAGCATCACCAGGGACCGGGCTGCCGGTGACGTTGTCGCCAGGGATGGAGCCATCAGCTCATCATGATAATATTGTCTTCTTGTGAATTTCTTTATTTAAATATGAGGAAATGTTTTGAATTCTTCAAGTAAACAATGAATTCCCCTTCTGCCAATTACTGCTTATTTGTTTTAGTTCTTTTAGTATGGTTAGTTATTCTATTAACTAAGGGTGTCAACGGGTCGGTCCGGGCCGGTTTCGGTTCGGGTTGAAACGGTGTCGGGTTTTATAAACTCAGCCCAAAACATGTCCATTAAGAGTTCGGGCTGGGTTGGGCTGCGCTGGACACAATAACTATCGGGCTGGTCCGATGTCGGTTTGTTATCGGGTTGGGCTTATTAAAGTGATTTCGGGCTGATTCGGTCCGGACTGGGCTTATCAAGCTTATCGGGCCTATTTTATATGTAAGATATATAGCCTATTTTATTATTTCTATCTATAATATTAGCATCATTCCTTCTATATGTATGTAATTCAGTAAATTGTAACAATTAACATACTATTTTCAACTATAGATTCATATAATCTTTCGGATCAAGAAGTGAACTATAACAGTGTAATATAATCCATCAAAATTTAAAACCATTAAAATTTAGAAAATGGGCCCGGATGGACCTTACCGGTGTTCGGGTTAGGTATTATTGATTCGGGTTAGTTCGGGCTTCTTAACGGGCTGGTCCGGTCTGATTTCGGTTTGGGCTGAAACGGTGTCGGGCTTTACAAGCCGAGACCGAAACATGTCCATTAAGGTTCGGTCCGGGCTGGGTTCGGGTTATATCGGGCCGGCTCGGTCCGTGCTACCGGGCCGGGCCCATTTTTGACACCCTTACTATTAACTATGCTCTCAGTCTTATCTTGAATTGTCTATAGATGTGGGTCTGGCAACTGCATATATGAGGGTGTCAAAACTGGGCCCGGCCCGGTAACACGGACCGAGCCAACCCGATATAATCCGAACCCAGTCCGGATCGAGCCTTAATGGACAGGTTTTGATCTGAGCTTGTAAAGTCCGACACCGTTTCAGCTCAAACCGAAATCAAACCGGACCGATCCGTTAAGAAATCCGAATTAACCCAAACCGATAAAACCCAACCCGAACACCGGTAAGGTTCGGTCGGGCCTAATTTTTTTAATTTTAATGGTTTTAAATTTTAATAGATTGTGCTACATTATTAGAGTTCACTTCATGATCTAGAAGATTATGTGAATCTATAGTTGAAAAGATTAAATTAATTGTTATAATTTATTAAATTACATACATATGGAAAGAATAATGCTAATTTTATAGATAGAAATAATAAAATAGGCTATATAGTTTACATATAAAAGGGGCCCGATAAGTCCGATCCGGATCGAACCAATCCGAAATCACCTCAATAAACCCAGCCCGATAACAAATCGACACCGGACCAGCCCGTTAGTTATTGTGTCCAGCGCAGTCCACCCCAGTCCGAATTCTTAATAGACATGTTTTGGGCTGGGCTTATAAAACCCGACACCGATTTAGCTCAGACCGAAACTGGCCCAGACCGATCCATTGACACCCCTTATATGACTATATGAGTGTGATTGTTTGAACTTGTCTTATGTATAATGGTATGAATGATGAATATCTTTATTAAACAATTTTACGGTGTCAAAAGAATTGGAATAGCATTTCCCTTATACATGTTTATGAAGTTTTGAAAAATCCAAACATAAATTTATCGAAGGAGTGAATGAGTGCCCTCCTTCGTATTCATAAGGAATCCATTGATGACAAGGAGTCAGGGAAAGCTTGAATGCAGTTCAAATAATCTAATGATTACAATATTTTCTTTATTAAGTTTAAAAATCTCACTCTTCTTTTTAATCTTTTTGTAACCAATACCAATCAGAGCCTATGTGAAAAAATAGTTACGTTGCTCAGGAGTCTCTTCCCATATATGAATAGAAATGCTATTCTATTTGGAGATTGAATGCTAGGAAGAGTTGTGTGGGTTGCACATATGGGTTTGAAGGGACCAAAATGCAGTATGCACATTCAGCCTGTAAAAGGTGTGATCACTGGAGCGAAATTTTTATTCCTGATGAACAATTATGAAGTGGGTTTTTGACATATAAATGTCTTGTTTGTGAATTTGTTTGTCTCAGTTAGATTTTTTTTGTAACTTATCATGTATCAAAGCTACACATTTCTTATTAATAGTCAAAAATCCGAATCTTTCTCTCCAATATTGCCGGGATTGTGTCAAGGTGTTGTCAGCCTACGTCTTCATATTGTATATCGATTCTTGAGTGATCACTTCCAAAACCCAATCAAGAGAATGATAAGTAGGAGTTTTAGGCATTCTGATAACTAATGACTTTTGGATTATATTTTTAGTATGAAGAGAATGAGAAGTAGGAGTTTAGGCATTCAGATAACTATTGACTTTTGGAATATATTAATTTTAGTGAGAGGAAACAGAAAAATACATATGATAACATCATGTCCAAACTATAATCAAAGCTTGCTAGGTGGAAAATACATACCCTTTCCCAAGCTGGACAGGACTTACTTCATTTTTCAATTTCTTAGCAGCCTACTCAAAGAGACTTGCAAAATGGTATAGATAAATTCAACCCATCAATTCTTTTGGGGACTGATTCAAGGTAATAATCTTACCAAAAAATATTCAAGGTAATAGGAAAATACACCTCTTAAATTAGGATAGTGTCTATTTTCCATGCAGTCAAGAGAGATTTGGATTTGAATCTGAGTGGGGATATTCCCATGTCTCCTCACATAATGAGTTGTGAGATCCATTATTAACATTCTCTCTCCTCTAACAATATGAACCTCTTATCGATCAACATTCCTGCCCTCTTATTGGTCCTGGTTTCTAATAACGCCGCAATGTTGTGAGAAACCTTGCCTTGCTTTTAATTTGGCCTTGTAAAAATTGGTTGAAATCCCTAATAAATTGGTGCTTCCTTTCAAACACACTCAAAAAAAAAAAAAAAAAAAAAACAAAAAAAAAAAATCAGATTTCATCCAGTTGGAAAAGCATCTTGGAAGGAAATCTTTTTATGGCCTTAAGTTGGAGGCTGGACGCGCGACGGACAACAACAGACGAAGATGTGGATTTATAGTGGTTTGGTATAAAATGAGCTTCAGGCCACTTGACTGATATCAACATCAATTCTTACTTTGATGGCTGATCTCGAAGTTAATTCATTGGTCTAAAAACTGTAGCTGGGAGCTTAACACCATATCTTATATAATTGATTTCCGAACCAAGAACCAAAATTTGAGCATCCCATCTTCCAATTTTATAATCCACTCTGAACAAATTGATTTGGGCCCACCCCAAAATATTGAGATTGCTCGGTGAAATCTGCTATAGGTTCTCTGTTGGCATCCAAACCAGCAGGAGTCAACAAATGACAGCTGAAATTTAACATGGATACTCAAGATTTCACCATAGTTAATTTATGGGGAAAGTCTTTATGAACCGCAGAGTGGAAGCTATGGCAACTTCTCTTTACTGACCAATCTGTCGTCAACCAAGAATCGTTTTCCCTTTCGATGCGAATCACAAAATCTTGAATCTTAGTTCATTTTTTTCCCTCTGTTATTGTTTGAAATCACGAAATGTTGAATCTCAGTCCACTGCAGCCTAATTGGAGGGGCTTGTACAATATTACACATCATTTTCACAGTCTTTCTGGTCTCCGAGACCCTCCAAGTTGGCCATTACTTTCTCCAAAAACTGCAGCAAGGATGTTAATATGTTGACCGGATTATAGGCTTAGCCATAATTTCCACCGGCAAAGAAGCACCCTAATATATCTGTATAATCTAGCACTACCTGCACCTAAGACCACCCAAAATGGCAATAATTTTAAGTAACACAGTAAACACAAATAGCAAGTACCAAAAAATATCAAATAAAACTTTTCCATTCATAAAAGTTCGTAAATCTACAGTTTTTTAACAATAATTTATATTAGGAAGTAAGATGCATCAACAACAGAATTTCTACAGGAAGATCTCTTTTAGGTCTCTGTCTCCATAGGAAGGAAGTCACGTATGGTAGTGCACACAAGCATTTCCCCAGTAAAGCATATATATGTAGTCTTGGCAAAACAAGAACATAGAGCAGATTCATACCACCATTTCATTGACATCTCACCCTCAAGTTTTAGTAGCAACTATAGTATAAAATCAACGTTCAGACATCAAACTAACAATGCCAAATTAGCACTCTAATCAGAAATCTTTCTTAAACATCCACAATAGATTTACATCGTCTCCTTCCAGAACCTCTGGGAGGCCGCGGTAACATTGTCTGGATGGTCGACACGTGGTTCTCGGGTGAATCCGAGACCCACGTTCGAGCCGACACCCCTATCGACTTGGCTTATCCGCTAGATGTCGGCTTGAACGTGGGTCTCGGATACACCGAGAGCCACGTGTCGGCCATCAAGACTGTGTTGCCGCTGTCCTTCCAGAACCACTAGGAGGAGAGGATGCGGATCCATAATTAGCCTGGGACTATTTATTTGTGAAAATGTATGTATTTCCAAAAAAGGACCTCATCTAAAATTAGGCAAAGTTCTAATCGTTCATGTTGATTCTTTAGTAATAAAATCAGCTAAGTCCTATTTGGCCACTTCTGGAGCAAGTGTTTCCTCCCCTTTTAAGAAACCCTTTTGGAAGGAGATACATTAGTTACATTTATATATGAAAAATCGAGATCTGGTGATATAATGCAGGGTCTTCCAAAAGTGGAATAAGTGTTAGAAGTGCGTTCAATTGATTCGATAGTTTGTCTACTTGATTATAATTTACCGTATAAAAAAATAGAGTACTCTTACGTGAAACGTATGTAGTCCAAAAAGGACCTCATCTAAAATTAGGCAAAGTTCTAATCAGTTCATGTTGATTCTTTTGAGTAATAAAATCAGGTGTATTGAGAGATTCTCAAGGGAAGAGCTCCTATTTGGCCTATTAATTTCAATTTTAATATTAAGCAAACTTGTTCATGGCACTAAAATTATGGAAAATTAAATTAGAATTATTATGTAATTAGGAATATTGTATCAATTTATATGATATAATATATAATTGATATGACAGATAATTTGTATGGAATTAAATTTATACTTCTCCTCTCCCCCCCCCGCCCCGCCCCCCCCCCCTTCTTTCTTTCCTCTTTCTCTCCCCCCCTTCTCACCCTTTTTTTTTTGTGTTAGAGGAAGCCCATTGCCCATATTCCACAAATGGATACATATGATCTAAGTAATAGATATAAAAAAAAAAAGAGGGATATTTCTTCCCCCTTTATACCTAATCTATTTTTTTTATAAAGAAAAAAAAAAAAAAAAAAAACCAATAAAAAAAAAAAAAAAAACAAAAAAAAAAAAAAGAAAAGGAGGGAGTAAAGATAAAAAAAAAATATAAATTATTTAATTTTTTAAAATATAATACATATTATCATTAAAATATAAAAAGAAAAAATAATAATTTAAAAAAAAAAAAACAAAAAAAAAAGTATATCTATTCTAAGTATATAATAAGTACAAGGAATGTAGAACTAAATAAATGTACCTATTCGCCCTTCTACATGAAAAGAAGATATCAATGAACTTCTATGAAATGGTTTCAAAGTTTAATGCGTGAGATCGGTATAGACTGACAACCCATGGATTTCTTTTTTGATAGCATGAAGCAAAGATATCCACGGGGGCCGTCCTCGCCCCAAGACATCTTCTATTGATTCGATAGTCATTGTCTACTTGATTATAATTTCCCTCCACCGGGATATCATCTTTTGATTTCTCCCGCATTTTTTTAATTATTTTACTACCGAGTAAATTATAAGGATGACCCACTAAACGTAAAAGTTGAATTTTAATATCTAAAATACCTAAATGGTTAAGTTAATAGACTATTTTACCATTAAATATTAACAAAACGATAGAATTTCTTAACAAAATAGTTTTTTTAAGTAATATTTAAGGGTGTAAAATGTTCCGTTAACTTAATCATTTGGGTATTTTAAGCATTAGAATTTTAACTTTTTTACCTTTGTTCGTTGATTTACAAAAATTCACTAATGGAATGAGTTTTTTTTTTGTATTTTGTTTTGATTTAAAAAGTGACTTCGTAATTGTTTGAAATATTTGGAGAATAAAGGGTTGTTTGTTAAAACTTCAACTTTGGGATTCTTATTTCTGGTTCAAATTTCTACTCCAACTTCAAAAGGATTCAAGAGTATAAGCGAGTAGAAATATGTTTGTTAACCTAATTTAGTCATGGACTCCAGAGTAGTGGTGGGGGGTGGCGGATGGTGGCACTAATGGTGAGTGGTGATGGTTGGTGACGGTGGTGGTGGGTGGGAGGTGGTGGTGAAGGGTGGCGGTGGGTGGGTGGTGGTGGTGGTGGTGGTGGTGGTGGTGGTGGTGGTGGATGGTGGTGGCGGTGGTGGTGGGTGGTAGTGGATGGTGGTGGTGGTGGCGGTGGTGGGTGATAGTTGGTGGTGGTGGTGGTGGTGGTGATGGTAGGTGGCGGTGGGTGGTGATTGGGGATGGTGGTGGTGGGTGGCGGTGGTGGTGGGTGGTGGTGGAGTTGGTGGTGGTGGTAGGTGGTGGGTGATAGTTGGTGGTGGTGGTGGGTGGTGGTGGCGGTGGGTGGTGGTGGCGGTGGTTGGTGGTGGTGGTGCCGATGGTAGGTGGTGGTGGGTGGTGATTGAGGATGGTGGTGGCGGTGGTGGTGGTGGGTAGTGGTGGTGGTGGTGGTGGTGGTGGCGGCAGTGGGTGGTGGAGGGTGGTGGCGGTGGTGGGTGGTGGCTGGTGGGTTGTGGTGTTGGTGGTAGTAGTTGGTGGTAGTAATTGTGTGGGATATTTTTACTTCAAAATTGTGTTTTGAAGTCGAAAAGCATCTATTTGATGCTCTAAAAAATTGGATTTTACAGTTCATTTGGAGCTGGTTCACTCATGGATTCTCTAGAAATCTGAACCGAATTACCAAACAGGCTTCTACTCATTAAACCATTTGATTTTTTTTTTTTGTGGTGGTAAATCATTAAACCATTTGATCTTTTTTTTTTTTTGTGGTAAATCATTAAACCATTTGATCAGATCTATATCCGTGACTCACACTACGGGGCCAGGTTTACCTTAGGTATGTTTGTGGTACGGAATAAAATTTTAAATCCAAAGAAGCGTTTTTCAAAATTTCATTTGCTTTGTTCGTTCTCCGGTGGTATAGTACACATTCTAATCCAACGGTATACTAAAACGTCCGCACATGAAACCTGTTTCTTTGGACTGAAATCTTCTCCCGCGCATCAGTTCGTCAGTCAATCATCTGACGGATTAGAATACATTAACACACATATCAATCTATTTCAACCTATCAGATGTTTGACTGACGCACGAAAGTGGATTTTTGAACCAAAGTAAAAAATCCAAATCCTCTCCTAGTCCCCGGCCCCCATCCGAGGATTTGGATACGAGAGATGGACTACGGCTGACTGAAGGGAGATAAATGAGAGGAAAAAGAGAAGTGAGAGAGAGATCGTGGGTTGCTGGAAAAAGAGAACAGAAGATAAGAAAGAGTTGCAGAGGAAGGGAAGAAAGCCAAGAAGGGGAAATCCAAGGTCTCGGCATTCCCCGTCAGTCGTTTTGGTAATATTCCTCCTCAAACTACTCAGAATCAGTCTGTTTCTTCTAATCTTCTGCTTCTCTCTGCTCGATCTACTGCTAGTTAACATACCCCCTCTGTCTTGTTATTTAGTGTTTCGATATTTTGGTACTGCTTTCCTCGTTTTTCAGAGTTCGGTTTCGGTAGATTCACCATTGAAAAATGATTTCGGTTAGATCTGGTTATTTCATCTATTTTCTTCTTTCCTCTTAGTTGGTTTAGTTTGGTATTTCTTTTTTTATATATATATTTTTTTGTTACAGGATGTGGTATTGGGATCTTTTTCTTTTTTCTTTGTTTGTTCCTCTTTCTTTTTCTCAGAGTAGAACTGTAAGAGATGGAGAAGATGAGGGTTTTTTTTTTGTCCTCTTGTACAGCATTTAGTTTTTGCACTTGAAGATTAAGCTTCTTTCTCTAGTAAATTAGCTTGTGATGGTTCGTTGAGATTTTTTATTGTGTGTAGCCTGAGAATGCAAAAGATACTCTTAAAGAGCAGATAAATGCCATTAAACCTGTCTTGCAGTATCTGAAATGGAAGAAAGGGGTAAGGGTGAAGGAGTCTATCGATATTCTTTTGGATGTTTAGGGGATGGGTGTTTGTGTTTTTGCTCTTTTTATGCATTTCCTTTTTCGTGTACTGTCTCTAAAAGGCCATTCCTGCAGTAACCTAAATTTCTTAGACTGGGATCAATGGGATCCACTAAGCCATCTATTGGTCTACTAGATAATTTCTAAATGGACACAACAGAACAATGCTAACTCCAGCGTATCCATATCCCCATGAACATTCACGCCATGCCATAATTGCAGTAGTTATGGGGTGTTTTTGTTCTTTCTTGATTATCATTTTATTTTATTTTATTGTTTTCGTTTTTTTCTTCTTTGTTTTCTTTTTTTTATTTAGTCTTTACCCCTTCTTCTGCTCGTGTCCATTAACATTAGGATTATTAGAACTTACTATAAGCATTTTCCTTTCCTTGTTGAATTTATTGGTTTGATTGTTCATATGCAGAACTTTCACAAAACTCTAGCGGAGAAGACCATAACCCTGCAGGTGGATTTCTCGGATACAATTAATACTGTTAAAGCACAAATTCAAGTTAAAGAGGAATCCCCAAGACCAACAATTAGAGGCGAAAGTATGAGGACACATAGTTAGAGGCAAACTGTGGTTCGTTTGGGTGATGAGCTTAGTTTGGCCGATACTGCAGCTCTAGTTGAAGATTGATATAGATGCATTTAATTCATCAATCTTTTTAATTTCTCTTTTGGATCTGGAATATGTTTTTTTGGTTTTTTTTATTTTTATTTTTTAATATGGTCAATCATTTGTTTGCTGAAAGTTTTCTTTTTGTATTCTTCTAATCTTATTCCACATCAAGATCATTTTTTTGCTAAGCTAACATCTTGATGTGGGATAAGATAGGACAAATACATAAAGAAATCCTCCCATTAATCAAGCAATTGATTGACCATATAAAAAAAAAAAAAGGCAGAAAAGCATTTTCAAGATGCAAAAGAGAAATCAAAGAAGATTGATGAGTTAAATGCATCTATCATCAATCTTCAATTGGAGCTGCGGTATCGGCCAAACTGAGCGCATCACGCAAACAAAGCATAGTTTGACTTTAACTACTTGTACTTTTGGGATAAAACATTTATGTCTCTTTTGTTATTTTCTTGCATACTTTTTTGTACATATTACTAGATGCATAATATGGCATTCAACCTAGTTTCTTGAAGAATTTTTTTGTGGTAGAAAGTTTCTTGAAGGATTAGAACTTTTTTTTTCTTTTTCAGGCTAATAATTTAGAAGTGCTCCAAAAATTGAAATTCTGGCAGACATGATATGTGCTAAACATAAGAAGCTATAAACTTTGAAATGTCATCATTAACTTGTATTATTAACTTGTATTCTTTAGAAAAAGTACGAAAGAATACATAAATTTTTAAGGTATCTGACATGACACAAATCATGGCCCAAGAGTACAGTATCGGGTATGGAATCAGTTCCGGTTGATTAAGATCCGATAACCGGCGGATCAGACTGAATAAGCAGATTCCTTGAAAACGTTCGAACACTAAAACCAACTCTGCAACTGCATTTTCCAATGAATCATTCTTATTTCAGGTAAAGATGCACGATTTGGTAGGATAAGCCAATTTCAATTTGAACCAGGCAGTTCATCAGATCCAATTCTGTTTTCTTAATGCATAAAAATACAGATTTAAAAAAATATATATATATGGTTCCAAAATGCAGTATTTGTTCTATCATAAGCATTGTTTGTTTATTATTATACACATCTAAACATATATTTCTCTATTTGAAATATGTTTTAAGTGAAATAGTTAACTCTAGACCAAGTATCAGAATCTAAACTATAACAGCTCCTATCATAAGTAATGATATATCTTTAAAATTTACAAGAAAAACTTCTCTCTGAATTGTTTAATCTGTTTACAAGATCTGTCAAAGACAAGAAAAGATAATTGTTTACGTAGAAGTTTACCCACAAGAAACCATGTCATATACAAGTCCAGTGAAAGAGAACAGGAGCGCACAAATAGTCAGAGTGAAACAATGAAAGTAAGAAATACAAGAAGCCAGCTTCTCAAACGAAAGAACAAAGAACCTGACTATTGATCCCCATATTGTTCATGTGACTTTGACAGAAAATCTGAGGGGTAAAAGTTCAAAATAAATAAATAATGAATTAAGTAACTCAAGAACTGAATAAATCCAACTGAACTGCCTATTTTTCTTATAAATTTCATTTGTTTTGACGTTAACTCATACGTGTAACATTTTATACGTAAAAAGAAAATTTCGATGTTTTTTATTTTCAAGAGGTAAAATATAGTGATCTCTAAGAGGGATGGAAAAGGAATTTTGTATTTTTTTTTTTTTTTACCTACTCTAAAGTGCATACAAACGTTGAATTTATTTTTACATGTAAAATATTACATATAAAATTTTACGTCAAACAAACGGAGATATAACGAGAAACAATTTCACCAACAAATTCCAAATGATCTCCAAGAATACCAGCTTAATATCCGAAATTACCATCAAAGTCGCAACTGTAGAACTTAAATACCTCTAAAAGTTATTCTCGTGTCGGCCAACAATCTTGAACCCTTAAATTTAAAACAAAAGTTTGAAGATTACATATCCATAGCCATACGTTTATAGAGGTGTGAAGGCAACCTTGGCATAGGGATAGCTTGTAAGGAAGTCCTCATGTAGGTGACCAAACCCGGGTTCTCTGACATGTCGACATCTTCCGGCTTAACCCCATTGGGAGGAGTCCAACGGAAATGGTGCAACAAGTGACCCAACATAGATGTCACTAGGTTGATGCCCAATTGTGCTCCGGGACAGACCCGTCGACCCGCTCCAAATGGCAGTAGTCGGAAATCATGACCCTTCATGTCGACATCCTCTTCAAGGAACCGCTCTGGCCAAAACTTCAATGGTTCCTTCCAAACCGCTGGGTCTCGAGCAACGGCCCACACATTAACATGAATGTTGGTTCCCTTGGGGATATCATAACCACCTACCTTGACATGGGCATTGGCTTTGTGGGGGAGCATTAGAGGAGTTGGAGGATGCAACCTTAGAGCCTCCTTGGCCACACATTGAAGGTAAGGGAGGTTTGAGAAGTCAGCCTCCGTCAACACTCGTTCGACTCCGATTACTCGATCCAGCTCCTCTTGTGCCTTCTCTTGGACTCTAGGGTTTTTTATCAGCTCTGCCATGGCCCATTCAACTGAGATTGCTGTAGTGTCCATGCCTGCAACTAGCATGTCCTGCATACACAGGAAGAAATACAAAAAATAATAATAATAATTAGGGTTAATTAATGGAGAAATATCAAACATTTGACCAGTTTGGATCTCCTCCCCACATATAACCACCCCATACCTTTAGGAGTTGTTAACAATTTAGAGTGGAACCCACACCCCATCCGCAACTCCCAAGGGTATGAGGAGAGGATCTACAGTGACATTTGACATGGTTGAATTTTTAGAGTTGTACACACCCAAAGAAGACCAATGATTGTGTCGTCACTGAGGTCATATTTCTCCTTAAGAATGAGAAGTGCATTGACAAAATGTTGCTTTGCATCACCACTCTCTCCACGAGCAGCTGTGTGTTCTTCCATGATAGCTCTGGTAAGTCTATCTCTTCTAGCTCCATGCTGGGCAAATGCTTCCTCTTCTAATGGAAATAACGATCGGAGCCATGGAATGTGTTCTGCCATGGCTACTGATGCACCAAGCTTCCTTCCATTGGCCACTACTGCCTTCAACTCCAAACCTTGATCATCCATAATCCCTTCCCAATTCACAAAACGCTTTCCAAAAGCAAGCCTTGTTATGTTGTTGAATGCTACTGCACTCAAGTACTTCTTAACAAGCAGACTCTTTCCAAGGTTATCTGCATTGTAAAAATAATATTAGGTCACCCTTTTTTTTTGGGTCGTACCTATGATTCATGTAATTGGTATCAGAAAGAACCGATCGATCATTTGGTTTTGGTTTTGGACTTAATCGACTCTTGATTCGACTATGTTATAATATTATTATATACATTATTGGCCCGATATCATGTTCAATAGCTAGATTTATCTTACCTATATATTTATCTGCCCAATGGGACTTTGGCCACAACTAAAAACGGGAGGGGAAGGGGTGCCTTAAGTATTGGGAATAGTCCCACATTGCTAATGAGATTGGAATCTTGTGGTTTAATATATGAAGAGTCCCTCCACTTATTAGTTCAAACTTTTGAGTTGGAAACTTGACATGGTATCAGAGCTCCAGATTCCCTCTCATAATAACCTTAAGAAAAAAAAAAAAAAAAAAAAAAAAAAAAGAAAGAAAAAGAGGCCAAGTCACCTAAAGAGGGATTCTAGTTGCACAGAATAGAAATTATGGTCACCCAAAAGAGGAATTATATGTCACCCAAAGATGGACGATCACCCAAAAAGAGGGACTATATGTCACTCAAAGAGGGACCAGTGTCATGTATTGCCACATATACACATTGCTAATGAGATTGGAATCCTGTGGTCTTATATATGGAGAGTCCCTCCACTTACTAATTTGAACTTTTGGAAACTTGACATTAAGAAGGCACAAAGTATGATAGAAGAGTCGAACCAATGGTCTCCTAAATATCATACAATTCACTGCTTTTGTTTGTGAGTATTAGTTAAATAGTGAAAAAAAAGAAAAAAAATTCATCTACCACACAAGAAGTATATGAAATACGATTTACCATCCAATGGTTTCCAGAATCATCGTCTACCACCCAAAGTTTTGACATGTTAATCAAATAAACCCCACCCCATTAGTAGAGTCTTGTTAATTGATGGCGTCATCACTAATTGAAAATTAGTGGGATAATAATACCCTTTATGTAATGTTGAAAGATCATTTCACTCCTGTTCAACCATCATTCCCAACACTCTTTATCACCACCACCGCAATCCTGCAACACCAAACCCATCACCATCATGGCAACCCCATCACCCACCTCCATCGACTCCTTGCGAGACCGACGATTTCACAAAATACCTGATGACGAGTTCAATTCAGGTAGCCTTTGTTTTGAACTGTCCTCTCAATTTATGCGATTTCTTCTTGTACAAGCTCTCTGCTTCCAAAACCCTCAATCCAACTACCGAAAAGCCACTGAAGAAAAAAAAGTGTTTCACCATGAATGAAGAGAAGTGTTTGAAGCGAAGACGCAAACAATGGAGGATTTTTGTCTACGAAAGGAGTGATCCCTTCCTGTACAAGACCTTGATTTCCCGTTGTTTATCCATAGGCTGTACCATGTGAGTAATTTTCCTCGCCTTCTATGCACTTGAGTTGATTGTATCTGTCTATCCTCGAAATGGATATTGACTCATTGAGTTAGGGTTTGATGTTCCTGTTTCGTGATGTTCTACATCATTTACACCTTTACTTTCTGTGCTTAGATTCTTCAGAGCTCTCACAATCGCTGCGATCTAGAGCCTTTTCATCATTAATAGCACACTTTCGACACTTTCGACCTTCATTGCTTCCAGTCGCTCACAGGTACATCCTCCATGCCTTCGCATTGGATCTTACAAAAGTTGTAGAACGATAGCTCCTTGAATTTACTCTGACCTCCGGGGTTGCTTAGGGGGTGTTTGGTAACACTCCAGAAGTTGGATTCTAACTTCTGGAGCATAAATGGAGTAGGAGTCTGTTTGGTAACCTGGTTCGGACTTCTGGAGAATCAATAGCTGAACCGGCTCCAAATAGTCTCCAAAATCCACATTTTTGGAGCATCAAAATGATGCTTTTTAACTTCAGAGCACAATTTTGGAGTGAAAATCACCCCACACCACTACTACCACCAACTACCACCACTACTACCACCAACTACCACCACCACCATTACAACCCACCAGCCAACAGCCACCAGCCACCAGCCACCAGCCACCACCGCCACCACCCTCCACCACCCACCGCCGCCGCCACCACCACCACCACCACCACACCGCCACCACCCACCGCCACTACTACCCGCCACCACCACCCCCCGTCGCCACCACCACCAACCACCCATCACCGCCACCACCATCTACTACCACCCACCACCACCGCCACCACCACCACCACCATCCTCAATCACCACCCACCGCCACCTACCATCGCCACCACCACCAGCCACCAACCACCGCCACCACCACCCACCACCACCCCCTATCGCCACCACCACCAACCACCCACCACCGCCACCACTATCCACTACCACCCACCGCCACCACCACCACCACCATCCTCAATCACCACCCACCGCCACCTACCGTCGCCACCACCACCAGCCACCAACCACCGCCACCACCACCCACCACCACCCACCCTCCGTCACCCTTCACCACCACCTCCCACCCACCACCACCGTCACCAACCACCACTCACCACTAGTGCCACCATCCACTACCCACTAACACTACTCTGGAGTTCATGACTAAATTAGGTTAACAAACATGTTTCTACTCCCTCATACTCCTGAATCCTTTTGAAGTTGGAGTAGAAATTTGAACAAGAAGTAAGAATCCCAGAGTTGAAGTTTTATCAAACAGCCCCTTAATAACGTCTTTGAGCCTCTTGTACTCCAAAATTTTAAAATATAGTATAGGTCTTAGTCTAAGAAATTGATGCATCGCCTCAGGATCGAGTTCTAGATGTCCTTTAAAACCAGTTGAAGGGATCGCCTTCTCTGCGCACACTCCTGCCAGGGACGCCAGTGGTAATGGCAGTAGCTGCAACAACAAGGTGAGTCGGGGGTGTGAGTGGCAGGTGTCGCAGGGAATCGATGGAGGTGGATGATGGGGTTGCGATGATGATGATGGGTTTGGTGTTGCAGGGTTGTTGCGGTGGTGGTGAGGAGGAGGGTTGGGGATGATGGTTGAACAGGGTGATAATCGTAGGGTAGGGATGAGTTGCAGGGAGGAGAATCAATACTTCACGATCGGATCTGGCCATGACTAGAGTTTTGGTCTGCTATGTTGCATCCGGAAACGGTGAAGAAGATGAGGTTGCAGAAACGGTGAACAATGAAAAGAGACGTTAAAGAAGGAATCAATTGATACGTTGGTTGAAAGTAAAAACAAAATGGGAATAGTAATTTCCAATATAAGGTCAAATTAAATATTTTAGTATCTCTCAATTTTAAAGAGGAAGGATGGAAATGTATAATTCTATTTTAAGTCTCCTCTATCAGTTAAGTGGGGGCGGATGATATTTTCTAAAACCTGTGGATGATAAATCGTATTTTATATACTTCTTGGTGGATGAAATTTTTTCTTTCAATTAATTTTTAAATCATGACAAACAAATTAGGCTTTGGTTGTGCAATTTTAAAGAGAACACATGGTGGATTATTTATTCATTATCCACCGGCATTAAACTAGGGTGACACATTCCCAATAAAATAATAATATAAAATATATATCTATCCAGCTGCAGCATGGGTTTTGATAAGGTAGGAACAGACTTGGGATCAAGGGTATTACTATTTCCATTGGATCAAGGGTATAGAACAGCTGGCCAAATCCAATTGCTCATATCAGGGTTCAAGAGATCGGGATTGGGATTGTAATCGGTCCCATGTCGATTCCGATCTGAATCAGGAGGTCATAAATCGAGAAGAATCAAGAGTGAAAATCCTGAACAGTTGGAAGAGGCATCACATGGTTGGTATGTAATTGTACATATTATATTTTCTTATATTTATCTACTACCAAATCAAAGACAATATTTTTGGAAACCATGATGGCACAGAACTTAAGAATATCATTTAAATCTCTTACCAATAAATAAATAAATAATATTTTTTAATAGAAAAGTTTTTATGACCTTGTCGGCTAGACTCCATGGTCTAAAGCCTACAAAATCCCACCCCTACCTCTTTTATAAGAAACTTCCTCCTTACCTTGTATATCCTTGAATTTCTGATTTTCCAATCAAACACTTTATTCATTCTTGAGAAAAAAAAAAATCCTTTCAATTTTGTTTGATTGCAAGAGAAATTGAAGGGAAAGAAAATTAAATTTTTAAACATTAAATAAAAACTTTTATAATTATTACAGCACATTTATCATATTACTGTATAACTAATTCCAAATTATTTTATATTTAATTATTAATTTATACATTTTGCATCTAAATCCCTCCCATCTGAAAAGAAAAATAAATTTTACATCTATAAATATTATTACTAAATATGTTAAGAAGTTTATGTAATTTATAGAACCATGTTATGTAACACTTATAAAAATTTTATTTTAAAGTTAAAAAAATTCACTTCCCTTCCCAAGGATTAAATTAAGTCTTAAACCACCAACAAACCCACAAACAAAAAATACGATCACCTATGGTAGGATGGCTTTTTCCACTTAAGAAGTTGATCCTAAGATTAGAAATGACGAAGATAAGATGGGAAAGGTTAAGATGTTGAATATCTATGATACCAAATATTTCCTCACAATTAAATTGGAGGATAGAGCTTCAATCTTCCCATGTCTCACAGTAATAAATATTCTTCAACTTCTAATATACAGCTGGCAAAATTAATTACATGGGAGGATGGAAATTCCATCTTCCTTTGCTAATATTCCTCAGCTAAATATCATAGAATAGAAACAGAAGAAGATAGATTTATAATCCATTGATCAAAATTAGATTTCTAGGTACCAAAATTGACTTTTTACCTAAAAAACCAGAACACCCAAAAAGCATGAAATCATGAGTCAGAAAGAAGAAGAAGAAGAAGGAAGATACCAGGAATGGTGCAGTCTTTGAAGATGGATTCAACCATGGCAGTAACTTCATCTTCTCTAATGGGTCTAAGAGATTCAAGTCTCTTAGGAGTGAAAAGCTCAAGAGTACAGACCTTCCTGACTTTAACATAGTGAGGTCCATAATCAGCCCATATGAGATCCTGTCCATCTTTGCTAAACTTTGCAGCAGATCTACTTCTGTGTCTATCTGCTAACTGTTGATCCTTCTCTTTAAGAACTTCTTTTGCTAATTCTGAACTATGGACGATCACATTTAAGGTTGAAACAAACCAAACTGATATGATTGGTCCATAAGTCTCTGCCCACTCTGCAAAACACCTGAATCTTACCGGTTTGATGTCATAAAGGTTGCCGACGATCGGCCATGGTCTTGGACCTGGTGGAAGCTTAAATCTTAGCCGTTCATAAAGCTTGTAACAGATGAAGATGAAGATAATGGCTATGAGGAGTAGAGAAAGGGCCATGGATGGAGGGGAAGAAGGTATTTATGGAATATATTTTCCTTGTTACAATAATAACAACCCTATACGTATATATATGGATTTTCATTGATCCATATGGGTTCAGATGAGATGGCTTGGAAAGTTGATGGCAATTTTATAACATAAACCCTCTATGCTACCAAAACAATTTTCTGACAAGGAGTAATAAATATACAGATGAACATGGGATTCAAATCCTCTCCACCCTAAGATTCGGGAGGAGGGATGGTGGCCTGGATGGATGGTCGATATCTGACTCTCTGAAGAATCCGAGTCGTCCATCCTAGCCGACACCGAGCAAACAAACTGAGCTAACAGGGGGTGTCAGCTAGGATGAATGGCTCGGATTCACCCAAGAACCAGATGTCGGCCATCCATCCAGGCCGCTGCCCTTCCTCTCGAATCTCAGGGAGGAGAGGATGTGAATCTACAAGTACTTTCAGTCGGCTCCAACGTGGGTCTTAGATTCACCGAGAGCCACGTGTCGGCCATCGGGATAGGATTGCCACTGTCCTCCCAGAAGCAATGGGAGGAGAGGATGTGGATCCTAGTCTTTTCTTCTTAAAATATTAGACATTACATTTTTTTTATCATTTTTTATTCAACCAACAAAATATACACTTAAAGATACTTTTATTCTAAACAAAGATTAAACGTGTTACATGCATAGTTATTTAATTCTCTGAATTATTCACGAATTATTCTTTTGAACTTAATAATACGAATAATTCTCCCGAATTTGACTTATATATAATGATTCTTTAAAATTCTCGTATTTTTTGTCTAGAAATAGATATCGGGAATAATTCTTTGAAATCCGAATTATACTGAATATTTCTTATACTTAAAAAAAAAACTATTATTATCCTAATGGAGAACTTAATGCCTTAAGTACTATTCTCAAATAAAGTTTTTCGGAAAAAAAAAAACTTAATGCCATAACTATTTGCATCTTTTCCAATATAAGACTAATTATAAATCTAAAAATCAAGTCATAATATAAAACATATCATTAATTTCATTTTTCTTCCAATGTGAGATTAAATATTATGAAAATCAAATCATACTACAAAGCAAATCATTAATTTTGTTCGACAACGTAGAATTAAATATAAAAATCATATATACCATAATACAAAACAAGTCATTACTTTTGTGTGCTTTTCCAATTGGGATTAAATATGAATTTAAAAATAAATATTATAATAACCATGATGAAGTAATTAACGAACATGAAAAAGAGATGCATTTCATAAGGATGATTGGATGGATTTATGAAAATATTTGATTTTATGAAAATCAGCTCCACTAGATTGGTATTGCAATCATAATAAAATCTAATGATCCACATTATATCCTGTAATGAAATCTAACAAATCCACCATTATACAAACATACCCATCTACTATATATTATATTGTTATTTATAAATTAAATATTATTCTAATGTCACTTATATATTATTCAGGTGTAATAATTGGTTGATAGAAGCACCAAATATTAAAAATTAACATCCAAATTTTTTGTTCGAATTTTTTTTAGACAAAAGAATAATTCCCGAACCGCATCGAATTCGAATTTTATTTTAAGTCCCCTTTTTTTACCGCATCTTTGACCGAATTCTTAAATTATCGAAACGACTCATTCCGAATTATTCTCCTTCTGAATAATTGTCGAATCTGAATTAAATAACTATGGTTACGTGTCAATTCTATATGGGATCATGCTACTTTCCTGTTCTTACCAAAAAAAAAAAAAATGCAACTTTCCTATTGTGTAGCCTAAAAAAATAAATAAAAAAATCTTGTTTACAGACTAAAGAGTTTAAATTTGAATCGATTCTATCTCTCGTACAATTTGTGGGATAGAATTTCATATATTTATAATTCAATTAAAATTTTTTTTATAAGAAATTGAATTTAAAATTACAGTTACAAAAAAAATGTATGCATAGAATATGCTATAATCGTATTTGACTTTGAGAGATTTAACAAGATGAGACTCATGGTTCCAATCACTATTTGAATTTTAAATTACAAAATTCAAATTCCTATCAACCCGTTAATCTCCAATGTTATCGGTTGGATCATTCATTTTGACTTTATTCTTATCATGCCCCCTCAATCGAACAAGATCTAGAAGAACTGTGAGATTGTACCGAAGAGCATAAAACCGTTGAGATGATAACGGTCATAATATAAACCAATTGGTACACTGTGGAACATAACCGAACATGTAGTGAATTGTTTGCCACCTTTTCGCGTATGAAATGATAATCAGGCTCCATATGTTTGGTTCGAGCATAAAACCGTGGATTGGCTGTGAGATATGTAACCCCTAAATTATCAAACCAAAGAACAGAGGTGTGGTTGGAGAATGGAGGTTGAGTTCACTTAGCAATTGTTGTAGCCAATTGAGTTCGGCTGAAGCATAGGCCAACCCACGGTATTCAGATTCAGTACTAGAACGAGCCACCGTGCTTCGCTTCTTGGAGCTCCACAAGATCAAATTAAGCCCCATAAACATGCAGCATCCACTGGTGGAATGCCGATCATCGGGGCAACCAGCCCAAACAACATCTGAGTAGGCCTGTTAAAAAAGAGTAGACGACCTACAAAGGAAGAGTCCATGATCAATTGTACCTTTGAGGTAACGCAAGATTCGCTTCACCGCTGTCCAATGTATCAAGGTTTGAGAATGCATAAACTGACACACTTTATTGACTGCATAGACAATCTCCGGATGAGTGATAGTAGCATAATGCAAGACACCAACAACACTCCTATAAATCATGATGTTTGGCATTGGATTAACATCATGAACCATGAGTTTGATAGTGGTATCCATTTTAAGTCGTTTGAGTAAGTCTTGCACATATTTCCTTTATGACAAGAACAACCCACCAGAGCAAGATCTGGCTTCAATTCCTACAAAATAATGCAAGGCCCCCAAGTCTTGTAACCGAAAAGTGTAGTTGAGAATGGAGATCAATCGTTAAACTCTTTGAGTATTGTTATGGGGGAAAAACATCACCCAATGAAAATTTCACACATGGTACCCAAAATCATCTAGGCCGACCAGGTGTGATAGAGTGGCGCTCGACTTTGTCTGCTCGGAGTCACAGTTCTATCCGGTTATGTCTCCTAGTCTGAGGTATAGTCCTAGTAGGATACTGTCACACCCCAATTTCGATTGGACCAGAAGTGTGAGTGAACCGTCTCCAACCACGGTTCACACTAGGATCTCAATAAGACCGTGTCAACAAACCATTCCAAGCCATCTAACATAATCATAGAGTAATAAATAACAGCGGATTTAAATAGATAAATGAACTGAGCTTGTTATTTGTAAATAAAATAGTTATCCAATTATGCCATCATTCACAAACATAAATAATAAATTATTACAATGTATATACCCAACTGGAAGAAAAACAATTGTTTTTAAATAAACCATCCCTAAAGGAACACACAGCATGAGCATGAGCACTCGCATGAGGCGTCATGCTTGTCCTCTACTGCCTGTGTGTCAATAGCAGCGACTGTACCGTATGCTGGGGCAGCCATAAAGTCTTCAACTGTATAACCTGCATCAAGATCTGAAAAAGAGAATATATATTCGGGTGAGCTCACAACTTAGCTCGGTAAAGTACAAGACCAATGCAACATACAAAATGCATGAGATAACATTACAATTGGGTCAGGTATAACTTGCAAAAATGCTATGGTAAGGTTTGACAGCCACCGCACCTCCATGCACGAGAGTGTGAGCACATCCAATAGTCAGGCTACAATCCACACTACTGCTGTTGCCCCACATCACTCACTCCAGTATAGAGATAGAGCTGGAGTCTAACGGGCAGGTTGAACCACCATCCCACGTCCTCCCCCTGATACCTTACACCGCACCAACACCTAAATCCTTATTGGCAAGGGCTTGCAAGTGGGTTCTGTTTCTAACCAGTCCTATATGTCATCACAGTATCTATGGCCCTACCCCAGCACAACTTCCTACGACATAGAGATAGGGCTCGAGTCTGGTGGGCAGGCGGAGCCACAATCCCACGTCCTCCCCCTGATACCCTATTTGCACCAAGCCCGCTAAGGTAGACGGCGATACGAAAAGGTGTTAGTTTGAGGATATATCCAGGGCTCCACTCCCCTTCACATTCCACACACTAACTAAAAACATTTACATGCCTAAACAAACAGCATCCTAGCATACGATTATGATGAACATATAATAAGAAATTAAATAACTAAATGGCATATGAAATGCACAAACAACAAACAATAAATCCAGATACAAACGTGATCACAACAGTTTACTGTTATTTAATTAATTAGGGTTTGGGGTCTTGTCCCTTACCTGACGCGTGATAACAAGTCTGTTGTGCGTCATAGGGTCCACTCATGCTGTCTACAGGTCCTACATGATCTTACTTATAAGTTAGAACTAAATTATTAGGGTTACAGTTGGTCAGAACCAAGTTTGGCCAAGCAAACAGACTTCGGTAAGCATACCGGTCGCAGTACTGGTCTTAGTAGAGTGAGATCGGTATGTCATGCGGTATATACTGGTCTCACTCAGAGCGAGACCGGTATGCGCCTGCGGTATATACCGCATGACCATACCGCAAGACTTTAAAGTCCAACCGGTATGTCCGGCGGTATATACCGTAGGACCATACCGCTGGACTTATGTCCAGCCGGTATTGTAAGATCCGTATCGAACTAACCGGTCTTACCACCTTGTACCAGGTCTACCTATCATGGTCGAGCCAAGTGGACCAAGTGCGTGAAGAAAATCACAAGACCAGGTATGAGTCTAATCCAAAAACAGTAAATGTGAGGATAGGGTCGCTTGTCTAAACAGGTAGGGTCGACCCCACTTCAACAGAAGTCCAACCCATGACTTTTTAGTCGTAGGGTCACATGACTAAGAAGGTGTAGGGTCGACGGATCCTGCGACCTTACGTCCGACCCTACGATGACAGACATAAACCGTAAATTAGAAAACTTTCCTAATTTCAAGGGGTTCTTTCCTAAACTCGATGAGACTTATTTTAGAGAGTTTTCCTCTATAAATAGGACGTCCCTTAGCCTCTTTCACTCCTTTTAGAACCCTAATTGAAAGTGAGAGAAAGAGAAAAATAAGGAAAAGAAGAAGAGAAGGAAAATTGAAGAAAAGACTAAGGAAGAGGAGGAAGTTCAGAGAAATCTCTAAAACTCGCCAACCTCAGGTATGAACCTAATTCCCTTCATAAATTAAGAGCCTAGAATATATTATGAGGAAGTTATGATTAAGAGAAACCCAAATCATCCATCCATGGACAAGTTCCAAAGGAATCCATGGAAGTAATCATCATAGGCAATGGAAAGTGTGTAAAAATCATAGTTATGAGCTATAGAACAATCTTAGAATGGACCTACAAGACCACATGATCGATAACATGCCCTCGGGAAGTCCCAGGGAGGGTGTGGTTGCACGTAGGGTCGATTGGTATCCAACCCTACGTCTGACCCTACACCCTAGGGTCGCAAAAAACTGCTACCCTAGGTGCTACCCTACCTGCGACCCTATGATTTCAGTTAGTTTAAATTTATTGGAATTAATTCTAATTAAAATCTAGCGACTTGTTAGGCCTTTCTACTGATTTAAAAGTGATTCATAAAACTTGAACGAGGATCTACGCTCAATCAAAGGTGAGAGAACAAGACCTAAACTAATTGGCTACTAATAAACTATTTTCGTTTATTGAGTCCAATACCATGTATGATTCTATGATTGTATGATTGTATTGTGCATATCACACGTCATCTACTATTTCTGTTATTACTGTTCATGTATATTTAATTCAGTTTATTTATAACATGATGATGATTATGATGCTAGGAATAGGCATGTGAATGTATGTATGTGGTTAGTGTGCTTGATGCGAGTGGAGCATCAGGGGGAGGACGTGACACTGTGGTTCATCTTAGTCACCAGACTCTAGCTCTATCTCTACTCAAGTCTTGTCCACTAGCATCGTCGTATCGTCATTACCATAGGATTTGCTGTGGTTCAGCACTCAATCCGGAATGCTTACCTCCACCACAGAGAAACAGAGATTCTTTATTGCCAAGAAAACTCTCCACAATTCTCTCCACCTGACACAGTGTCTTTCTTTGCTTAGATCTTACCTAGATTTTTTCACACAAAGACAATATATAGAAAAATCTAGAAACCCTAATCCCACCACAATTTTAAGTTTATCCCTATATATGTAATAGACTCATAACCTAATATAAATACTACCCCTTATAATTACGTAGATCCCACAAAATACAAGACACCAACCTAACAGATAGGACTTGTGTTGTTACTTCACCCACATCAATGCATCATCAGTGTCTTCGAATGTAGCTGGCAAACAGATTTCTGGTGCGAAGCGATAGTTCACGGTTAAATAGTTCACGTAAATTGGACGACGCACTAACAGATATTGTTGCAAAAAACTGTGCCAACAGTGGATGTGATGGATGTGATGAATCCACCACCGCGAAAAGTACATGGCGAGAGGAAGGCGGACCCCGGGTAGAGATCTACATCCTTGGGGCTGAGGATTCGAACCTAGGTTTTCTTTTCGGGGTTGATGGTTACGTATTTGCTCAGGATGGCTCTACTATCATCGTAGGGATCGTCTATGGAGGCTTCCAATGTGAGAAGATCCGATAATCGTGTCAAATCTCTCATGGACTTATGTTGTTCTAAGCTAATTTCGATCATCTTCCTGTTAACTACTTTTTTTTAGGAGTCTCAAAACATTCCTCCCGTTTCACTCTGAATCTCCGAAAATTCAACTTTTTGTGATTCATTTTTTTAGGTTTCACAAGTGAATTAGATTCAAAGACGAAGAAGGTGGAAGCAGCCAAGGAGGAGCATTGAGACGCAGAGGATGTTCATTTACAAAGGATGAGTTCCTCCCCAAGGAGTCTTTCAAAAGCTGGAGCAACTAAACCAGAGCTTTAAGCGAGACAGAGATAAGATTGAAGGGCCGAGTTCTAACACGGTCCCTGGAGATGTTGTTTGATGCCATATCATATCTCTCTTGTTCCTTTGATCTGCGCCAATTTGGTGAATCTGGGTTTGGATTTGATGATTGTCTTGATCTTCATCGATTCACATAGGGCTGTGGTGACCCAAAATTACTTGAAGGTTTTCATTAATTCTACCTCCTTGAAGTCGATGACCCCTTTCCATTCCCACTCTCACTCCCACTCGTCCTCCAGAGTCCCCTCCAAACAAGTTTGTTAACACTTGCTTCCTTAACTTTTCCCGACGGTCATGCCCTAGGTTTCTGTGAAAGTTGCAGACATTTCGTCCAAACGAAGAAGATGGAGTTGCAGAAGAAAGCCTTCTTCGAGAAAAGCCCTTATTTGTTTATTTACATATAAGGATAAAACAGGGTAACTTCACTAGCAATAAGGGTATTTTGGTATTTAGAAAATTTAAGCATTCCCCACGTCAACCATTAACGTCCTTTTGCCTAAGGGAGTGCACCTACGGGTCACATATCTAACTTTTCAAGGGTAATCCGTGCCATTTCTCGCTTAGGTAATGTAGTTATGTGTATTTAATGCATTGTCTAAGGTGGTCCATGTAAAGAAAAAGACATGTTAGTGATCATTTTCCCAAACTCCACCCATCTAATATGCTTCCATAGGATTCGAATTGTTTCCTCAGGGAGGAGGGAGACGCCCCTGTTGGATAGTCGATACGTGATTCTTGGAAAAATCAGAGTCCCATGTTTGAGCCGACACCCCCTATCGGTTTGGCTTGTCGGCTGGGTGTTGGCTTGGACGTGGGACTTGGATTTTCTCGAGAGCCACGTGTCGACCATCCAACGGGGGCGTCTCCCTCCTCCTTAAATTACAGGGAGAAGACGATTTGAATCCGCTTCTATAAGAGAAGAATGAGGAAGAAAAAGATGAGCGAGAGAGAATTATGATTTACTCTTATCAGCACAACCAGTAACTGGTTTAATTTTCAATAAAAACAGCTTAAACGATCATGACTTTGTTTAATTTAATATTTTGATATTTTCTTTTGTAATATAACAAATTCCGGTTGAGATGAAACTTAACTTGTAAAAAAAAAATATTGAGAATCTATTGACAAACTTTCAAGTCCAATATGCCATGTAGTAGAAGTAGACATGAAACAGACTTGACAGCATATCTTTTTTTTAGACATCAATCCCCATATCAAGGTTGCAACAGGGTGGGATTGGATTGGCAACTCAAGACGCTAACCCAATCTTGACTCCCCTTAGCTAAATTCAAGTCTAGTCTACTTGACTTAGGGCCTGAAAAATGGGAAAAAGATTGTCTCCAGTCTGTTCAGTCGTCCAGTCGTGGACGGATGGACTGGATTTAAAGGACACGTCCCCCCATGTATTGGTATGCGTGTCCTTTTAATCCAGTCCGCCCAGTCCACGATGGACGATTGGACGACTGGACGGACTGGAGACGATCCAAGTCCTGAAAAATGCGTTCGAATCGATTCCAATGTGAATGGGCATGGGAGGAAGGGCAGCGACCGTTGGATTACCGCCAAGTACCGTTTCAGTAATCCAACGGATGAGACAAGTTAGGTAAGTAATTAGTTAGCTTACTTTCTTCGTTCTCTTTTCTTTTTCTATTTCTTTTTCTTTCTCTTTCTCAAGAGTTCTTGTTTTTGTTCATTCTCTTCTATCTTCTCCGTAAGGATAAAGCTTATTCCGGCCCTTCTCTCCCCAGACAACTATCGCAGCACATCAATATCACAAGGGACAAGAATCAAATTGAGACTATTTACAATGGTTAACGTCGTAGATAAGGGGTATACAACCTGACATGTCTCATCCGTCAGATTACTGAAACGCCACTTGGCTGTAATCCAACGGTCGCTGCCCTTCCTCCAATGCCGGTATGCATTGGAGACGATTCGAACGCCTGAAAAATCCTCCCTGATCCGTTGTCAGGGCATGGCCAAGTTGACCTGGATTGTTCTAATCATGGAAGGGGGGAAGGGAGATGTAGTGGCTGGTCCAGATAGGGAGCAGAAGAAGAAGAAAGAACACAGCGGGAAAAGAAAAGGTAAAAAAATAATTAGACTGGAGACTCAAACGGGCTAGTCTCTTGCACTCGAAAGTGCAAAGAATGGGTGCCACCTGGATAAATACAATAGAAAGATGAGTCAGTGTAACTGTGAGATCAGGTATGTCCACTCTCACACATATCCCACGATGTGCCACGCAACTCTACTCTCTATCTCTTTCTTTGGACTCTGGATACGGGTAGAAGCCCCAACCCGCTGCTTTTGTTTTGCACTAATTACTCCCCTTTTATGAAGTTCTTCTTATGTTGACCTGATACCAGGACTGTCTTACCATTTCATGGTTGTTAGTGGTTGATGATTCATACTTGATATCTTTACTATTTATTAAGAGTCTGAATCTTGAAAAGAGAAAGAATGGCCCCAAGACGTGCAAAGAAGAAGGTGGTGAACACGACAACCACAAAAAATGTAGCAGAGATTGCAGAAATCGTCGTGGTTAAATTCGGCAGCAATGGAGCTGAGATCTGAAAACACACCAAAGATCCATAAAGGCTGCTGCTGTTTCCAACAAAGTTTCTAAAAGGATCGCGATCCAAGACATGGCAGTGACTGTCCCACAAGAAGATGACCAGGCTAGAACTAATCTTAACCGTCAAAAACAACAAGGGGGCTTCCTTGTCCAAGAAAAGAAGATAAACAGTGTCCCAATCTAAGGCTGGGTCTGGAAGATGAGAAAGGGAGGAGAAAAAGAAAGAGAGAAAGGCCACCAAAGGCTAGCTGAGGTTGATGATGGGAGGAACCGCGGGATGAGGAGGGGAAGGAGGGTCTTGGTTTTTAAAGGGGTTTCGTTCATCATCAACGTTTAAAGCGTTAATCATCCAACCTTGATGCGCTCATTAACCCAACCAAAACATAATAAACAAACTGCAAAACAACAGCTTGATAGAAGAAGTGGTGAGAGAAACAGCTATTAGAGTTGCTCTATTCTCTGCTAGGACACTCAGTGTTACAATATCTCATCTTTTTATTTTGCAATAAATCAATATCAGCCGTGAGATTTTATTTTGTCCAGCGGCACCCATCCAGCGGTGCAGCATGTTCTGTCGCATTTTCGAGTGCCACGGACGAGCTCGTTCCCTGGCATCCATATCGTCTCCAATCGGTACAACTAATGGAGACAACAATTGGTCATCCAATTGAAGACACCTGGATACGTCTTAATCCGAAGGTGATGATAACTCAGGAGTACACAAGGGTTTATACGGCATCCACCCATTTTATCAAAAGTTTGAGAGAGACTTTCGATTTTCGATTTCAACGTAGGGAAACCAAAATCTAGGTTTTCTTCTTCTCTTTTCACCGTCGTCATTAAGGGTTTCTTCTTCTCTGTTGCAAGACCGTGCATCTTCGTCTCTTGACGCTTTATCTCTTACATTGAACCACCATCATGGATCATCGTCATCGGTAACAGCTTCATCTTGTGGGTCTCCTCCTTCACTTTCTTCGCCTTTTAGGCTACAGTTTTAGAAGCCACTGAGTGGGTTTAGATCAAAGAAGGAGACTTCGCCGTCGGCTCTTTTGAAGAGGAAGATACCAGCTAAGATTGATATTCCGGTTTCTGCTTTGAGTTTCGCTACCTCGACAACCCTGTATCGACGGAGGCGTTGAGGGAGGTGGAGTTCGAGAGATTGAAGTCTCTTTTTACTGTAAGAAAAGGAGAAGGGAGTGTTAATATTTTTAACAGAAGTTGGGGTTTTCCCATGGGATTTCCCATGAACTCTAACGAATCCACCACATAGATTACTAGAATACAATGGACAATAGAAGAGATGATAGAACACATACCATTTGCTGTAGATTGATTTTTGACTGTTTTATGTTGCTTGAATGTCTCGATTAGAGTCTTCCACAGCCTCTTGGGATCCTTTTTTTACCTCTGTGTGTATGGGAACAGAGAGATAAAAAACAATGTCTACGGGGACCCTAACCATGGTATTTAAAATACTAACCCTAACCCAGAACCATTCCCACAGTGGATCGGGTTAGTAGTCTCTAACCAGTGTACTAACCAGTGACGAACTAGACCTGAATCGATCAAACCAATAATTGAACTTACACTTAACAACTGGTTAGGTAATTGATCAAACTCACATAATAGGAATCTAACAGGGAGGCCTTGAGGATCGGTATTCTACAGTCTTTGATCTCCAAGGAGATCCCAAACAGGTATTTTGATGTTCTGTTCCATTCCTTTTTCTTCCTCAACTTCACCATTTTCACCTTTCAGCCCCCCCCCCTCCATTCACTCTGGTATGCGATTTGGGATCTAAGAGAGAGAGAGAGAGAGAGAGAGAGTGAGTGTGTGTGTGTTAATGTAAGTGAGGCTTCATTAGCCGAAAAATGAGGGAGGGGGGGGGGGAGAAACAAGAGATAGTGAGGTTATGATTTATGATAAGAGAGAGAGGGAGAGAGAGTGAGTGGAGGAGAAAAGAGGACAGAGAACTAATAATAAAAAAAAAGCGAGAGAATCCAAGAGGAGATTTTCTACTCTCTAGATCTTTCATCGATCCCAAGGGTTCTGTTTCTATAAAGTCTTGGTTCGATTCTCATCGAAAGGGAAAGAAGAATTGAAATCGGTTTTCGAATATTGATAAAAGGTGATCAGGTTTTGTGGAAGACAGAGATCTGATTTGGATGCAAAAACACTTGACCTCCTACTGTTCTTGTTACACCACTTGAGCGTTGAAATCTAGTTCAATGCCTTCGCGAGGAGAAAGAAAGCGAAAAAAAAAAATGAAGAACAGTCTTCTGCGAGGTTGCAAGGGGAAGTTATGCGCAAGGAAGATGAAGCTCGAACTTTTTACTAGGGAGTAAGGCTTATTAGTAATTTTATTAGTTTATAAAATTTTTAAATTAATAACATAAAGGGTAAAATGGTCTAAAGCTCATTTTCGTTACCTCCGTTAGTTACTTGGGTGTAGTTGATGTTTTTTGAAAAATGTGGATGGTAGGTGATGTTTCGAAACTATTATGGGGGATAACTAATTTTTTCTCAAAATCGAAAGTCTCTCTCAAACTTTTGATACAATGGGTGGATGTCGTATAAACCCTTGTGTACTCCTGAGTTATCATCACCTTCTAATTAAGACACCTCCACGTGTCTCCAATTGGACGGCCAATTGTCCCCTCCAATTGCCCTACTGATTGGAGACAATGTGGACGCCGTTCCTGGGGACGTGGGTATGACTGGATTCAGTCCAAAGCCTCATACCTGGTCAGACACTTGGCCCTGACTCAGGGCCAGTAATTTGCGTCCACATCGTCTCCAATTGGTATGGCAATTGGAGACAACAATTGGACGTTGGATGCGTGCCATCTGGCTTCCAAGTGAGAGGATCTATTGAGATAGTAGATGGTTAATAGGGCGCTGAAACAGGTAATCAATCTTCCTCCCTTCTTCGTTTCTTTCTTTTCAAATGGCAAAACAGATTTGAAGAAGGGGAAAAGGAGATTTGGAGTTCTCTTCACCTGCAACCAGATCGTAAGAAACCTCCGTCTGCAATTAGATCGACCTCCGTCTGTAATCAGATCGCAAAACATATTGCAAAAAGACTAGGATTTGGAACCAAAATTGATGAAGGAGGCTAAATCCCCATTTCCAGCAACTTAAGGTTTAAGAACAAAGGGAGAATGAAGAAGAAGATTCCATCTGTGAACCATCGGTTCTCTGCAAATCCTCCAACAACAAGTATATTGATACAAAGAATCGAATAAGATCAAACATGAGAATCCATTGAAAACCAGATTAGAACAATATTGTGAAACAGACAAAGCTTTGAAATTCTCTTCATACACCATGGAAAAGAACTTCCCGAAAACTCGTAAAACTCATCCAGACATCTACCTCATTTTACATTGAATACAAAGATAATACTTTGAATGAATCCCCGACCGTTTTCTGAATTGAATGAACTCTTCAACCTTTCGACTACAAAAATGCTTACATTAACGATCCCGATCGATAAGTAAAACCTTCAATCACCACTATCAACTCCAGTTACAAAATCTCCCCCCCTCTCTCTCTCTCTCTCTCTCTCTCTCTCTCTCTCTCTCTCTCTCTCTCTCTTTGGGCAAAACCACAGGTGAAAAAGTAGATATGGAGGGTCTCAGCTACAAATCTTCGTTTGTGGCTCTCATGGCGATCGTCCTCGACATTTTCTCTGTCATTGGAGATGCCACCGCTGCTGATGCTCCGGCTCCTAGTCCTACTTCATGTGCCAGAATCGGTGCCTTCTTGCCCTCGGTCACCGCTACTTTCCTCGTCTCTTTCGCAACTTTCATGTTTGGATCGCTCTACCAATGAACAATTCCATTATTCCAAGATCTCGTCCGCCTCTAGTCATTTTCTGCCGTTCCATCTTAATTAGTACTTGGAGATTACGGATCCTTCTTGTGAGTTTGTTTCCGTTGGATTTATCTTGGGATTTGACGACTTTCTGCTCTTTCAGTAGGAATATTTCTTTTCTTTCTTTTTTTTTTTTTTTTTTGCACTGCATTGTTCAAAATCTTCAGATCGTTCTTCTACAGTGGATCGGAGGATTTTGTTCGATCTTTCGTGAAGGAGATTGTCTGGTTCTGCCATAGTTTGGCGGTCTAATAACGGCAGCTGATACTATGATGGAACTGACGGCGAGCTCCGAGGCGGGAGTTGCAGAGCTTGGCTTCCTCTTCTCCTTCAAAAAGCATAGAGGTTTTGGATGTTGTTAATTATCGATCACTGGAAACTTGCAAAGCTGGGATATCATCGAAGATTATCTACGTTCGGAAACTGTTTCAGTGAAGAACACTTCATAGAGTTACAACAAAGCAAAGAAGGAGGGCGAACTTTCTTGGTTCTTCCAAAATATTCCCTGTTCTACGATTTGAAATCCAAAATTGAAAAAGCAGAGAAACTGATCTATCTGTATCAAGTTTTATTTTTTGATTTACAATCTCAACAGATCCTCTCCCTTGGAAGAAAAGAAAGCCAGATGCATGTATCTGACGACCGATTGTAGTCTTCAATTGCCGTACCAATTGGAGACGATGTGGACGCCAGTAATTCTCAATCTTGATCTGCACTTAGGGTCAGGGTGCTCCAGTCCGGATCAGATTCAACTCAAACAAGGCCAAATTCGCACCCTAACTAGAAATCTTTATTAAAAAAAAAAACGAAAAGAACTTTTAAAACATATAGCCCTCGTTAAACCATTTGTTCAGATCTGCATTTGTGACTCATGCTATAGTGCTAGGGCTCAAGTTTGGATTCAATTCCTCTCATGTCCTGGTATACGGCACGAGGAAAATCTAGTGGTCATTTACTTTGTATATGTGTCAATCAATAACATCAGCACTCAATAAACTACAACTGATGAAATTTCTGATGTGGGGCATGAGAAGATTTCTATCGCTGCGTAGAGCTTAGGTTTTGCCTTGCGGTACGGAATCAAATTTTAAATCGAAAGAAGCAGTTTTTAAAATTTCATGTCCTTCGTTCGTTCTCCAACGGTATGTAGTAAAACGACCGCACATGAAACCCATTGCATGTTATAAACCAAAGTAAGAGGTTTGTCATTTGTTATAAGGGGATTATTTACAACGTGTCTTTTTCAGTGGCTTTTGGGAGAACGGTGGCAATCTATCCTGAATGGTTGCTACGTGATTCTCGATGAATTTGAAACTATGTCCGAGCCAAATCTATAGTAGGCCAAGCCTCCAGTATACTTGGCTTGTTGATTGTGTATCAGCTCAGATGTGGGTCTCAAATTGTCTGAAAATCATCTGGGATAGAAGATTGCCCCTGTTCTCCTGACCAGAGGAGAAGATGCAGATCTCTCTACGTACCCAGAAAAAAGAAAAAAAAAGTTTGCAAGGAAAAGAGAAAGGGAACTTGCAGTTGCAGGGAGAAGAGAGAGAGAGAAAGAGAGAGAGGGGTGGACTACGGCTGAGAGAAGGGAGAGAAATGAGAGAAAAGAGAAAAGTGAGAGAGAGATCGTGGGTTGCTGGAAAAGGAGAGAGAACAGACGATAAGAAAGAGTTGCGCAGAGGAAGGGAAGAAGGGGAAATCCAAGGTCGCGGCATTCATCGTCAGTCGTCTGGTAATATTCCTCCTCAACCTACACAGCTTCAGTCTGTTACCTCTAATTTCTTCTTCTCTCTGTTCGATATACTGCTAGTTAACATACCCCTCGTCTTGTTATTTTGTGTTTTCTCGTTGTTCAGAGTTCAGTTTCAGTAGACTATCCATTGAAAAATAATTTCGGCTAGATTTGGTTATTTCATCTCTTTCTTCTTTTCTCTTAATTGGTTTCGTTTGGGATCTTGGGGTCATCTCGTTTCTTTTCTTCTTCTTCTTTTTTTTCATATTGTTTGTTTTGTTATAAGTGTATTGGGTTGGATCCTTTTCTTTTTTTCTTTGCTTGTTCCTCTCTTTTTTCTCACATTAGAACTGTAGTCGGAGTTTTTTTTTTTTTTAATTTATTTATTTGTTGTTTTGTTTGTGTTTCCTTTCTTACGAAGATGGTTTCCTTCGATTTCAATTCTTTGTTTGGCTTCGCAGGTTCTCATTTTTTTTTTTATGAAGTTCCATGTTGATCATTAAAAATTTTCTTGGTAATCCAGAACCCGGTCTCTGTTGGCAGGTCTGGTTTTTGTTTTATTCCTGTCTACAGAGTTCTGTTTTAGTTGGTTGAGATGGGATGCTCATTTTATTTATTTTGACCTATCCTCCGTGCTTCTGGTTTTAGTCATTGGTGTCAGTTAGGAGTAGGAACTTCTGTTTCTTCTTTCCTGAACTAATCTCCTCACTATCCTATGGTTTTCCTTCAAAGAGATTTTTTACATCTGGTTATTTGTTTTTCTTCCTTTTATATGGTTTTTGTCTTGTAATTTGTTTCATTATTATTAGTTCCTTTATTTTCTTCTTTGCTGACTTGGTTTCGGTTGAAGAGAGAAGACTTTGGTTTTATTGTTACTGTAGACTTAGAATAGAGTTTTAGTTTGTTCCTTGTTTATTTTTTTTTATTATTTGTTGATTGTTTCTTATTTAGTTTGAGTTGGGGTTTTTATTGATTTTTTTACAACAATTAGCTTTTGTTTGTTCAGTTGGTAGGGGAGGAAAAAATTTGCTATGAGAAATTTCTATGCTGGATGTGTCTTCTGCCATGCCATTCCTTATGGAAGTGCTTGCCGTAAGTGGAGTAATCTAAATTTCTTGGACAGAGATCAATGGGATCCACAAAGCCATCTGTTGGTCTACTAAATAACTTCAAGATGGACTGAAACAATTCTGACTCCAGCATATCCATATCCCCATTAACAGTCACCCCATACCATAATTGCAGTAGTCGTGGGGTGTTTTTGTTTTTTCTTGATTATCATTTTTTTTGTCGTTCTTTCTTCTTGTTTTCTTATTTATTTGATATTTAGTCCTCTTTCTACTTGGTGTCCGTTTACATTAGGATTCTAACCGTTTCTTTTCTTTGTTTGGTCTACCATCTCTTGTGGCACCATCTCTTGTTGCCATATATTAGAACTTACCATAAGCATTTTCCTCCTTGCTGAATCTATTGGTTTGGTTCTTCAGATGCAGATCTTTTACAAGACTCTGGCGGGGAAGAGCATCACCTTCGAGTTGGATTTCTTGGCTACAATTGATGTTGTTAAAGCACAAATTCAAGTTAAAGAGGGAATCCCCCAAGACCAGCAGTTAGAGGAGAAAGTACGAGGACTAGTTTTGTCGATATAGGCGAAAGTATAAGGACAAGTTTTGTCTATGCCGCAGTGTAACAACAGATGCATTTAACTCATCAATCTTCTCTGATTTCTCTTTTGCATCTTCAAGATGCTTTTCTGTTTTTTTTTTTTATATGGTCAGTCACTTGTTTGCTTAGAGTGTTGATTTCATTATGTATTTTCAAGATGTTCTTGTCATGTTTTTTGCTGAGCTGATGAGGCAGGTCAGCAAAAAAATAATGACAAAAACATCTTGATGTGGGACAAGGCTGGGAAAATACATAATGAAGTCTTCACCTTAAGCAAACAAGTGATTGACCATATAAAAAAAAGGCAGAAAAGCATCTTGAAGTTGCAAAAGAGAAATCAAGGAACTGAGCTCATCACCAAACAAGCCACAGTTTGCCTCCAACTACTTGACCTTGTACTTTGGGGATAAAACATTTACATCTCTTATGTCATTTTCTTGCACACTTTTTTAGTACATATGTTAAATACCAGATGCATAATATGGCATGCTCTACTTAGTTTCTTGAAGAATTAGAACTTCCTTTTTTCATACTAATAATTTAGAGGAACAATCACGTGCTCCAAAAATTTAAATTCCAGCAGATATGATATGTGCTAAACATAAGTAGCTGTGAACTTTGAAATGTCTTCAGTAACTTGTACTATAGTATTGGAGATGTTACTCTATATTCTATCCATATTGCATGATATAATTACTAGAGTTAGTGAGTTACATAATTTTTTGTTAAGTAAAAATTTCATAAGCACAAAAGATAAAGATAGACATGAATATTGCATCAGAATATAAGAAATATTTCAAAAATAAAAATCTCCATCCTCCTCCACTTGTTCCCATGGTTATACTTGGTAGATTGGCGATGGAGATTCACCAGTCAGAAAAATCTTAATCCAAGTGGTTTGTTCATCCTTAATGGCTTAATGAAAAACCAACCCTAAAGGAGGATCTAGAACTGACTAGCAGAACCAGGATCACCAAAACAGAGAATAGTACAGTTTAGTGAGAATTCTGGTAACTCAGAAGAGAGAATTCAGACTAGCCTAATACCATGGTCGAGTCACCTTCATTAAAAGCAGAATATGTTAGCAAAGTCTCACAGAAATCTAATGGCTTGATGAGCTTAAGTGAGCAAGTCCTACTACCCTAGGAATATTAAATAGCAGTATAGGTCTATAGGAACTTAAATTTCAGAGACTCAACTCAACAGATAAGAACAAAAATTCAGAGCACTGATATTCAGGAACAAGAATATAAAAGTTGAAGCAAAACATAGTAGTACTCTAGTTGATATGTTTGGAACAAACTAATAGGAAATACTTAGTAGAACAGGGGTACCACAGCCCACAGCTACTAGAAGAGAAAAAAACTGACATGAGTTTGTATTCTATTAGAAGAGATAACAGTGCAAGAATCCACCAGCTGTGGCTTTCGAATCCACCAAAAAAACCCTTTAGAATCCACCCAGAAATCGTAACTGAATCCACACAACTTATTTTTCTTTACATTTTCATTAAGTGGATTAAAGTGATTTGGTAGATTGGAATATGCTTAGCAATTTAGCATCATGTTTTCTATCCATGGGGAGTTGTTGAAGAGTTGTATTGAGAAGAACCCATTTGTGCGAGAGAATCATGTGGTGTTGGCTCACGATTAGGATTAAGTGCATAAAGATTGGTGAAGATCTGTTAGTCTTGCGACAGGTAATTGGGGCTTTTATTATGACGACTGTGTCTCCAGAGAAGAGAGATGCTGGAGAAGAGTTGCCGGAGAAGATGGGTGCTCTTTTGAATAGTTGCTGAGAAGGAAAAAAAAAAGAAGATAGAGCAGATGAGTTTAAAAATGGAAGACAATGAGGAGTTCTCTTCATAGGAGGATAAATAAATCATTTTTGAATTTTCGTTAACCATCTTAATAGAATTGGATGCAGTTGTAATTATCTTCAAAATTAGGGGTGGATGTCTTTACGGCACGGGGCCATGAGGTATACATTGTTTAGAGGTACCCCTGCAAACCCATACCCAAACAGGTTTCAGCTCACTTTGTCTTTCGCCATGCTTCCGCTTGCTTCGTAGTTCTGTAGAAATTGTGTCAATTTGAGAAGTAGTTTTGCAATTTAGCATCACGATTTCTTTCCATGGGGAGTTCTTGAAGAGTTGTATTGAGTAGAACCCATTTGTGAATCATGTGGTGTTGGCTAGGATTAGGATTTAGTACATAAAGATTGGTGAAGATCTGTTTTTTTTTCCCCCCCCTTTTTTTTTTTTCCCCCCCCCCCCCCCCCCCCCCCCCCCCTTTTTTTTTTTTTTTTTTTTTTTTTTTTTTCCTTTTTTTTTTTTTTTTTTTTTTTTTTTTTTTTTTTTTTTTTCTCCCCCCCCCCCTCCCCCCCCCCTCCCTTTCTTTTTTTTCTTTTTTTTTTTTTTTCCCCCCCCCCCCCCCCCCCCCCCCTCCCTTTTTTCTCCCTTTTTTTTTTTTTTTTTTTTTTTTTATTATTTTTTTTTAATTTTTTTTGTTAGTCTTGAGACAGGTAATTGGGGCTTTTGTTATGATGACTGTGTCTATGGAGAAGAGAGATGCCGGAGAAGAGAGTCCTCAAAGAGGAGAAGAGAGTCGTCCGAGAAGATGGGTGTTTTGTTGAATAGTTTCTGAGAAGGAAAGAGAAGCTAGAGAGAAAGAATGAGTTTAAAAATAGAAAGGAATGAGGTGTTCATCATAGGAGGGTAAATAAGTCATTTCAAAATTTTCGTTAACCATCATAATAGAATTGGGTGCGGTTGTAATTATCTTCGAAATTGGGGGTGGCTGTCTTTACAGTGAAGTATAAGAGAGGTGCGTGAAATTTTTCCCTTATTTTTATTCCCATAAATCTAAATTCTTAGTTCTTGTTAAAGTAGAGCTCAAAATTCTTAGGAGAAGCCATCGTTGAAAGAAAATATTAATATCCGAAACTGTCAACCAAGTCGCAACCGTAGACTAAAATACCTCTACAAATTATTCTCGTGTCGGCCAGCCATCTTGAACCCTTAAATTTAAAACAAAAGTTTAAAGATTACATATCCACAGCCATACGTTTGTAGAGGTGTGAAGGCAACCTTGGCATAGGGATAGCTTGTAAGGAAGTCCTCATGTAGGTGACCAAACCCGGGTTCTCAGACATGTCAACGTCTTCTGGCTTAACCCCGTCAGGAGGAGTCCAATGGAAATGGTGCAACAAGTGACCCAACATAGATGTCACTAGGTTGATGCCCAATTGTGCTCCGGGACAGACCCGTCGACCTGCTCCAAATGGCAGTAGCCTGAAATCATGACCCTTCATGTCGACATCCTCCTCTAGGAACCGCTCCGGCCTGAACTTCAATGGTTCCTTCCAAACCGCCGGGTCTCGAGCAACAGCCCACACATTTACATGAATGTTGGTTCCCTTGGGGATATCATAACCACCTACCTTGACATGGGCGTTGGCTTTGTGGGGGAGCATTAGAGGAGTTGGAGGATGCAACCTTAGAGCCTCCTTGGCCACACATTGAAGGTAAGGGAGGCTTGAGAAGTCGGCCTCGGTCAACACCCGTTCGACTCCTATTACCCGATCCAGCTCCTCTTGTGCCTTCTCTTGGACTCTAGGGTTCTTGATCAGCTCTGCCATGGCCCATTCAACTGAGATTGCTGTAGTGTCCATGCCTGCAGTTATCATGTCCTGCACGCATAGGAAGAAGATAGAAAAAAAATTAGGATCATTAGAAAAATATCAAACATTTTACCATTCTGGACCCTCCCTCCACGTGATAACCATCTTACATCTTTGGGAGCTGTTGATGAATGTGGGTCCCACACCCCATCAACAGCTCCCAAGGGTATATAAGGAGAGGATCTGCAGTGGCATTTGACATAGTTGGATTTATGGAGTTGTACACACCCAAAGAAGACCAATGATTGTGTCGTCACTGAGGTCATATTTCTCCTGAAGAGTGAGAAGTGCATCGACAAAATGTTGCTGTGCACCACCACTCTTTTTACGAGCAGCTGTGTGTTCTTCCATGATAGCTCTGGTAAGTCTGTCTCTTCTAGCTCCGTGCTTGGCAAATGCTTCCTCTTCTAATGGAAATAGCCGTCGGAGCCATGGAATGTGTTCTGCCATGGCTAGTGATGCACCAAGCTTCAATCCATTGGCCACTACTGCCTTGAACTCCAAACCTTGATCATCCATAATCCCTTCCCAATTCACAAAACGCTTTCCAAAAGCAAGCCTTGTTATGTTGTTGAATGCTACTGCACTTAAGTACTTCTTAACAAGCACACTCTTCCCAAGGTTATCTGCATTGTAAAAATAATATTAAGTCATTTTTAATTTTTTTGAGTCTTACCCATGATTCAAGTAATTGGTATTGGATAGATTGGATCGGTCAATTCGTTTCGGTTTTAGACTTAATAAACCCCTGATTTGATTATGTTTTAATATTTTTATATACAGTATCGATCCGATATCGTATCCAATACCTGAATTTAGAACCGTGATCTTATTCTTACCTATATATCTATCTGCCCACTGAGACTTTGACTACAGCTAAAGGCGGGAGGGGAAAAAGTGCCTTAAGCAGGCACAAAGTGTGACAGAAAAATCGAATCATTAATCTCGTGAATAAGACACAATTCACTGCTTTTGTTTATGAGTATTAAGTAAGCAGTGAAAAAAATGCATACTTCAAATTTATATTTTAAATCATGATAAACAAAATAATACAGTGTGATCTAAGATTAGACCTTTTAAAGGATTCAAATCAGATGAATACAATTCAACTATTGTATTTTAGTATTTTTAAGCCATTGATTTACATCATGATTGTTAATTTTTTTTATTTTTTTAATAATGATAAATACAACAGTAAATGTTGATCTATGGTTGAATCATAAAAAGCATTTGATTGATGATCTTTCCATTATATTTCTCATGACACTCATATAGCGATATAAGAGAATGCACAATAATTGTAGAAATACCATAAACATACATAGATATACATGGAATGCATATCAATACATAGAGTTTGTCAAATGGATAATCTAAACTATAACCTCTCTATTCAATGGTTCAAATTGCCACATCAACAATCCACGTGGCATGGTATGTGGAGAAGATTCCTAAAACAGGCGTGGAGGAACCTTTTTCTCCAATATTTAAAATTGAAAGCTAGTAGCCATTAACCTAAAGGCTTTGGTTTTTCAATTTTAAAGAGAAGACATGGTGTATGATTTGTTAATTATCCACCAGCATGAAACCAGTGTGATACATTTACCAATAAAATAATATTAGAAAATATATATTTATCAGCATGGGTTTTGATAAGGTAGGAACATACTAAGGATCAAGGGTATGACTACTTCCATTGGATCAAGGGTATAGAACAGCTGGTCAAATCCAATTGTTCATATCAGGGTTTAAGAGATGGGGATTGGCATTGGAATCGATCCATTCCGATCTGAACCAGGAAGAATTGGTCATAAATCGAGAAGAATCAAGAGTGAAAATCCTAAAGATTTGGAAGGGGCATTAAATGGTTCTTATATAGTGTATCTGTTTTCTTATATTTATTTACTACCATATCAAAGACAATATTTTTTGATACCTTTGGCAGATCTTATGAATATCATTTAAATCTCTTATCAATAAATAAATAATATTTTTTAATAGAAAAGGTTTTACGACCAGTTTGTTTTATCATTTAATTAAGAAACTTGGTCTGGAGTTATCCAGTACAAAATCTCACCCCTTCCTTCTTTATACGAAATTTCAACCCTGTCCCTGTCTTGTCTGTTCACCCACTTTCTCATTCTCCAACCAGATAACCCTTATCCATCCAGAGAAAAAAAAAATCCCTTCGAGATTTTGTCTTAAGAATATATCCTGGAGGATTAAGGCCCACAAACAAAAAAAGGTTGATCCTAAGGTTAGAAGTGACCAAGATGAGATGGGGAAGATTAGGATGTTGAATTTCAATGACACCCAAAAAAAAAATATTTCCTAACAATGTTTACCAAAAAAAATATTTCCTAACAATGTTTACCAAAAAAAATATATATATTTTCTAACAATTAAATTGGAGGATAGAGCTTCAAACTTCCCATGTCCCACGGTAATAAATATTCTTCAACTTCATAATATACAACTGGCATAATTAATTACATGAGAGGATGGAAATTTAATCTTCCCTTTGGTCACAGAGTAATATTCCTCACCTAAATATTATACAATGGAAAGTTTTTTTTTTGTTTTTTTTTATTTTCTTTTTTGGTAAAAATACAATAGAAAGTTAAAAACAGAAGAAGATAGATTTATTAATCCATTGCTAAAATTAAAGATTTCTAGGTACCAAAATTGATTTTTTTTTACTTAAAAATGCAAAACACCCAAAAGGCATGAAATCATGAAATCATGAGTCAGAAAGAAGAAGAAGAAGAAGGAAGATACCAGGAGTGGTGCAGTCTTTGAAGATGGATTCAACCATGGCAGTAACTTCATCTTCTCTAATGGGTCTAAGAGATTCAAGTCTCTTAGGAGTGAAAAGCTCAAGAGTACAGACCTTCCTGACTTTAACATAGTGAGGTCCATAATCAGCCCATATGAGATCCTGTCCATCTTTGCTAAACTTTGCAGCAGATCTACTTCTGTGTCTATCTGCTAACTGTTGATCCTTCTCTTTAAGAACTTCTTTTGCTAATTCTGAACTATGGACGATCACATTTAAGGTTGAACCAAACCAAACTGATATGATTGGTCCATAAGTCTCTGCCCACTCTGCAAAACACCTGAATCTTACCGGTTTGATGTCATAAAGGTTGCCGACGATCGGCCATGGTCTTGGACCTGGTGGCAGCTTAAATCTTAGCCGCTCATAGAGCTTGTAACAGATGAAGATAATGACTATGAGGAGTAGGGAAAGTGCCATGGATGGAGGGGAAGAAGGTATTGATGGAAGCTGTAGGAGATATGGTATTTGACAGATTGATATATGTGAAAAAGAGAGAATGGATGATAGAAGAGCGTGGGAGTTGGTGAAATTTTCCTTTTTCTTTTTTTTTAAATTTTTTTATTTATTATAGTTTAACTATCTGTCTGTCTAATGGACTTGTTGGTGGAAGGTTGGAATTAGTTTTTGTGAATATTTATATCTAAATATCAAAATTCAGGAAGGTTTTTATTCAGAATGTAATCGGATGGTCAAAAATCTAGATTCGATTCTTATAGATTTAATTAATAATAAAAAATTTAAATAATTAATGATCTTGATGGTTTTTCAAGGATTCAATAAATTCTCAAGAATCGGAAAAGGAGAGTGAGAGCTAATCATATTTGTTGGGAGGAGAAAGATTCCGCTAGGAACATAAATGGATGATGGAAAATCCGAATTCAATTTGCATCCGACTATTCTCTGGTGGGTGAAGGGACAATATAGTAATTTTAGTTGAAGTTTTTTGAAAGTGGATGTTTAATGAGGAATAATCTGGTACGTTGGAGGTGTTGGTGGACCCATCTTGCTCATAGCCCACAGACTTTTCCTGGGAGAGGGTCAACAACATGGTGGATCACAAACCTAAGCCCCATCTTACCTACCAAAGTTGGTGGGGTTTTTTTTTTTTTTTTTTTTTTTTTTTTTTTTGGGTTGGGTGGGAGGGGAGGAGGAGAAGATAGAGCCCCAATTACCTACCAAAGTTATGCGTGCCTTAAAGAAACTATTGTTAATCAACATTAAGGGTATTTAAGGGGAAAGTATCAAGTAGGTCAGGGTCACTCTATTATGTTGATTATCTTGTTCTAATACAGATGATCTCACAATAAATGATGATCAGATGGCTGAACATGACCTATGAAATTGTATAGGATCAGTTATGATTAAATGTATTGTGAGTTCTTGAGAGGTGACCTCATTCATTGATCTATATGGGTTCAGATCAGATGGCTTGGATAGCTGATGCCAATTTTATAATATAACCCTCTACTCTACCAAACCATTTGTCTAACAAGGAGTCTAATAAATCTTTGACCTAATAGAGTACTTTTGTATCTTTTATTTGGTGTTTGGGAGTTTTTGGAGGTATTGGTAAAAAGAATGTAGAGTAGGGCCCACATGGAGTAGGTGAAGTTTGGTGAGATAGGGAGAGGTGTCCCACCCATCCAGTTTCCATGACAAAAGAGAAAAACCTAACTCTTCGCCTTCAGGCAGTGTTCACCATCCTTTCCTGTGGGTGACAACAAAGTTCACCAACCAACATCAAATTTGACCCACTGAGTAATTAGTCGGGTCCGGTTTGGATTTAATTCAGGGTTCTCTTTTTTGCTGTGTGGCTCTGGTGTAACCGTTGTGATCAATGGTACAGTAAAGCATGGGCATCCAATTAGAGGGGTGGGATGGTCATTTTATCTTTCATGTGTCTAAAGGCAAAAACATACTACTAGACATGAATATTTTTCCTTAGTTATACATAGCAATAAGTCGATATTGTGTCCGATACTTAGATTTAAAACCTTGGGTTTAAATGAATGTTTAATTGTGTGGAGCCATGGCCTTCTAACAGTAACAGTCCATGAGGTCCACAAAATGGAAAGTTTATGAATCATGATAGAAATACTCTTTATAAGGGTTTTTTTTTTTTTTTTTCTTAATTTATCTATTACTATAGAACTTTGATTAAAAATTTCTGGACTTTGACTACAATTACTTAGAGTTGGAAAGGAAAGAGGAAAAGGGTGTTAAGGCGGCACATGTGACACAGGATAGTCGAACTTACGACCTCTTGAATACCTACGCTCAATTAGCACGACACCAACCAACTATGTTAAAGAACGGATGATCCTCATCATCGCATTCACCTCGTGCAGATAAATCTTTTTTTTAAATAAAAATAAATTCTTAGAATTCACACAAGTATTATAAAAAAAAGTGTGCAAAAACAATGATATAGTAGTACTTTTACATAAAACAAAGTAAGTTATTATTATCACAAAGGTATGTTCTTTTTTTCAAACCATGAGGGCAAATGATATCCATTCCAACCATTAGATAGAAAGGATATGGTTTATCTTAGCTACGTCTCAAATTTTGAAGTTTAATTCAATAAAATAGCTCTTTGTATGGACACACATCTCGTATATTTATACATATGTACCCATATTCTAAACATTATTGTATAATCACAATCTTTGAGTAAGAGGACAAATGATGTGGTAATTCCAATAATTGGATGTTTACGACTTTGGTTGGATTGGCTACATGTGAAATTTGGGTCTCAAATCTGGTTATTTACCCTCACATGTATCCATGCATCCTCTTGGTATTTTGTACACCCCTCTTTGTATTCTCCGTTTTCATAAGTGACAATCTTCATTAATTTGAGCAGAAACTTGATATAAAAATTAAGGAACTTAAGGTCTATATATCCAAAAAATTTAACCCCATCAATTTGGCATGTGACATGAATAGATTTGCCAACAAATTAAAGTTCTTAGTTCTCCCAAATCGGAAAATTCGGAAAAAAGATCATCTCCCATTGCCTGGTTCTTTCAATCATGATCCTTTGGTTAGAGTTCATCTGGTGCTAATACATTCATTGGTATGTGTACCGACTGAACTCCAACTGTTAGATCACTGCTAGAAAGACTCCAATGACAGGAGACAATTCAAATCCGGAAAACTACCCTAATAGTCTCAAAAAGGGAAAAAGAACACTGGTTGGCTGCATTTGGCGCCTTCCTGCATGTCTCTCAATGGAACAATGAAATAATTAAATAAATCTTGCTGACAGAGTTATGGTATTCTTTGTTGGGAAGAGGCTATGGATTCTAATTTTTATGCTTTAATGGATAATGACACTTGGGAATTCGGATCTTATGCCTACTCTAAACTAGACTTTTCTATCCCAAAATAACTAAAGTTAATCAACATACTAACCATATGCAGGCCAAACAAAGAATTGAAGGTGCAGTAGTAGAATGTGCAAGAAATGGCAATTACATGGTCATGGTAATATTATTTATTTATTTTTTATGCATAGGATGAATACTTAATTTTATTAAAAGCGATCGAAAAGAAAAATCAAAATATCCCAAAGAATAAAGTAAACTTGGGTATCAAAAAAAAATAGAACTAAGCTCTAACAAAATAGATTACAAAAGAATCACTACAAGAATATGGGCTTATGGCGGCGGTTGTAAACGCCGCGTAGATACTTTAAAGCCGCCAAAACCTACACCAGCGTTTCCTCAAACGCCGCAACATACGTTAAAAGTACGTGGCCATAGAGTTACGGCGTTTGTGGTAAACGCCCGTGTAAGCAATCTATTCCGGCGTTTGTTTACAAAGGCCGTTATAGGATACTAAGCAAATGCCGTTATAGGATACTCAATAGCGGCGTTTGTTACGCAGTGCAACAAAAACGTTTATATCTTACGGCGCTTGAAAGAGACGCCGTTATATTATGCAGACTTGCTTTGAAGAAAAACCATTTGGTGTTTATACCCAAATGGTGGCGTTTACTACAAAACGCCGCCATATGATATTTTTTTCTTAGTATAAAATCCATTTCTATTTCATCATAGATATAACCTGTTTTAGCAAAAATACATTTATATAACCTGTTTTAGTCAAAACCTATTTATTTGTTGCATAAATCACTACTTCAATAGCGGCGTTTGTTACGCAGTGCAACAAAAACGTTTATATCTTACGGCGCTTGAAAGAGACGCCGTTATATTATGCAGACTTGCTTTGAAGAAAAACCATTTGGTGTTTATACCCAAATGGTGGCGTTTACTACAAAACGCCGCCATATGATATTTTTTTCTTAGTATAAAATCCATTTCTATTTCATCATAGATATAACCTGTTTTAGCAAAAATACATTTATATAACCTGTTTTAGTCAAAACCTATTTATTTGTCGCATAAATCACTACTTAATTATCAAAAAAAAAAAAAAAAAAAAAAACAACAAAGAGAAATAACTCATTCATAAGAGAATTTTCAACAATAATTAGAGCAATGTCTCAACAATTTACTTACCCAAAAAAATCTCAAAAATTTCAAGTTTCAAGTTATTCCACCATCAAAGTTCCTCAACTAGAAAGATATGGATTTGCTATCTTAAACAAAACAAAACAAAAATCTAATACCCCATAAGGTTTTAAAGATTACATCAAAGTCAAGAAAAGAAATTTTTTATTACAGAAGTTGAATGGCCATACTAAATCCCATTGCTCCAAGACCAATGCAATCAATTCGCTTTACAGAATTTGATGTGGCGGTAACTACATTTGCTAACTCTTCAGGACTGTAGGACTCTGCATTAGATGCATCTGTAATACTCATTTCAAGTACCGTTTCCAAAACCTGAAAAAGAGTAACACTGGATAAGTATTACATGCTGTCAAATATTTACATTGGTAGCTTGAGTACAAAGTAATCTAAGACCCCCTACTAACAAGAACTGTGATTGATCACTTCCTACAACACTCAACATAATTAGCAAGGCTTATTCACTTTATTATCTAAATTGGACCCCCACCATAGTGTTTGTGTGGTCATGTCTCATCACCATCACCTTGCCCTTGCTCTGGACAGCCATCAAACCCAGCAAGGTCTAGTAATGTCACTCCACAAACACAAGCTGCAGCTAAGTTATTATCACTTCAATTCAATTATCTTCATTTTTGAGTGTTCCCTGCTGTAGCCAGCTGCAAGAATCTCATAATTTGGTCAGAAAATTCAAAACCCACTACCACCGCAGGTCTCTTATGGAGGAGCCCCACCAGTGTGAATCACAGGCCAACAATCACCAGAGACAAATCTTGCTGTCCTAAATCATATTCTTCACAACATTTGCAAAAGACGACAGCACATACACTTAGAAGCAAGGAAAATTTGTCACAGCTTTCGGGGGCCTGGGCAGAGGGGAGTAGGGAACGAAAATGAAAAGGGAAAAAATTGCTGCAAGATCTTAAGATGGCTCGACATCCCCAACCAAAAAACTTTGTCTTTGTAAAATGAATAATGGGCTAGCCACCAACCCATCTTCCACAATCAAGAAAATTGGCAAAAAATAATAATAACAATAATAATTATTATTCTTCACAGTGCTTACCCAACTTTCAAGAGCATATCCCATTCAGGAAATTCTTCTTTGTTGCTAGCACAGAAACGGCAAACTGTTGTTGCCAACTATAATGGGGGAGAGAGAGAGAGAGAGAGAGAGAGAACAAAACATTAGACATGAGTTTCTAGCAATTCAGAGTTCAAAATACCCCTGCAAGTAATCTGAAACAGATTATGTTAAAGCTGTGTTTGGTTACTTGGAGTTAAAACTCTCTACTTGGGACAAAAAATCATTTAATGTCAAATTGTGCACGAGAGTTTTGAAGTCCACTGATTCAGGTATTCTTTTAGTTCTTATTAGTTCCTAAATGTTTGAAACAAGTTGCCCTGGACATGGCTGTTCCAGCTTGGATGTAGTTTGCTGCTAATTTCTTACTTCATATTAGTCTTTCCAATAATGGTCTACCCTACCTCTTTATATGAGCAAGAAGAAACCGATTTTTATTTTAAAATCCCACTATTCCAAATGTTAAGTAGAAGAGGTTGACATATCATTGTGTAGTTATCTCATACTGGAGAAACTCAATTAATGAACACTATTATGAAAGGAGAATAATGAAGGGAAGCCCAGATAACACTATTATCTTACTCAATTTAGAACAATTCTTCATTATGTACAAGACAAAATGCAAACAAATGCTAAAAAGTATACTATGAAAAGAACAATGAATCCATTTGTATGAAAAGAAAACAGACAAGACCTTCAGCCAGCAAATAATACGAATATCTAAGAAAAAAAATCCTAGGCCTAGGCACAATGATGACCGTGAAACTACATTCCAAAGATCCCAAATGTTCTTCCCTTTTACAGTAGGAGTTGATTGGCACCAATATTTAGCATGGGAGCATCTCGGGTCTGGTGAACACACCATGTGTCTTATGCTTTGAAGATTAAACACACAACTAAGTGGTTCCCACCCAACAGATACCAACCAGATGGTTTTCAACAATCTAATCTATACAATATTTTTATGGAGTTTCTTCTAACTTTAATAGGTTTTTTTAACCATCATGCAGATATACTCTGAAAAAGTAGTCTGTATCATCTATTTAAACTGAATCCTGACCTAACTACTTTCCATGAAAAACCTCTAATCAGAAGTTGCATTATGCTGATTCCTGCCAAGGCTGCCATGAGGAATGATTCCTTGGTTGCATTATGCTGATTCCTACAATCAAAAGTTAACCAAATCAATAAGCGGGATGATTTCTATAACCAAGTTAACCAAATCAATAAGCTTTCGTAAATTCCTAAACTTGAGAACCAAGGAATCTGAAAATACTAGAGCTTCTCAGTTTCTATAACCAAATCCAGCAGTAGAGAACGGGATGAATATCAAAGGGGCCTTGGCAACCAACCACTGTAGAATAGAAGCTTGTCCAAAACCAGTCAATAAACTTCAAGCTTCAAGAGGAAATCAATCCTGAGATTAATATTTCAGCCATACCAGGTACTTCTAGCAGATGAGACTCTGAAAAAGGGCATGGCAAATGGTCTCATGTTTTGTAAGCACATTAACATACTGCAACTGTAGATATAGAATTTAGAATTGATGAAATAGAGAACATGAACCAAAATGACAAAATGGCATAATAGCAAATTGGCAAAAAAGGTGTTGAGAGAATGGCAAAAAAAAGATAGAAGGTAGTGAATGGTTATATGAACCAAATGGCAAAAAAAAAAAAAAAAAGAAGTATCAGATCTAATCTTGTCAATAAAATTTCTGCAACCAAGAAATGGGTTCTTCTAAAGCAAAATAGTGAATGGTTAGACGAATAGAGAGACAATGATGGACTTTTCTTACCTGCCCACCATCCATATTCATCTAGACAGTTTGAGTATCTTTTGAAGCATCCAAGTATAACAGAAGATAGAAGCTAATTTAATAACAAGGATTGCATGATGGATGCAATTTAATAACTAATGGAGACTGGCACCTAAAACTGTTAGATAGCTTGGGTCATAAAAGAGAAACATAGAAAGAAACATAGACGCTAAAATCTTAAAAAGTACTCATTCAACCAAATTAACCATACACAGAGAGAACTGGTTCATCTCTTTAGCTGTCAGCCACAGATATCAAGTAAGTTCAAACAAAAAGAAAACAATGTTCATAGCCAATTTGGTTTTGAATGATTGTTCTCAATGTTCTCTTCTCTTGCTTTTTCTTCATTCTCCATTTTGGCCCTGTGCTTTCCAGGTTTCAGGTTGTTGGGATTGAAAATAACTGTTTTGAATGAAGAAGAAAGCTTAAAAAGTACTAATCCAATTAAGATTGGGTGTTGCCAAACTTAAAGGACCCAGTAGTCTAATACCACATCATAGCAATTTCTTTTTTCAAGTTATGCCTTGCCTTTTTGTCTTGGTGGAGACTAACAGTTTTTGGAAAATAAAAATTAGAATACAAAATCTTGTTCTTTTAATGCTTTCTCATCTATCTTCTCCTGAAAAAAATCTGTCTTCTTCTTGAATTTTTTCAGCTCCATATAAATAAAGTTTCCTATTATTCATGCTTCAGTGTAGCCTCCTTTGAAACTCATGTTTAAAAATGGTTGCAGTGCTAGCTCCAAAGTCTAGAATCAGTTCTTATCCTCTGTTTCTTGATTTGTATGAACAGAGAAGGCTGCCACTGTATTGGAACTGAAGCACAAAGATTACTGCTCTGAGTCTGGACTGAAAAGGGATTGGGACAGAACTTCAAAATCGCTTAATTGCTGATGGTATTCAGGTGCATATGATTTTCCTCGGAAAAGAAGTACAAAATGAAATTGGGAGGCTTGGTTCCAGTTGGATTGGTCTTAATTAATGAAGAAATGCACAACTTATATCAAAGCTCATTGACAATAACCCAAGAATAATAAAATAGTTCAAAAAAAAAAAAAAGAATTGCTGGCCCTGGTCAAGTGTCAACTATGCATGAGATAGAGCCTTAATAAGAAGGTAGGTTAAAAATACGTACTATTTGGCCTCTGCAACTGACCACCATTTCCAACCCAATCTACATAACATTATCAAAATTGACCTAGTGGACTGAAAGATGATTTTAGATAAAACTACAAGAAACAATACAAAGATAATACTTGATGCAGAAAACCAAAAGGTGCTACAGAGACCACCCTGACTTTGTACTAAAAACCAGGGCAAACCAAGAGTTTATGGGAATATGGATTTAGAGAATGAATATGTATTTGTAGTTCTCTAACAGAAAAGGGATTTAGAGAATGAACATAACTCAGAAAAGTGTGAAACTTATCAGCAGCAGATTATGGGAAAGAAAAAAAAAACCTTAATCAATTGGGGATGAAGAAGAAAAGAGGATGAAAGAAGATAAGTAATCCCACATGAACTGCAGGGCATCCCACCAGTACCCAACCTTGGAATCACCACGAAGGGTTTCCTGGAATCACTACCAGAGAAACCTACTGAATCATCACAGCAGGGTGCTCTGAATCACCACAAAACCAAAAGTTTGATGCCATATTTCATTACTCAAAATATTTTTATTAAGTCATAGGACTACATACCTTTACAAAGACTCAAAAGCAAGAAACAAAGATTAATCAAATCTAACTTAATTCTTACCAGCACCACTTGCGTTAAGATCCCACAGGCGCAAGACCTTGTCTTTCGCTGCATACACAGAAAAAAAAAGTGAATACCCAACCGGTCCTTGCTAATTCAAACTAGGGTTTGGTTGAGGTTAATGGTGAGAAATATTTGTCCTCACCATCGCCTCTAATAAAAAATTAAACTTGAAGAAAGGGCTAGAGATAGAATGATAGAGAAGGAGTGAGAGAAAGAAGAGAGGAAGAGAGGTTAGCAGTTGTGGAAAGGAGAAAATAAAGGCATTCATACCTGATTGATTCGATGTAGGTAGTCTGCATCGAGCGGAATAGATGACGACTTCGCAATCACAATAGCTACAATAGCCGAAAGAAAACCTAACTGCAAGTACTAGAGTGAATCGGAAATATAACGAAATAACAAAGGGTAGAGCTTGCGCGGGGGAGAGCGGGAAATGAAAACCCTAATACTGCGTTTATGTACAGACGCAGGAATGTGTTTCACCGTAATGCTGCGCTCCCAAAATAAACGCCGTATTATACAGACATAATGGTTGCTTTTTCTGCTAAACGCCGGATCCTAACACTTCAATAGATGCGTTTTCAAACAGAACACTTCAATTTTCTAACAAATATCGTATCTTAACACTTCAATAAAAACAAACGTCGTAACCTGCGTATACATTCCTTATACAGGCACTGAAAAAGACTTCATCATTTTCCGATATCGGACCACTTATCAACTAGATCTTCAAACTTAAAATAAGATGAACAACGACAATGATTCCCCTGCATTGTTAGAGAAGGAGAAACCGATTGTTTGTATGTCAAAATGGGAACCATCGTTTATATATCATATTGAAATTATAAAATGGTAATAAGTTGTTAACTAAATGCAAAAAATATTAAAACCCATTTAGTGTTTTTAATGGTTTTATAATTTCAAACCGATGAAGGTATTAATTGGTAAAGAAGATAGTCAAAGGGTATGCTCATAGGACTGGTAGGGATAAGAACAAGGTGAAGCACAAGAGTAACTTGATGATACATCCATTTGGATTTTGGAAGATCTTTAAAAGCCATTAGAGCTACAGTATCAAGCTTGAAGTGATGGTGCTAGAGAGGAAGGAACTCAGGAGAGGAGAGAGCTCAGGAGAGGAGGCAGCCAATGCAAGGAGCTTTACTTGTGTCGCTGCGAGCAAAGAGTGGCTGGGAGGGAGAGAGGATGCGTGAGTTTGTGACTGCATTCGGAAAACGCCGCATGGTTTCCATCAATAGCTATGCTTAATAGGGAAAGCCGCGGTAGACTCCACCAATAGCGGCGTTTTTCCATAGACTCATATTCTTTTAGTGAATCAAAGAACGAATATCTTATATACATTCAAATTGGATATGTAAATCCCATGAAATGATAACTTTTTTTTTTCAAATGTTACATAGCCAAAAATCCCCATTTTTTTAAGTTTTATTCACCAAAAGAACAAACCCAGGTATTTAAAAGAACAAAGCAAACATGGATATCCAAAAGAACAGAACTAGACTCAAACAAAATAGATTACAAAAGAATCAAAGAACGAATATCTTATACACATTCAAATTGGATACGTAAATCCTGTGCAAAATGATTACTTTTTTCTCTTCAAATGTTCCGTAACCAAGAGTCTTTAGGAAAAAAAAAACAGAAACAAAAAAGAAGGGGTCTTATTCAAACCACCCCCACCCCCACCCCCCCTGCCTCTTTTCTTTTCCATGACATTTATGGCCCTACTACATTTGACAATATCTGAGACCATAGATCAATATAGCAATCCAGCTTATTTGTAGTCTATGAGAGAATGAGATTAAGCCATTTTGGTCAATCAACTCGGTGTTTGTGCTGAACAGTTGCTCCAAATCACGACCAAACACACAAGTTGTGAGGGGGAAGGGCAGAGCTAAGCAAGCGAACAAAATTCAACCTAGGCATAGAAAAAGTCCCATGGGGAAGATAGAAGGGGAGTCCCATTGGGAAGATCCACACACACACACACACACAAAGAAGTATCTTTGCAATGAAAAATACTTGCTTCTTCATGATCTATATGAAATTGCAGTATTACATAAACTCCTTTCGGAGAAAACATACAAAAAACAATAGAAAGGAGAAGAATACAAACAACTTCTGAACTTCCTACCAAAAGGAAAAAAAAAATTTACAGACAGCTCCTCTGTAATAACAGCGCCCAAATACATCAAAAGTATTGCAATTTTAATGGTATAAACAACCACACAGGAGCCACTAAAAACAGGAAGGGAAAACACAGATACGGAACATGGAGATGAAAATTCCTCCCTCTTTGGCCACTAAAACAAGAGAAGGAAATACCTCTCCAATCCATATCCTGCCAGTAATAAGACCAGTAAAAAAAATCCAAGTAATAACTCTGGTATATATGAAACTTCTTGGTCTTCACTTTTCAGTCATTCCTCCTTACGAAGATAATCTTAGGACTTAGAAGAAGCTGAAGAACACAGTTTTTCATCGTTGGCTTTGGATCATTCTCTGAACCTGGCTGAAGTTTTATCTGCAATCCAGATGTGGATACAACAATTAAAGAAGAAACTTTCTGTTAACAGTAGTAGCCAAATAAGTAGTCTTCTTCCCACCATGCAATATTACTTTCCATCATCAACTATTTAATCGTCACAAAAACAAAATATGTCAACAAAGTACTGTCACCATATAATTTTTTTGTAAGATTTGTAAGTGACAGGAAAAATCATGCTGATGCAAAATAAAATCTGTAAAGAAGGCGTATTTCTTGCAGGACCCACATAACACTGTAAGAGTGGCAAAAGTTTGAATAGAATAGTTGCATCGGCTGGATCATGCAACCTTTGTTTTGGGTTACTATTTTTCTACTAAATCTGCGCATATGAGTGTTCTTCATTTTTTGCGTTTAATAATGGGAAAATATTAGAATCTAATAAGCTAATATTATCTTGGGTTTTTTTTATTCTGCTTTCATGTTTTATTAATGTTTATAATCTGTAAGCCTGTATTGATTATTTTTTTACCAAAATAAAAAATAATAAAGCCTGTATTGATTATTGAGCTATTTGTATACCAATTGTGGGGATCAAACTTCTTTCATTTTGATGATTTGGATGTCATTTGAAACGTTTATTGAGTTACATTCCCAACAATATCAATAACAGAATCCCAAGTTAATTTGAGAAATTGTATGATGAGATTTTTTATCTTTTAGTCTTTGTTAGTTTGGATATCATATGGAGTAACTGTGGTTCTTAAGCTAGGGGTTCTCCCACCTAATAGGCTTGGTCTTTTAGGTTAAACTCTCCTTTGGGTTTGAGTTATAACATTTGGTGTTTTCATTGAAAGGCTAGCGCCGCAGAAGAGGTGATCTAGAAAAGGAGTGACCTAGGAAGAGGCTACTTAGTGAAGCAGAGTGAAAGCGGTCCAGCTGAGTGGGCAATCTAGAGTGGATCACTGTGTGCGTCAGCTTTAAAAAGGGTGGCAATGTTATGATCCACATGGAGATCCCATATGGAGAGAATTGCTTGGGACGTAATAACTCAAATATTCTAATACCGTATACCCCATTTTTTTTACGTCCCAGTGTACGAGGCTCCTGCTACTGTACGCAGCCTTACCTCCACAACTTTGAGAGGCTATTTCTGTGTTTTGAACCCGTGACCACCAGGTTATAATATGACAACCTTACCATCACTCCAAGGCTCATCCTCTAATATTGTATGCCACATATGGACCTAAAATTTGGGTCTTATAATTGGGTGCAATGCTAATAAAAGAAAAAGAAAAAATTACATCTAACCCCCAAAAACTATGTCAAATTCGATCTACTACCCAATGGTTTCCAGATATTCTAACCGGTCCCATTTAACTAACATAATGGACTGAATATATGAGTAGACATTTCTATCATTTCTATTTCAAACTTTAAAACATTAAAATGAGATAAAGTTACTAATTTGTCCTTTCTTTAAAACATTAAAATGAAACTTTAAAACATTAAAATAAAACATTGAGTTATGGGAATAGTTAAGAATTTCGGCCGGAATATTTCAGATTTTAGCTAACCCGAAACAATACTGGGTATCAACCATAGTTTCAAATTTCGGCCGAAATTTCTGATTTCGGTCGAAATGTTTCGGTTTTTGGTCTATACGAAACAAGATGTGCTGTCGGTACCAAAAACCAGTAATGGCATCTTCACATTGTTCTATAGCTCTCCTCTGCCTTCTTGTCCTCTGCTTCATCGCTGCATACTCTGTCTCTTCTACTTCCCTCTACTACGACGAGCAGGAATCTCTATATCAAGTGTTGGATTCAATCAACTCTGGCATCGATTGGCGATCTCTCTTCCCTGACGACCTCTGCAACTCAGCTCCTCATGGCATCGTCTGTGACTATTTCTCAAACGAAAACGGTACCATTACGCCTCACATCACAGAGCTCAACTTCGGTTACGTTTCAGATTTCTCTCCTAACCCTCCTTGCACTTTTAATTCCATGCTTTCCCCTCGAGTCTCCTCCTTCATCTATCTCCGCAAGCTTTTCTTCTACAGATGTTTCACAGAAACCCAGGTTTCTTTCCCTGGATTCCTCTCAACCTTGGGTTCTACCTTAAAAGAACTTGTGTTCATCGAAAATCCATCTATGGTCGGGACTCTGACTGGAAAGCTCAGCAATTTTAGGCATCTCAGGAGGTTTATTCTCACCGGAACTAGCATTTCTGGAGAAATCGTGAATTCAGCTCCTTTGGTTTTCCAACAAAAATTGCAGGGAACACCTTCAGCAATGACAGATACTCATCTGTCGGTCGAGCAATCGTGAATTCAGCTGCCAATGACACTTCCACCAAGTACCGATTTCCTTCTACGATCACATCTAGATATTCATAATCTCCAGTTAGAAATCGCCCAATTTTCTCCCATTTCGATTTGCAAAAACCTGCATCAAGACCTCTCTAGCTTAATCGACTCATCAACGGACGTTTCAGACTCGGTAACGAATCCGTTCCGAGAGATTTGATAGCTATTCTCAGGTACAAACCACGGAATTAGAGACTAAACTGGAATTAGGTAGATGCCACTACCACAGAGACTATTTGGGATTGAAATATCTACCTTTCATGGTTCCTCAGATATCTCATGAAGAAGAGAAGTTAGAAGGTGAACCAGGGACTTGAAGCAAGCTGCAGAAGTAAAATAATAGAGGAAGAAGAGATGTGTGACTGTGCAGTAACTGAAGTAACCATAAACAAGTGCTTCTTCATCTTCCTTCAAACAAAACCATTCTCTGCAACTCACCGCCGTTGATTTTAGGTAAAGATGTTTTTTAGTTTGGGGGCATTACGGTCTTTTACCTTTGGAATAAGGGCAATATTGTCCTAATATTTGTAACTAACGGAACTCTACTAACCGGTGGGGTCTCTTTGACTAAAGGTGGAAAAATTTTGGGAGGTAGATGAGACAATTGGAAACTTTTTGGGTGGTAGATGAGACTTTTGAAATTGTTGGGGGTTAGATCGAATTTGACATAGTTTTTGGGGGTTAGATGAAATTTTTTCTAAAAAAAATTTAAAACAAAACCCCATAACTAAGTACTAGCAAAATAAGATCAATTTTGGACAGGGCCGGCACTAGTTTAAAAACTGGATTCATACATCTTCAGACATTCGAGCCCTTTTGATACTGATCAAGCAAGTCCATCTGCCGTATTTACTAATTAATGCAGATTTGCACTTAGGTCTTAAAAAATATCTTCTTAGAACTTCACCTTCGACAATTACTTGAGTTGTCTTTTGTCTTCAATAAACTACCTTATTGCCTCATGAACAATTTTACAAAGAAGACATCGTTATATGTCAAAAACCCACTTCATAATGGCTCATCAAGCATAAAAATTTCCCTCCAGTGCTCTCATCACTTTAACAAGCTGAGTGCGAGCAATCTGCATTTTGGTCCTTACAAACCAATATGTGCAACACAGACTCAATTCTTCCAAGCATTCAATCTTCAGAGTTGTGAATAGCATTTCTATTCATATATGGGAAGAGTCCTGAGCCATGTAACTAAATTTCATGTAGTCTAATTGTTTGCAAAAGGATTTAAAAAGAAGAAAAATAAGACTTCTAAAATTAATAAGGAAAATATGGTAATCATTATAGCACATGTTATCAGAACTGCATTAAAGATTTCCCCAACCTCTTTCATCAATGGACTCCTTACGTATACAAAAGAGTGCAGTTCGTTCCATAAATTCTTACCTCTAAAATCTATTTATGAGATGTTTGGATTTTTCAAAACTCCTTGAACATGTAGAAGGGAATTGCTATTTCCACTCAAATCAAGATATAATTTTTAGTAAAATTTTATTGTGGTCTATTTATTCAAATAACAATTAAGATGAAGCATGATTAGGAACAACGAATCTCTTTATGATAAACACCTTTATTTTGCACTAATGACTTATATTTTAACTAACTCCAAATCATTTGATTTAGTTATAAACTTATCATTTTATTTTGCTTCCAAATCTCTTGCAATTTATATCTACTAGTATCATACTAAATATAGTAAAAAATTAGATAGTTTACATTCTTAAGAACGATGCCAAAATTTCCAACAGCAAAACTCCTATGTTTGTTCTCTCCCTCTTTGCCCCTATTCTCTTTTGATCTCCCGAGTCCTGACCCGGTTCTATGTTGTGATTCCACATGGGAGTAATCCCAATCTAACCGTTCAAACAAACGCCAATAGAATGGATACTGTTTCTGAACCTTTAGTCTTAGGCCGTACTGATCTTCCTCGGTCATCTTTCAGGAATTTCTGCAATTCCTTCTCCACCCAATACCACCCAATAACCCCATCTGTTCTTGAAGCCTGCCCCAATCAGCCATTTTTAACAGCAGACTCTAGTTTCTCTTTGGAAAAAAATTACGAACCAACATTCCCTTTATCAGTTTTCGCTCTTCTGGGCCAGGATCCATTATTTGCAGAATAAGATTTCCCTTACCAGGTTTTAACTTGAAAGAAATAAGACCACCTTAGATTTGCAGGAAATGAAATTAACTACCTCTACTTTTGTTGGTAATTTGGTGCAACTGAATTTCAATCAAGAATGCAACCTGAGCCTGGTCCTATCATATGTACAGTAAAGTTCTCCATTTATTTTATTTATTTTTTTTTGGAAGGAGGGGGAATTTTCCATTGTTATTTGATTTATCTAGCCAAAGACAAAATGTAAATGACTGTTTAGTATAATATAAAAGTATGTTTTACATTTTACCAAAAAAAAAAAAAGAAGTATGTTTTACTGAATGGAGAGGAATACATTTTTCAATGATCTCATAATTCAAATGCCCATTGATGCAACAGCAAACTGCTATGATATGCTTCCAACCAATATCTTGAAATCTGGCCCATCCCTCATCCCATTTTGAGTGGTAGGTAGCAAGCTCATTGGGCAAGCCAATGTTTAATTGAATATATTAAATCCGAATTTACCTAGTTTTACGGATGGTTATTCAAGAAGCTACAAAGAAGAGGAAAAGAGGGGAAGAATTGTAGAAAACCAACTTCAAGGGTAGGGAATCTCCTTAGGAAAGACTGAGAAGACTGAGAAGGCTGAGAGATTTCATTAGTTTTCATCTTCCACTCATACATCTGTTGGTCCTACATATCCTACTTATATCTTCACCACATTCTGTTACCGTAGTTACATTCAATTACAAACTTATTAACCTAACTAATCTTTTCTTTTCTTAAATAGGTAACATTATCATCCGCTTGGTGAGAACCTGCCCCAAGGTTCAAACTAAAATTCAAGAAACATCTGATCAAACAGTTGAAGGTAAAAAAAATTTCTCTTTCTTTCTTCAGGCTGGTATGCAACTGTGCAGCTTTCCCTCTAAACACTTACGCTGAACACTCAAGTTACGTCTATTGGTGCAGCATAGAAGTAACATAGCTTTCCATTATGACCTTTTTCCTCTCTTAAGACTTTACTCCTTTCTTCTTTTGTCAAAGCACCAACCCATCTCATGGATACTCAGAAACAGTCTCTTAATGGCAAAACAGAATCAAAGAAAATTGATAATAAATAGCAAAGAGAGAAAAAATGGGAAATGGAAGAAACGGATTCAAAGGTGGTAGAAGGCAGATGACAAATTGGTAATGACGGCGACCTATCGTGGGTTTCGTTTTGGGATAAAAGGTTACTAGGGACAGTCCGTGTATTGCACGGTAGAGGGGTCATGATTATCATATATTTTTTTTAATCAGAAGAGAAGAAGAAACCAAGTCTAGGGCGGTGGATTTAAAAAAAAAAAAGAATAAAATTGGATTTATTTTGGAATGAAATGGTACAAAGAGCCTTCCAGAGGAAGCCAAACCTTCTGCGTTTTTTTTTTTTTTTTTTGACAAACCAGAGAGGAGGTGGAGGAACCGGAAGGAGGTTCATAAAGAAACTAGAGCTGTAATCGGTGAGCTCACTTGTATTTGTGTTTCTGGAAAACCTTCTCCCAGGAACAAGACGATCCTCTAATCCAACATCTCGGGCAATTTTTGAATCAAAATGCAAAAGATTGAAGTCATGGCTCAGCTTCGAATACTCAAGAACATCCACATCAGAGAAAGGTTTCAGATCTGTGATCTTCCATCTTCTCCGGCACCACCGACAGAGCTGTGAAAGCATCTCATTTCTCTTCCTTTCTGTCTTCCCAAAAGCAATCGTCAAACTCTGTTTTCCCTTTCTCAACCATTTTTCAGTGGCTTTAATCGGAGGGAGCCATGTCGGCATCAAGTGAACCCACGAACTGAGATGATGACCAGTAACCATTGGAGGAGGGGGCCGGCCATGTAGGAGAACCAAAGTTTTGACCAGAATAGCTGGTTTGCAGGTGGTAGTGGGAATCCCCAGAACGAAAAACAGAGCAAAACCTGCCCATACCTGAAATGGGATTGACAGGAGAAGGGGTTGAGAGTCTGCCGGCGAGAGGCGACGGGCAACAACGCTCCCACGAGGTACGATGAGATCAATGCCGCTCCTTAGGACCGTGCCAGAGACATCACTATCACTCCTGCCCATGTCAAGAACATGACCGAGAATCTTGGCCCTGCTAGTTACGTCAAGAACATTATCGCCGATGCCGTTCAGGTTCTCAACTTGGTTGTCTTCCAGGTCGACAATGATGATTTCTAGGTTCGAGAGCTTCTATCCTCTTATGCGTTCCCTGGTGACGATGAATCCATTATTTCCGGTGACAGCAAGCTTAATTGGTACCATATCAGATTCACTTTCTGATTGTGGTTGTATATCTAATAGGGCTTGGGGTTGAGTTTGGGATTGAATGAGTTGTGGCAGGTTGGTGGTCGGATTCAGGGAAAAAGAAGAAATCAGGGGTTGAGATTGGCACTGTGGAGAGGCGAGACTGGGGTGTACAAAAGGAACAAGAAACGACAATGATGTCGCAGGGTTATTTGAAGGTTGCAGAAGATTGATGGTCTGACTGGGTAGGCGAGGGACCAGTCGGTCGAGCTTCGCATCCATGGCATCCAAGAACCGAAAGATTTCCGAGTAAGACTGCCTCTGTGCATCCCTCAACGTCTGAAGGAATCCACTCAATGAAAGCAATGAAAGCATCAAATGTTAGGGATGGTTATTCAAGAAGCTAGAAAGAAGAGGAAAAGAGAGGAAGAATTGCAGAAAACCTACTTCGAAGTTAAAAACCATCAATTGTTGAGTCATTCCACATATGAGTCTATCTCGAAAATAAACCCAATTTTTCATCTGACAAATTGAGCAACAGATACGCAGGCCAAAAATGGATATTAAATATATATTAAAAAAAAACATGATCTCTCAGACCTAATAAAAGAGCAGCTAACACAATTCCATCATCTGCAGACATCATCATTTTCAATTAAAATTTCTCCACCAAAGCATCAAACCATATATTCCAGACTATCCACCGCATATTTGAGCCAGGCTACAGGGACAAGAACTGCTTCCACTCCCGATCAACCCTCCTCCCCAAAAAATCAAGCAGAATCCTCTACAAGTTGGACTTATCAACTAAAGATACAAGCAAAAGCTTATTATAGATGCAGAACAGAGACAAAAATCTCTCTTATAACACCAGATAAAATTATTTAGTAAGGATATTCATCAGTCATATCATTAGACAATTTATAAAAATCCAGATAGACACTCATATATATAGCAGCCAAACCCACATATGTAAACAATTCAGTGCCCTCAGAGATTTATTTCCTCTCTTGTAACTTATTAATATATCCCACTATCTATATAATGAGATTTATTTCCTCTCTTGTAACTCATTAATATATCCCACCAATGAGCCCAGGTGATAACGGATCGTTAAGTACTGAGATCTGCCTGCAATAATAAATGGGAAAAGGTTCCTTCACCAGTGTGGATAAGGAAATAGTCCTATAGCTTGAGATTAAGTTAACATCTTGGAAGATATAAACTTTAATAGAAAAGAATTTAGAATAGAGGAAGACGTGAGGATAAAAAACAATTCTGGTCTATCTTCGGTTCTGTCAATAAGAGTTAACATAGTTTATACTTTATACACAAGAAATAATAGGGAAGGAATAAAAACTAAAAATTATATGATCCAAGATAGTAAATAAAGATTTTAAAAATATTATTGTAGATATTAATAAGAATAGTGATATGGATAATATCCATCAAACTACTTGTGTTAGAAAAAGAGATAACCAAGGCCCAAGTAAGATTAGATGAAAATACTATGAAACAATTATGAGAACACATGATCAATAGATTAATTTCAGGAATTCTTTAGGGCTGTGTTTGATAATTCTCTAGGAGAACAGTTCTTTTGTTCTTCTGTTCTAGAAAAAACAAAAATGTTGTTTAGAACAGCCAAGAACAGAAGAAAAAAAAAAATCTGTTTGGCAAATATGATCTGTTCTTTCGTTCTCAAAGAACGTATTTGATGAAAAGAACATCCCAAAACAAAAATTACAAAACATAGTAAACCATGTTTTTACGTTCTAGAACAGGTTTTAAAAGAACAACCCCTAAAATCATTCCCGATAAAAGCCACTTACCCCCGATAACACCCTATCTTCTTCCTCTACTTTTACAACACTCTTCTTCTTCACTCTATGCAGAGACCCTCCTCTTTTGCATCTCATGGATCTGCAAGGTATGTCTCTCTCTCTCTCTCTCTCAATGGATTATGTTATTGATGTATCGATGGATTTGGAGATGCAACTCACGGATTTTGCCATTTTTTTACAAAATTTAATTTGTGGTTTAGGGTTCGCATCAGTTTCATCTTCTCTCTGACTACTTGATCGTCAATGCAATCGATTAATTCCTCTATCATCTCGTCACTATAATTCTACTTTCTTCCAGGTATGTCTCTCTCCCTTTCCTTCTCTCGCTCTCTCCTTGGCTTTTTGCTTGTTCCGTTCTACTCTGACTAGATTTTATGTTCTAAGAAAAAAAATTCCTAGTTAAATGGCATCTACCCTTATAAGGAGGACGTTTGTGGGACTTCGGTTGATTCGGCCTTCGATTTCTTATACGCAAGTCTCAAATTTGCAGTTCCTTCATCAATGTAATTTGTGACTTTTGTTTCTAGGCATTCGTATACTCTGTTTGAAATTTTCACAGTTCTTTGTAGTATCAAACAACAATAATATGGTTTACGACTTAATATCTTGTATAAGTTCATGCATATAATTCAATAATATAACATACTATTATGCAAATATATAATATATAATAAAATCATAAAACTGATTTAACCACTTACAGTGAAAAATCGGATTAGAAAATAGATGAGTTGAGCCGTGTTCAGAACACTCTCTTTAAGATTGTATTCAACCTTTATGGTGCAGTGGGTTCCTGTGAATCAACCTCCAAGATAAAACAACTCCTTACGGCCCGTCCTAGCATGCACACAAAATCTGGGACCTCGTTAGAAAACCGACGGCTAAGGTCAACAGTCAAGAGTATAGAGTGGGTTCGGTAATATAAAGCAGAACAAGAGTTGAAAGGAAATAGAGGGAGAGATATATGAATTTGTTTTCAAAACTTGAATGAATTGGAATGAGACAACATCCTCAATTTATAGTAGATAAGTGCCTCTCCAAGGATCACTACCAAGGGGTATGGATGTACCTCTTCATATCATAAGGTATAAGTCACCATCCTTCCAAAAGAGTACATATGAATAGATATATGTCCATACCCATATCTATATTCATTTCCATATCCACGTCTATATCCATATCCATATCCAACTCAAAACAAAATTCAAATTAAATTTTCCTCAAAATTAAAACCAAAACTTTGAATTCAATTTTAAAAACTTTTTAAAACTTTATTTGTTTTTTGATATTAAAAACAACGGTCTTTTCATCAATGTAATTTAACTGATGTGGCATTGTTGGTCTGCATACAGTCAGAAAAATGAGGAGAGAGAGAGTATCTGTGCAGGAGAGATAGTGCCTGTGCAGTGGTAGAGATGAAGCAGCCTCATATGTGTGGTCTATAGTGTTCTACTCCATAGAATGTGTGAGATGGCATACAATGAGTTGACTGGGCTTCTACACTAAGTTGGCTGGGCAATGAGAGTTTCGACAGTCAATCAGGTTGTACATGTATGTGACAATGATTTTAGTGTTGAGGCAGTATTGCGCCGTGTTGCAGCATCTTCTGAAGCATGAAAATGAAGAGAGAGAGAGAGAGAGAGAGAGAGAGAGAGAGAGAGAAAGAGAGATCTATTGGTGTTGTAGGTGGGACCCACACAGCTGATGTGATAATTGATGTGGCAGCCAACCACATGGCCAGCCGCCGCAAGGCACAACCATAGGCAAGCAGAGCACCCATGGCCGTTGGCTTTCCCGCAAGCAAAAGCTAGCCTTTCCGCAAGATTTGTTTTGCTGCCATGTGTTCGAGAAAATGCCTAGAAAGAGAAGCAAAAGGCACGATGGAAGGTTTAGAAAGATGCACCTCTCGGCCAAAGGTGCATTCTCAGAGTTTTGTTTTAATAAAAACAGTTACAGAGGTCTTTCCGAGATTTGTGGAGGGCATTTTGGTCAAGTTATAAAAGCCAAGATCCAAGATCGATAGCCAAGAAACAGACACAATGCTCAGATCCACATCTGATGGCCCAAAAAAATGTGGTATGTATATCGGCGGTTGCGTTGTGATTCTCCCGCACGCCTTCTCGTTGGCTGGGTGCAACTTAAAGTAATGAGTCGCGTCGCATGAAGGCTGCTCTTTGATTCGATGTGGCTCACGTACAGTGAGGCATCAACAAAGTTTATCTCATTAAAAAAAAACGTTTTTTCCCTTTTTTTCTCTCTCAAACTTTATTTTTTTTATATAGATTTTGTTATTTTAATTCACTAGAGCTTTATCTCATTAAAAAAAACGTTTTTTTAAATTTTGTGTAGGAGTTAATTTTTTATTTTTAATTTCTATTTTCTTTTGTCCATTATTTCCTCTTTACTAATCTTTGTTTTTCTTGTGTACATCACTCTTTATCGATTTTTGCCATTTCTGTTTTTACTTGCAAATAATTATGAGTACAAGCTTTGCTGGAAAGGGTTATTAAACGATGAACCACAGAGAATCCCACCTTGATTGACAAACCAAATATGATTAAAAAAGAGAAAGAGATTTAATTATTTTTAATGATAGATTACACATAATTAACATTCAACATTTAGTATACAATTAGCAATCGACGATATGGGGATTGAGTTGGGGATCTTTAGAATCCCCGTAAAACCCAATATACAAAACTTCGAGATAAAATCTAAAGAAACATTTTTTTTTTAATGAGATAAACTCTCTTGAATTAAAATAACAAAATGTCAAGAAAAAAAAAAGTTGGAGAGAGAGAAAAGGGAAAAAAACTATTTTTTTAATGAGATAAAAAGAACACCTTTGTTGGGATTGAGAAGAAATTTTTTTTTTTTTTCAACCAAAAAGGGGCTTTCTTCTTTCGAGTTTTTATATATTTAGACGAATTATTATTATCACAATGGTTTTTTATTTTTCTAAATATCACAAGGTATTTGTTTTGTTATGTGAATAGATGATATCATATTGTTACATGGATTTAGAGTAGTGAGCCCGAATGTTCAATGGTTGTGAAAAATATGTGAAAAAAGTATAAGCTAATTTTCATTGGGGTTGAGCAATGTAATGGGGGCATTACAAGTCATGGGAAAAAAGGAGATTCATAAATCCATTCTATGTAGTAAAACTAATCCCATGGATCCTATATCAGACTAGGAATAAAGAAAGTGTATATTTCTGTCTCTATCACTCTCTTTCTTGAAATCAAGACTTCTTTCTCTTTTCTCCAAGTGACAAGTTATATTAGTCCTCCTTATACTCTCGTTTTCCCATTAATTACAAATCTTTCCTACTAATTGGGGAGAGAGAGAGAGAGAGAGAGAGAGAGAGAGAGATTCTGCAGACAATCTTTCACTTTTCTTTTTCATACTCTTTCTTCTTCCCTTGGTGTATGTTCATGCCCTTCTTGTATTTTCAGGCACCCATGCATTGACATGCATCCTCTTGTCGACCTCCCATAGTCCTAATTTTCTTTTCAAAACTTTATTTACAACTTGATCAATTTCTTTTGGACTGAATTTCTCATATTGGATAGGGGTCATGGGCTCTACCTAGTTACAAAATTGTATCCATCCAATATATCATGTGATTTTTACCAAACCAAATAAAAAAAAAAATCATGTGATGATAGAACTTTGAAATCAGCACCCATAAATCCTGCAACTTCAAAATTTAAATACCCATGTTTGTAGTTTTGGCTTTTTTTTTTCATTTTGTTTTTATGTAAAAAATATATACAATATTTTGTCAAAAGCGCTTTTGTTATCAAGATGGTAAACCCGACACATCAATTGTACCCTACAGGTCGTACCTATAACGGACCGAACACTGCCGTTACGTAGTGATATGGCCCTGATGGTGGGGGGTGCTTCGATCTTTCCACTGGCATCGCGAATCAAATTCAATGAATACGAGCGCTCTAGAATTCCACCTTTTGAACTTCTTAATGTTAACTTGTCTAGTTTGATAGGATTAAAATCATAAAAATTGAATAATTAGTATAATTTATACTCCCTCCTAAGTGTTTGTGTTTGATCGACAGGATACCGTCCAACTATGCTAAATAATTGTTCACAAAGTGAGATTCGAGGGCGTGTATCTTCATTCTACTGTAAAATTGGTGTAAGAATCAGTAAATTCTTTTATGAAATAAAAAAGAAGAAAGAATAGTTAAAATTTAAAATCCATGATTTCAGTGGTCTATACCAAAATAATATTTAGAAGAATTAAGTAAACTTACTAGTCAAAATTTCATTTCAATTCAGTTTAGTTATAATATAATTAATTGAAGAGAAAGAAAAAAAAAACTATATTCCATCAAACTTATGGATTACCGTTTACTCCTAACAATGCACAGATTTGCAAACACATGGGAACTAAACAAGGTTAGAAATCATACCTGTAATTCGGATGTTGAGAATTTGCCTAAAAATAAAAGGAATATGTAGCTACTGTTTTGTAGGAATTTCTACCAGTGACTGCGCTAGCTGAGATCAAATAGCAAAGATCCTGATGATCATACCAAAATAAAAACCAATCTATGAATATAATAACCGAGACATAAAATCATATCAGAGCATCACTAGATTGTCAGATCAGGGACAAGAAACGAGATTAAATTAATTTTTGAAAACTGAACCTTATCATATCTTTACCGGAGGTTAGGATGTCATTAGTGAGATTTATATAATAATCAGAATGTAACCAGAGTAAAAAATTATATATAAAATGATATCCAATTAGTCGCCGGAAACTAAACCATATTAAACTGTCACCGGAAATTTTGAAAGGCTTGAAAAAACTGTCGGAGTCGACGGAACTAATCCGACGAAATAACACCGATGTTACCGAAATCCATGAAATCATACAGTTCCAAATGAGAAAGAATTTTATTGACGAGATCACCATTTTTTTAAATGAATTCAGATCTGGCTTCGTTTATAACTAAAGATTAGAAACAATGCTTAGTTCAGATCGCCATATTAACTCAAGTATTGACCAGAAAAAAAAAAAACATATCAAATAAAATAAAAATCAAGTTCAATACTACCACAGTAGAAAGAAAAATCAAACGCAATATTATGAAATCTCTGAACAATTTTAGAAATTCATCATCGGATAGCGAACTTACATGATGATCGGAACCTGATCGCTGCAAACCAGAATAGATCTGAGAAACTACTGTGACAAGAAGAACAAGAATGTAGGTCGTCAGAACCAAATCGCTGAATTAGGCCGCCATATATTGCCGGAACAGATTCAAGAAATACCAAAACCAAACCCTCTTTTCCTGTCTCTCCCACTCTCTCTCCTTTCTTCCCGCTCGTGAAAATGAAAAGTTTCCCCCTACTTCTCGGATCCGCATCATCTCCCTTTGTATGGTCAGTAGGTAAATGTCTAAAATAGCCTCTGTTTTATCTTGACTCTTACTATTTTCTCATTTCTAGATTCTCATTTAGAATTTTCTTATTTTAAGAAAATGAATCCTTCTTTTCACGTCCAACTTGCCATTTTTGCTCATTACTTATTTTATAATGGCTTTCCTAAAGTAGGAATTTTTTTTTTTATAATTTATTAACAACAATATTGACTTGTCATATTACATGAAAATAGGTTCTAATTATTTATCTGAAGATGACTAAGAAAAATTTTACAGTATAATAATATTAAGATTTGATAGACAAGGCAAAAATGTGACGCCTACAAGTTCTCTAATAGATCAGAAAATGAAATAGAAACAATAACAATTGTTTAATCTCTATGTCTTAGATTATTTTTACTCATTATCGTTGTTTAAGTGATAAGTCATATCTTTCGCTGTGATGTGTATGTATGTCTTTAACTCAAACAGGTTCAAATCCATCAAGACTCGTTAATATTATACTTTAAATTTTTATGGTATGAATACAAATAATTACAAAGGAAACAAAAGGGCTTGCCTGCTAACCTTGCTGCTGTGGATACACGGCTTTGTGGGCGTGCTTGCTTGGCCTTGCAGCCATGGCTGCATGCTTTTTGCAGACATGAGCCTCGCTAGTATGTCTACATGATTGATGAAAAAATTAAATCCGGATCACTTACACTTACTATTACTCTTCTAGTACGCTCTTTGGACGACAAGTATCTTATGGAATTAACAGTACTAATTTCCATTAGCTAAATAAATTCTAATTTTTAATTCTTTTTATTTAGTTAATTGATTTGGTGAATTGGCAATCACGTTTTTTAAGATAAGTAAATCTACTAGAAATAAAACTCTAATGATTTTTAAGGTAAATAAATAAATCAATTAGAAATAGAATTCTAACAATTTTTAAAAAGAAAAACAATTAGCAATAAAACTCTAATAAAAAAACTCACGATTTTTTAACTAAACATAGCTTTATCTCATTAAAAAAAAGAAAAAATGTTTTTCCCTTTTCTCTCTCTCCAACTCTCTTTTTTTTTTCTTTAGATTTTGTTATTTTAATTCAACATAGCTTTATCTCATTAAAATAAAAAAAAAATATTTTGCAAGAGATATGTACCCTCTTCAATATTTGAACAATTTTGGTGTTATCTACGTGTAAATAAAATATTTTATGAAATGGAGGTTCATTCCAATCTCTATATTTTTGAAGCGTTCATATTGTAGTGGTCATAAGCCTTCACATGGATCAAATCTCGCAAACTCTATTGAATTAAAATAACAAAATCTAAAAGGGAAAAAAAAAATTTAATGAGATAAAGCTTTGTTGAATTAAAATAACAAAATTTAAAGGAAAATAAAGAGTTGGAAAGAGAGAATGGAAAAAAAATCTTTTTTTTTTCAATGAGATAAAACTCTCTTGAATTAAAAAAAAAAAATGTGAGTTTTATTGCTAATTGTTTTTCTTTTTAAAAATCGTTAGAGTTTTATTTCTAATTGATTTACTTACCTTAAAAATCGTTAGAGTTTTATTCTAATAGATTTACTTACCTTAAAATGCTTGATTTTCAATTTACAAAATCTATTAGCTAAATAAAAGAAATTAAAAAATAAAATTTATTTAGCTAATAGAAGTTAGCACCGTTAACTCCATATGACATACATGTCGTCCAAAGAGCGTACTTTTTACTCTTCTAGTAAGGGCAGGTGATCCGGACTTAAAAAATTGACTAAATATATCTGCATTTTATTTTGTTTAGTCAAATTAACCAACAAATCAAAGTGTTGACCAAAAAAAAATTCATTTTTTTATTAAGATTACCAAATATTTCAGACTTGATCAAACTATCCTTATTCAAATAGAAATTTCTCTACCATGTCCTAAATGACCATAGTGTCCCAATTTTTGAACAATATAAGGCAAGGTTAAATAATCATAGTTTCAATTATTTCACCTAATTTTCATAATTTTATTATTTTTTTACTAAAATTGACCAATATATTGGCCATCTAAAAGAAATAACCTAAGGTCTAGCTTCTTCAAATAGTATTAAAATAGACTGGGGTCGAGGATCAGATCGGGGATTGGCCAGATCCAAAAGATGATTACAAAGAAAAGGGTTAGTTAGGAAAGGGCCAACAAGATAAAAAAAAAAAATTTTTGGATTATTATTATTATTTTGGAATTTCTTGTGTAATCAATCAACTTAGACCTACTCTAAACTACCTTCAAAATTGTACGTCCCAATTGACCTTATTATCACATATTTGAACAATATATATTTTCTGTTTAAAAAAAATAAAAAATACATTTCTTAAATATTAATCAGATGACTTTCAAAATAATATATGTTGAACACCGTTGGCTAATTTACACGGTCACGGTTTTAGTTTTTTTTTTTTTTTTGTACATATTTTTATTTTTTGAATTTTTGATTAATAAATTCTATTTTTTTTAATAATAAAAAAATTATTAATACTTATCTATAATTGTTCAAAATAATATATGTTGAACACCATTGGACAATCTACAGTTCCATGATGTCGATTTTATTTTTGAAAAAAAATTATTATTTTTATGTAATATTCGAAATTAATAATAATATCTAAATAATTTTGTAAAATAGGAAAAAATTAGGAAAAATATTTTGTTTTCTTATAAAATATGAATAAAATTTTGAAAACTAATTTCATGTGTTTTGAGTTGTATTCGCATATTTGAAGCTTTTATGTTCTTGCATTTTAAGTTTTATCATAATAAATATATTGATTTAAGTTTCTTTATTTTATCATCTTATGTAACAGTGCCTAATGAGATATAAATATAATTGTTGCAATGGGGTCTGGTGAGGGAGGTGATATTTGTCATACTGATATGGCATGGCAGTATGGTACTGCCATACTGCCATTGATGATGATAAACGAAAGACCCAATGAAAATTCTATGGGAAGAAGCTTATGTTTAGTGAGATTACCAAACTTATGCAACACTTGAGTTGGACCAATACAGATGTGGTGAAGTGTTTTATGATTCATGTGAAAATTTTCAGGGCCCTAGGCAAACAGATCAAGGGAGGATAGCAGAAAAGGACTGAGAAAGAAAAAAATAGGATGCAATTTGAGGATACATTTCGAGACACAGTGCGTGGTTTGGATGATGATTCTTCAGATGATGATGACATAGATATCACCGGTATAACTAAGACTAAGGCTAGAGATGTGAGACAAGCAACAATGACTAGTAAAGTCACCCTTCAGACAGATCGGGATAGGTTGAAGAGCACTGCCATAAGGGCAAGTGATAGTGGATCATTTCAACAGCCTTGATCACAAACACGGAGTAAGGGGTTGAGTTATATGTTTAGAAGATCACAAAGTACTAGAGCACAATCCCAATCACCACCTGCTAAGATGAGGAATATGTTAAGATCCTACGCCAGGATCCAATGGCTTTTAAGAAGCCTAGAAACAAGCAGAAGAGACTGAAGTCAATGTGAAAAAATACAAAAGAATTTATTGGAGATGCATATGCTAGGTGGTTCATCTTTAATAGTATCCCAGCAAATGTCAGTTCGGGTCCATATTATCAGACCATGTTTGATGCAATTGTTGAGGCTGGTCCTGGGGTTAAAGCCCCCAATGCATATGAAATCATGAATGAGTATTTTCCTAGAATTAAAAAAAAAAAAACTACAACAATGGATGGAAAGGTTAAAGATTAACTAAGATACATATGGGGTGACCATTATGTGTGATGGTTGGACTGGTCCCACTAAAAAATTCATCATCAACTTCATGGTCTAAAGTGATGGAAAGACATTTGCATCTACTGTGACAAAAGATGCTAACTACGTTTATAGATTGCTGCAGACAATAGTGGATGAAATTGGGACTGAAAATGTAGTACAGATTGTAACAGACAATGCAAGCAATTACAAGAAGACAGGAGAAATAATGATAGCTAATATGAACTACAATCTCTTCTAGACTTCATATGCTGCCCATTGCATTGACTTGATGTTAAAGAACATGGGTGAGATCCAGAAAATAAAGCAAGTAGTTGAACAAGCATGTCAGGTGACAATATTTGTATACAACCATGGCTATTATTTGAATTTGCTGAGAGAGAAATGTAAAGGGGACTTGGTCAAACCTAGCATTACTAGATTTGCTACCAACTACATAGCACTGAAGAGCTTTGAGGCAAATATGGTAGGCCTCAAATCGATGTTTGCATCTGAAGAGTGGTTTTACTAGAGAGAGTCCAGCTCTCCTGGTGGGGTTAAGCACAGACTACTATAGCTTCAGATGAATTTTGAAGAATGTTAAAGGATGTAGTAAAAATTCTAGAGCCAGTGGTAAAGGTGCTGAGATTAGTAGATATAGCATTCAAGCCCACTATGTCACATTTATATGCTACCAGGATATGTTGAAGGACAATATTCATGCTATGCTTCCACGTGAAAACAAATATTTTTCAAAGATTGTCAAAGATTGATGGGAATCAGCTGATGCACTCATTGGATAAGGCTGATGAGTATATTTAATAATTTCTTTAATTTAGTTCAACTTAGTACTAAATTTTAATCATGTGACTCATATTTTGTAGCATACTATTTGAACTCTAATTATTAATATTCACATGTGTTTGGGCTCAATTCTGACCTTATCACTGCGGTAAAAGATGTTGTGACAAAATTAGTATACTTGGAGGTGAGTTGTATAGTTTAAGTGCTGAATTATTTAAATATTCCTATATTACAATGACTAATTTTTATAAATTTTCAAATGGGTGTAGATTAAAACGTTCAGAGATCAACTTGGGAGTTTTGGAACTCCCACCGCAGTGATTGGCCGAAAAAGTACAAATACTAGTATGGAATTATGGAAATTAAAATTTTCAAATAACATATCTTGTTTAATATGTATATTAAAATGTATTCTTCTTCTTGTGCAGTTGAGTGGTGATTGTTGTATGACGAACATGCAGCTAAGTTGAGGAGCAATCAGAATCTTATCTCAGACATATTCCACATCTGGGTGTGCGCGAAACTAGAGCACCTTCTCCCTTATCCATTCAAAGAGGCAAAATAGATTGGACTCTGAATGGCTCAATGACTTAGTGTATGTCCATTATAACATGAAACTGAGGGTACAACGCATGACCCATGAACAAAAAAATGATCGAGCTCGCCGACGTCTTATATCTATCTTCAGATGAGAAGGATCCCTATGTGGAGTGGGTGCAAGATAGAGCAGTAACAATACTGGATGAGTCTGGTGAGAGGCCCAACCCCACTGTGGCTACTCCGATAATTGCTAATGTAGAGCGGTTTCTGTCATCGGATGAGGGTCATGTACCCATATAGTCTCATCAACCATTTGACCACCCCAGCCTGTAGTGACATAGGCGGTGATGATACAATTGATGAGAGTGGCTGGTCAGCTTCTGATAATGGTGGTGGGGGTGATGGTGATGATGGTGATGGTGGTGGTGGTGATGGTGGTGGTGGTATGTGGTGCCTCATATGATCCTAGATCGACTGTACCCATTATTAGATGGACCGACAAGAATCAGTATACATATGTTATACAGGATACAGACCATGATGGGTACACATCTTCATCACAGTCTACAATTGGGTATACGGGTAGGTCTCATCAACGGCAATGCCCTTTGCAATTAGTGGAAGAAAACAACGATCGTTTCATTGACATCGTTTATGATCCTAATATTATGTCTGATGTTGATATTGGTAGCATGTCACAAGCTTTAGAGGACTGAGCATTGAGGGTAGCAATGGACAGGAGCAGGGGCAGTTGAGTGCCAGATTTGGCACCACTTCGGCTTACAGTTCTTATTCCAATGATGATTACTGCATGCTTCTCGGTGCACATGATTATTCTGCTGATGCTAGTAATGCTACTTCACAGACTGGCTCCAATTTTATGGACAGTCTCTTCTCATTTTCGACTTCGCAAAGAGCCACGTCCCACCCCCCACCAACTAGTGTACGCTCAGTTTACTCCACATTATAGAGAATTGTATTTAAGGATAGGTATCTTTAGAAACTTTCTGGATACCATGTTTAACAGATATGTGAACGATTACCAGACCTACTTTAGCTAGAGGATGTCGTAGCAGGACTTTGTTTATCAAACCGAGATATATTATCTTCAGCAAAGTCAATCTGACCAGATGGAACCTGCATGCCACTCTACATATGATTAAACATTAGGATGGACTAATGGGAAGTTATTTTTCATTTTGAGTATTTTCGACTTTGAGATTATGAGCACTTGTGAGTTGTGTCATTATATGGGATTTATGATTTATAAATGTATGATTTTCCCAATTCTCATAATGTGATTAGTTTTTATGCTTCAAATGTGTTTATATATATTAAATTAGTATTTTCCTGCAGTATATAACCTTAAAATGACCTTATAACATAAAAAACAGGCATAAAACCATTAAAAAAAATGCCGAAACTCCCATTTTTATTCTTGGGGGTTTCAGCAGGTTCTCGCCGAGATCTTGGTTTCCTAAAGGGTCGAAACACCCTCGAGAACCGAGACAGGCTACTGAAATCAACAAACAAGCAAGCCTTTTCAACTATGTTTTATTAGGAAAATATATAGTTCAGATCTGGACCTATGGTGCAGCCAATCTGATCTTTGATTCCTAATCTAAAATCTTAGTTGCCTGACTGCATCACATCTATTCACCATGAAAAATATATAGGACGACAATAGAATGTCAATAATGCAATTAAAACAAAGAATATAGAAAACATGCATAAACTTCCAATCATAAGGAAACAAACAGAAAAATCCATTATGATTATTTGAAGGAGTAGTGCAAGATGCAGACAGCGGAAGGTTAAAAGGAAGCCTCTGGTATTGTTAAATATGGAGCTTTGGGAGAATCATGGGATGTTAATATGAAATGTCAATGCTAAAGCTTATTATTGCAAAATATAGACAACACTAACATTGAAACAATATCTTAACATGTAATCTGCTGTGCATTAAAAAGCACATCATTGCAATAACCTCTTGTGCATACAAGAAACAGGTATATACAATATGTAAATAAGGGTTTGGAAGGTTAAAAGGAAGCCTCTAGTTTTTTGGATTGGAGTTAAGCCATAAATTGGGGTTTGGAAGCTCAAACTTCAAAGAAAGTAAGAAAGACATTGAAGGCACACATTGAGCTTTAGTTGGCTCTCATTCTGGCACGCATTCTGAGCATCATCTAGAAGATCATTTTGCAGCTATGCATTTGAGGTTTTCAGATCTGTGCTCTGATGTTGCATATCTACCTGCTAAGAGGTATATTCTAACTGAGCTTTATTTTTGTATTTGGCTTCTAAGAGCTTTATTTATTTGGGTGTTATTCCCTGTTGTATGGGTTTTGAGTGCTCCTTGAAAACTCGCAAACGAGGTTTTATAGTGGTGATCCTGAAAACCACTTGGGTTCTAAGTGATCCCGTAAAACTCGCATTGTACTGGTTTGATCTACACTGGAAAGAGATTTTGATAATGGATTGCAAATTCGGCTTGGACAGTGGAGGATGTAGGTAGTGAACACTACTGGACCACCATAAATATTGTGTGCCAATCTTATTTCTGTGATTGCTTTATTTGTGGATTACCAATCATTTGCCATTGAGATTTAAGCTTGGGCTGAAGAGGTCAGTCACAATGGGAGATAGTATTATAGCTGTAGGAAGTGGTGATCTCCTTCTATCTCTTTCTCTCTCTCTATCTCTTTCTCTCTCCCCCTATTTCTTTCCCGACTGTTCCTGTTCTCCCTATTTCGATTGGTCTTTCAAACTCTAATTTTCTGCCATGTTATTGGAGCTTCTTCACTGAAATGTGAGTTGATTTAGTGTTAAAAAAAAAATTCTAGGGCCTGAGTTCATCTTTATCTCAAATTGTAAGCGGGTAATTAAGCTGAATCTATTTAGTAAATTAAAATATCACGTTTTATTTTTTTAATTTTTTAATATATTTTTAAAATTAAATTTGATTAAATAATTTTGATAAAATCTCTTTTAAGTCAATCTAAAAGTATAATAGTTCAAAAAATATTAGTTATGATGGATATTATCACCAAATTGAATGGGAGAGATTATTTTCAAAAGCAAAGGAGGTGGCAGACAGGATCCGCATCCTTCCAATCTTCCCCCCCCCCGGCTCCCCCGGCTTCCCTGGAAGAAAAAAGCTGCTTCCTCTTTATTCCCTTAATTCTCACTCTCTCTCTCTCTCTCTCCCTCTCTCTCTCTCCCCCTCCTCTTTTCTATCGATCCCCTGTTTTCCCCTTATCTGTTTGGCTGTTGCAGGTGTGAGAATAATAAGATTTCTGATACAGGCTAGTATCATTCCTATATTCCATTAATAGTGTAATCCAATTTCTGATCTGTAATCTGAATCTGGTACTCTGTTGTTGTTCGGTAGTCTTATTTACTTCCCACCCGATTTCAAAACTGAAAACCAGCCAGTCTTCAACTCTGTTATTAAGTCAGACTTGTATTCTGTCATTTCTTCTACTCTTGTGGTTTGTTATGAATCTGTTTTATGTTATCATCAACTCCTCTCCAAAACTATACCTTAATAATATCTGTGGTTCCATAACCACTTCAGAATCCACATATTCTCCAACAGAGAATTTTTGGACACCAGCCTGCATTATCTCCTCTTTTTCCTTCCCTTATTTTCTCTTCAACATCTTCTTCTTGGCTATTTTCTCTATTGCATTCTCTCACTCACTTCAACACCCATCCACGGCCATCTCCTCTCCACCTTTCCCTTCGATATTTTAACAAACCTATCTTGATCTGAAACTTTAGATATCAAAACGTAATATTGATCACCATCCAATCTGGTCATTAGACTCAGATATAAAACATTTGATCTCAGCCATGAGATTAGGATCACACCAGTCCTCTCATATATATCATATATATATATATGAGAACATGTATGAACATGTCTAACATGAGATAGTAACAACAGTAAGGGTAGCTCAATTCAACTGAACTAAGCCTTATAGCAACTAAATGGTGGAAATGACTGTACATTACAAATGTCCTACATAAAAAATAAAAAATTAAGGGAAAATTTCACGTACTATCTAAATATTTTCAACAAAATCACCTACGATCCAAGATTTCTGAAAACATCAACTATCTCCCAAAATTCTCAAATGTTAATCTATTAACTGATGGAAGAGAATTGAAATGGTGTTTATATCCTTCTCATTTTAAACTGAGAAACATCACCTACCACCCCACTGAGGGAAGAGAGTTGAAATGGTGTTTATACCCTTCTCATTTTAAACTGAGAAACATCACTTACCACCCCACTGGTTCCTTCTCCGGCAACATCCTACCTGTTAACCTTCGTATTGTAATTGTTGGTAAATTGGGCTAATTGGGCCAAGTTTGATGAGAGACAATGTTTGTGGGCCCCACTGATGATATGGCAGTATTACGCAATGTTGGGCACCTCATACAGCATGAAGAATGAAGGGAGTCTGTAGAGAAAGATTGTAGAGGGAAAAAGAAGAGAGAGAAACTAAAAAAAGAGAGAGGAGAGACTATGGGTGGGATCCATGGGTGTGGTGGCAAGGTGACATATAAACTTAAAATACATATATTCTAAACAAAGATTCAAAGTGTTACATGTTCTATCAAAAAATAAAAATAAAAACGTGTTACATGTCTGTTATATATGGGAAACATGCTACTTTCCTGTTGTGTAGTTTAATATATATATATATATATATATATATTGCTAACAGACTTATGGTATTCTTTGTTGGCAAGAGGCTATGGATTCTAAATTTCTAAATTTTATGCTTTAATGGACATTGACACGGAATTGAGATCTTATGCCTACTCCAAACTAAACTTTTATATCCCAACATACTAACCATATGCAGGCCAAACAAAGCATCGAAGGTGCAGTAGTAGAATGTACAAGAAAATGGCAATTACATGCTCATGGTAATTTTATTTATTTATTTATTTATTATGAGTATGGTGAGTACTTAATTTTATTAACAGAGTAATAGAAAGTACAAATCTAGGTATCCGAAAGAACAAATTAAACTTAGGTATCAAAAAGAATAAAACTAGACTTAAACAAAATCGATTACAAAAGAATCGGAGAACGAATATCTTATACACATTAAAATTGGATAAGTAATTCCCATGTAATGATAACCTTTTTTTTTTTTTTCCTAACGTAGCCAAAAGTTTTCTTTCTTTTTTTTTGGGTCAATCTAACTCACCAACAGAACAAACCCAGGTATTTAAAAAAACAAAACAAACCTAGGTATCCAAAAGTACTGAACTAGGATCAAACAAAATAGATTACAAATGAATCAAAGAACGAATATCCTATACACATTAAAATTGGATACGTAAATCCTATGGAAAAATGGTAACTTTTTTCTCTTCAATGTTACATAACCAAAAGTTTTTTCTAAAAATATGAAAAAAAAACAAAAAACAAAAACAAAAACAGAACAAAAAAGGGGTCTTCTCTTTTTCAAGACATTTTTGGCCGTACTACATTTGACAACAGACATCTACGACCATAGATCAATGTAGCAATCCAGCTTATTTGTAGTCTATGAGAGAATGATATTAAGCCATTTTGGTCAATCAACTCAGTGTTTGTGCTGGACAGTTGCTCCAAATCACGACCAAACACACAATTTGTGAGGGGGAAGGGTAGAGCTAAGCAAGCGAACAAAATTCAACCTGGACATAGAACAGGTTGGTGAGCTGCCAATTGAGTTCAGGCAACCTTCGGATCGTGGGTTCAACTATCCTGTCATTCTTCTCCCTCTGTAGTTATACTCAAAGTCCCATTGGGAAGATAGATGGGGAGAACAACACCACCACCACAAACCCCCCCCCAAAAAAAAAAAAAAAAAAAAAATGAAGCATCTTTGCAATGAAAAATACTTTCTTCTTCATGATCTATATGAAATTGCAGTATTACATAAAACTCCTTTTGGAGAAAACATACAAAAAGCAATAGAAAGGAGAAGAATACAAACAACGTCTGAACTTCCTTTCAAAAGGGAAAAAAAAAAGATACAGACAGCTCCTCTGCAATAACAGCTCCCAAATACATCAAAAGTATTGCAATTTTGATGGTACAAACAACCACACAGGAGCCACTAAAAACAGGAAGGAAAAACACAGGTACGGAACATGGAGATGAAAATTCCTCCCTCTTTGGCCACTAAAACAAGAGGAGGAAATACCTCTCCAATCCATATCCTGGCACTAAGACCAGTAAAAAAACAAAATCCAAGTAATAACTTTGGCATATATGAAACTTCTTGGTCTTCACTTTTCAGTCATTCCTCCTTACGAAGATAATCTTAGGACTTGGAAGAAGCGGAAGAACACAGTTTTTCATCATTGGCTCTGCATCATTCTCTGAACCTGGCTGAAGTTTTATCTGCAAATCCAGATGTGGATACAACAATTAGAGAAGAAACTTTCTGTTAATAGTAGCCAAACTAGCTTCACATGCCTTTATATTTCTATAATAAGTAGTCTTCTTCCCACCATGCAATATTACTTTCCATCATCAATTATTTAATCATCACAAAAACAAAATATGTCAACAAAGTACTATCAGCATATATTTTTTTTGTGTAAGATTTGTAAGTAGCAGGAAAAATCATGCTGATGCAAAATAGAAACTGTAAAGAAGGCGTATTTCTTGCAGGACCCACACAACACTGTAAGAGTGGCAAAAGTCTGTATGGAATAGTTGCATCGGCTGGGCCATGCAACCTTTGTTTTGAATTACTATTTTTCTACTAAATCTGCGCATATGAGTGTTCTTCATTTTTTGGGTTTAATAATAGGAAAAGATTAGAATCTAATAAGCTAATATTATCTTGGGTGTTTTTTTATTCTGCTTTCATGTTTTTTTTTTTTTTTTTTTGGAAGCCTGTATTGATTATTGGGTTATATGTATACCAATTGTGGGGATCAAAATTCTTCCATTTTCATGATTTGGATGTCATTTGAAACGGTTACCGAGTTACATTCCCAACAATATCAATAACAGAATCCCAAGTTAATTTGAGAAATTGTATGATGAGATTTTTATTTTTTAGTCTTTGTTAGATTGGAATCCAGAGCATATATATGTAATCATTGAACTTTCAACTCACGATTATAAATGGAATGTTTTCCCAATTCCCTGGAGAATGCTTCTCCATTTGTCTGATTGCTTGCAAACTCTGTGTGATCGTACTTTGATTATTTTCTGCCCCTTACACCTTATTTATAGTCAATTGGTTTTTAAAGTTTCAGTTATTGACTCCTTGCACCAAAAAAAAAATAATAATAAATAATCAGCCTTCTTCTTTATAGATCCCTACTTTATTCCATTGTTTTCACAATTACAGTTACTAACAGGCCTTCTTCCCTCCTAAACTCCCAACTCCTATCATTGTTTTTGCAAGTTACTGATACTGACAGGTGCACCTAAGGCATGTGCTTTGTGGCAAGAGCAGGAGGTGCATCCATTGCATCTCTGCACTACTCCATAAAAACGTGCATTTGTGTCTTCTATAGTAGGGCTTCTCAAATTAAGAGCTCAGTTTGTTTGAGCATTGGATGCCTAAAAGCTTGCTCTAGTTGACGAATAGAGCCTGCTTTGCGATACATTGGCCATGTGTTGTAGAACCTAAACTTTATTGCATGAACGTCATGTTGCTGACTGGAGTGTAATTTGGTATGGTAATGCAAGGTTATAGTCATATCATGTTAATGGTCATAGAAAATATCAAATTCTCTGTGATTTAGGTGTACCATACATTATATAAACTTCCAAGAACTGCATCTAGTCCATGCCCTATTTTGCACCTGAGGTGCTAAGAGGCCTGTGAGCCTAACATGCAACAATCTCCTTGATAGCACTGATGCAAGTTCCATATGAAAATAGTTCCTTTAATTTGAAAAAAAAAAACCCTTGGCTCTAGCGAGTTTGCTACAATTTGATCAAAGATTTGTCCTTGGCTGTTCTACATCACATGATTTATCTACAAATCACCATGAAAAAGACGACAGCAAAAGAGAAAGGATGCTACATAAAAATTTGGCGGTCAACCACCTGCTATCACTTTAATATTTACATAAAATTAATTTAGGAAAAATTACTCGAACCTCCCCTTGACATTTCACTTACTACACGGACCTCCCTTGGCACTTATTGACTTACACGTACCTCCCTCATAAAGTGAAACTTATAGCACTTTAGTCCACTCCAGTAGGAAATGGACAGTAATTGCTGATGTAAACATACCTTATTTTTTTAAATACCAAAATAGCCTTATCCTATTGAATTGCCCTTTTACCCCTAATAGTGTTTAAGACAACTCATGATGTTTTTTTTGAAGGACACCCTTTCCTGCACCAACATCATCGTATTCCTCTAGAAGAAAAGCAAGAAATTTGATTTATGTATCTTCTTTCTCGAAGGGAAGCTTTCTGAAAGCGATCGAACTAGGAATGACCGGAAATTTTGGATTTATCGGGAATTTACGGGGAAAAGAAAAAGGATGTGTATCGCTAGATTCCAGTGAGCGATAAGCAGAGCAAGATAAAGAGAAGGATTAGTTCATGAAATACGTTGAGCACAAGGAAGAAGATCAGGAACAGAACCGAGTACACTGGTTTCTGCCAACTGCGAACCAACTCCAGCCATTTCCCCAATGCGATTATGCTCGATAGAACCGAAACAAGGTGGAAGAAGTTGGCCTTGCTGCGTCTCATGCTCCACATATGAGAATCATGGTCGAGCATATACTTGACCACTTCCCTTCCAAGCGGTGCCTCCGCCCTGCTCAACCGGGCTGCCACCACATTCATTGCCTGATACCTCAAGCTCTCCAACTGGTTCCCCAAAAATGGCCGGACCTAATGCATATTGGGAAGCGGCAGCAAAGTGTACATATGTGGAGCACGTTAGCCATGTTAGTGTAAGTGAACTTGAGAGCTAATTGTAGCTCCCCCATCTTCTTCACCAGTTCACCCTCGACATATGCAGTATCTAAAGAGGATACGCATGCGTATAAACCCAATCAGATTCCAGTGTAGCCAGACGGATTCTGACTTTTTCAATACAAGAGTCCTTTGCTCCGACGCCGATGCCGGCAGATTCGCTTGTGTGAGAATTGTCGACGACACGAATGGTGATTATAGTACAAGGGTCAAAAACTTCCCATGTGCACTGCTCGTTCCACTTTGGCACAAAACTGTTAACCATAGTACGTGTGCAAACCCATTTTTTACCATATTTCGCAACACAGTACGCATCAGTGGAACCTCCTTTACCTTCCTTGATCTTCACCCACATGAGCCGAGTAGCTCCCAAGATTCCCATCTCAAGAACACCAATGTGGGGCTTGTACAGCTGCTTCGCCGTCGACCGTACATCACAGCTATACATGGTCGATTCGTCCAGGACATGGTAGAAACTGTCGAAAGAGAGACGAAGATGGAACCGTGAACCAAACCTGGTCACCACTTTTGGTTCTGCCAAGCCCATTGTAAAGTGTGTCGAGGGTGAACCATTTGGATACCGCCAGTTTGTCATTGGTCCAGTGTTCAATTGCTGTAACAGGGATCAAAATGCAACCCAGAACTTCATCACGGCATGGTCCGAATCGGTCTTCCATGAAAACATTAGGTAGTCTTCGAAGGGTTCGGCGACGACAAACATCATGTCTTAGTTCCAAATGGGTTCAAGAAGCTCCAGTTCAGCATGGCTGAAGCGACTCTGGTTTTCAATACCTGGTTTCCGACTTGGGCTTTCGCTCAAAGCTTTGGAAACCTTGCCATTGTTGAGCTTTTTCTTGCTTGGAATGATGTCCTGTGCTTCAATGATGGTTACACGGAGATACCAGAGCTTAGGTGAGAGATAAGCCTTGGAAACTCTCGATCGCCCTTAGACTTTAGGAGTTAATTTTGGTTAAATAAGACGTGAATTCACTCCTCTAAACAGAGGGTATTTTGGTCAGTAGAAAGTTTTAAGTTAACCCTATTAGTTTTAGGGAGGTACATGCAAGTCAATAAGTGTCAAGGGAGGTCCGTGTACTAAACAAAATGTCAAGGGGAGGTCCGAGTAATTTTCCCATTAATTTATTGTATGTTCCTTGTTTTCAGCTATTAGACAATTACTTGTGTAACAGTCATACACTATTCATATCACCAAATTTCAGCTTCATAATTCTCACACTAGGATTCAGTGTCAAGCCCATATCACATAAGATTGGCCATTGAACAAATTAACTACAGGTCTACATGTATACATGGTCTCCACTCTCCAGATGCATGTTGTTACAAAAACAACTATGACATGCAATTCCAATGAAAGTACACCAATTCTGTAGCTCACCAGACAACAAGACGATTCAGGTAATGAACAAACAAGTCCAGGGGACAAACCTCATACTGTTCAAGCAAAGATGCAAATAACATCATAATTCCCAGTATTGCAATTTTCTGCCCAACACATGCTCGTGTCCCAGAGCCAAAAGGAAGAAATGCTGAATTTGCATTTGGGTCATTTAACACAAATGGGCTATTTGCTGCATTAAGTTTCTCTTCAACACCTGGAAATACAAAATACCTAGAATGGTTATGCATGGATCATTGAGGCTCTAATTGGTTTCAAGTGGAATTAAAGGCAAGGAAACTGAAATTTTTTAACTTAAAAAAAAAAAAAAAAAAAAAATCTGTAATCATTACATCACATGCTATGCTATCACATGACTAAGTAACTAATTCCAAATCATTCCATATTTGATTATTAACTTACACTTTACTTTGAATCCAAATCCCTTGCATTTAAAAAGATAACATAAAAATTCCATCTAAAAAAAGGTATCATTACTAAACATGGAGTTTCAAATAGTTTATACACTCATGTTAAGTAATGACCATAAAAATTTCTTTATTAGGTTTTAAAAATTTCACATCCATTCCCTCTAATTTCCCTTGCAACCAAACTGAACCGAAGCAAAAAAATAGCAGAAAATTGTCAGGAAAAACAAGTAGAAGAATAATTTAAAATGATAGTAAAAGAATGCCATAATCTGTTTTCTACAACTTTATATAGGCCACGGTAGGATCTAAAATCCACTTATCGCCTTAAATAAAGATCAAAATAACTTCACAAACTCCAACTAATTAGAGGCAATACAATAATTTCAAATATAAGTAAAACTGGGCCTCAAATTGGAATAAAATTAAGACAAAAACAAATCTGATGGAAGAACTTAGATACCCTCTATTAAACGGCCCACGAGATAGGGACTACTGAACAGTATACACGGTGGGAATTGTGAGCATAGTTGTCAAGGCGCCAAGGCAAGCTTAGGCGTTGGAGGCCTGACAGGGTGCCTAGGCGACCAAGGGGTCCAATTTTCCAAGGCGATACAAGGCCTCCTGGGCGCCTAGGCGACGCCTTGACAACTATGACTATGAGGAGTCTTCATCGTGTAGGACTGCTTGGTTATGCTGCTGAGTTGGAAAAGGACTTTACAGTCCTTGGTTACTGAGTTTAAGAACTCTATAATCCTTATTGCTGAGTTGGAATAGGACTCTACGGTCCTCTTGTGATTACAGTTCTATGCAGTCCTATTGTAATTAAATCTTCTATTAGTATATGGAATCCTAATTAATTTATTAGTTTGCTTTATTAGTTACATTTACCAATTAAACTTGTTAGTTTCCTTTTTCCTATTTGGAGTTTACTTTGTATTTAGTTTGTAACTAAAACTCTGACTTGTAGAGTCCTAGATCCTATCTAATTGCTGTTTTCTATTTTCTATAAATATAAGCTACGAGGAGAGAAGCATACATATACACTCTCTCTTTCCTTCACACATCAATTCTCTCCATTTTCTCTTATTTTTTTCTATTTTGTTACATGGTATCAGAGCGGGTTGCCGTTTTGAGAGTCGTTTAAGGTTCTTGTTCTGGTGTGCAGTCACCATTGCTGCCTCTGCTTTTGTTTTATATTCTCTCAAGTTCGTCGAAGAGAGTTTAGCCTACCTATTTGTTGCACATGATAAAACCTATTACATGCTCGTGTTTGGAGCCTACTACAATTGCACATGATGCAACCTCTACAACCTATAGCCTACCTACTTGTTGCATGTGATGCAACCTACTAAATGCTCGCATTGGGAGTCTACTACAGTTGTACATGATGCAATCTCTACTACATGCAGCCTACCTACTTGTTGCATGTGATGCAATCTACTATTTTTGCTTGTGTTGGAGCGACTACTATTGCTGCTTGATGTCTGCTCTATTGCTGATACTACTTCTGTTTGGTTCACAGTGACCTATATTGTGTTGTTGCAGCTTGGTTCACAATGACCTATACTGTGCTGTTACTACTGCTACTCCAACTGCTGCTGCTACCATCTGGTTCACAGTGACCTATACTATGCTACTACCACTACTTCGTTCACAGTGACCTATAATGTGCTGCTACTACTACTACTGCTGCCACTACTACTGCTACTACTACTACAACTGCTGCTGCTACCGTTGCTGCTATATTGTTCTAAGCTTAAGCTCTTACATTCTCCCCATGCTCCAGATTGAGGGGGGTGTTAAACAGTCCACAAGATAGGGACTACTGAACAGTACACACAGTGGGAATTGCGAAGAGTACTCATCGTGTAGGACTGTTTGGTTATGCTACTGAGTTGGGAAAGGACTTTACAGTCCTCAGTTGCTGAGTTAAAGGACTCTACAGTCCTTGTTGCTGAGTTGGAATAGGATTCTACAGTCCTATTGTGTTTATATTCTATACAGTCTTATTGTAATTAGATCTTCTAATAGTATATGGACTCTTAATTAGTTTATTAGTTTCTTTTACTAATTAGGCTTGTTAGTTTCATTTTCCTATTTGGAGTTTACTTTGTCTTTAGTTTGTAACTAGAACTCTGACTTGTAGAGTCCTAGATCCTATCTAATAGTTTTTTTCAATTTTATATAAATACAAGCTATAAGGAGAGGAGCATACACACTCTCTCTTTCCTTTACACATCTATTCTTTCCATCTTCTCTTATTTTTTCTATTTTGTTACACCCTCTACACTGTGCCCCTCCTATGAACTGAGTTGTAAAGGCTACTACAATCAAAAGTTATCCGAACCATAGTTCATTTCAGATTTCGGCCAAAATGTTTCGGTTTTTGGCCATACCGAAAAGAAACCACATGTCGATATGGAAAAGTACCATATTTCAGTCCAAAATATAGGTTTCAACCAAATTTCGGTCGAAATCACTGATTCGACCAAAACCTGGTCGAAACTGGTTGAACTAGCCATTATAAAAGCATCCATTTCAAAAAAAACCTGTCAAATTCAACAGGTTTCGTGCTATTCGACAGGTTTGAACAGATTTCAGTGAAATCTACATTTCTTGCTCAAATCCTTCATTTCTTCCACCATTCTTCTTATCTTCCACCATTTACTCGCACTCCAAGGTGGATTAAACTTTGTTTCATTAAGCATTCAAAGATTTGTAGCTTGAACGTAACCATTTCTTCCCCAAACTATTTTTTCTTAAAAAAAATTATGCATTTGATGATTAAAGAATGTTTTGGAATGTTATAATGAAAATATAAGTTATATAACATTAGTTTCTTACTTCGTTTCTAATTTACTACCCATCGTACTTATTGCGTACTTTAACATGCTATGATGTAGACATAGATAGATATACCATTTTGATTTTTTTATGCAAATCATTCAATTGATATGTTAAGAAGGTTAAAATTGCATTACAGAAAGAAAAAAAATTTGGACTCAAAAATCAATTTCTTTGGCCACCAAACCAATTTCAAAACCTTACAGTTTTTTTCCCTGGTTTCGGTGAATTGGCCGAAACCAGGCACGAAACCGAAATTCAAAACCTTGATCCAAACTAATTAATCTAGGCTGATCAATTTGACCTATTCGAACTTCTTCTTCATCTTCTTTCTCGGCTGCCTCCTATGCTCTGTTTTATTTAAAACTGAATACAGATCTGATTTTCATCAATATTTTAAGCATTAAAAAGGTGTTTGAACTCATGTTTGATAGGATACACCTCTCTTAAATAATGCTAGGTTCTCAAATTAGCAACCTCCAATGTTCCAATTCAAAAACACTCAATCTAGGTCACTATAATAATGATAACAACTGCACAAATAGGGGAAAAGAGCAAGAATTGCCCCATTATAGGGAGATTAAAACATAAATTAGAGAAAAACACATTTGAGACAACTATTTGCCAACCGAATTTAGAAATGAAGAGGCAAATTTTTCAGAGATCATAAAGATACTCAAAACTCAACTTCTAACAACAAGCTAACATCTGATCCTCAAATTTATCTACATCCCGCTTTTAAGACTATCTCACCAAGATATGAATAAACCATCCAACTTTCTAAAGTGAGAACTCAACGATAGAGTAGTCTATCTCATGAACACTCAATACTCAGTGGTTGCCCAGCCTTGGCCAATCAATATGAAGAGGTCTAGGGTTGTTGTATTGGAAATCTCTATTGGGATTTGTACCAAAGACCTGGATTCAATACCAGTTGAATTCTATCAACTGAAAACTGAAAATCTGAAACATTACCCCCCTAAATAAAAAACAGTGGCCTAAATACTACAAACTTGAATGTTCTAAGTGCTCAGCCAAGTTTGCATGGCTCCAAGCATTTTTTGCATATGATATCAACATTCTATGGTTAATCCAGCTGAAAATCACTAGCAAAAACCAAATGTAAAAATTTAAGATGAACACAACTGTCCCAGGTTAACAGCAACGAAAGAAGGTGTCCACCTGAGGAATGCTAATTTAGAGATCAGTTAAAATATGATAACCAAAACATAAATATATAAAAGGGTATAACCTCATAAACAAGGAACAAGAACATCCATCACGCTCATGTCCATTAATATATGAGAGAGATGTGGATTCCCTTTTCTGTGTTCATATTTTTCTTCTTTTTTATTATTCTGGTAATCATTAATGGACAGATAAAGGAACCAGGTAGTTACAAGTGCACCTAACAAAATTTTCAAGCAAGTATCAGCAGGTGAGACACAGTTGAAGCGTATTTAAGTAATATGGACAGCAAGGATAACCGTGAAACCTGAAGCAGAAAAAAAAATAAAGTTTTTACCTAACACATTAAAACCACATTTATGATAAGAACAGAACCAACAACATTGATGATAAGACAAGTGTAGACCTGCAAATGAAGAAAGAGGCACAGAATCAGATCCCTGCTCAGCCTTGGACAAGAATCGATATGGATTGAACTGGTTTGCATCACTCCCCCAATTGGACCCATCCATCTGCACCAATTGTACGGGGACCACCATAATTGCTCCAGCTGGTATGGCAATGCCTTCTTGAAGATTCAAGTCTTCAGAATAACAATCAGAGAATCAACAACCATACAAGGCATAAATACAAGGTAAAGTCACACACTAACCCATCCACTGCCGACTTCCACCACCCCGGACGGAAAGAAAAAGAAATTCACAGTAATTACAAAATAAATTTAAAAAAGTTAATGCAATAACCAACTAAAATTATTATATTAGACAAAAACACTGATGAAGTACTCAAAAATAATACCATTAAAAAAAGAGTCTTATCAACAGCTAGACACGGGCATGTACACAAGTAAATCCAATCTTTAAAAATTTAAGTGCTACTGGGAAGTTCATTTTATCTTCACCCAGAATCAATTGGAGTGGGTTATCAGCTCGTTTGCAAAAATTACTGGCACCAATTGATGGATTTTATATATTGACTCCCTTTATGCCGTAGTTTGAAACCAGATGTTACAATTGGCATACAGAAGAAGAGATGTTACCTAATTAGTTAACTTACTTGAATATTTAGAGATGTGACATTCTACAAGAAAAATGAATTTTGCTGAAAATCTGATGCAGCCAGTAGGAAGAGGAAGGGGGAAAATCCCAAATTTCGATCCTTGTTTTAGCCTCTTCCCAGCAGCTAGCAATCTTCTAGAAGAGTTTCAGCAGCAGCTGCCTAAAGTTCCTATTTTTTGGATTTGTAATTTAGTTTCTTTTTCTGTATTTTAGAAGTTCACTCACAGGTCTATTAGGACAGTCATTCGACCAGCTATGATGTGTGGTGCGGAATCCTAGGCAGTTAAAAAGCATCATATAGAAAAACTTAGGGTAGCTGAGATGAGGATGTTGAGATGGATGTGTAGCAAAACTAGGAAGGATAAGGTAAGGAATGATCGTATTAGAGCTGATTTGGGAGTAGCGCCGACACACGATAAGCTACGAGAAAGTCGTTTGAGATGGTATGGTCATGTTCAATTGAAGTCGTTAAATGCTCTATTACGGAGGAGTGGTTTGATTCACATTGAAGAATTTAAAAGAGCTAGAGACAGACCTAAGATGACTCTAGGGGAGGTAGTGAGGAAAGACACGTATAGCTTAGGCTTTGTTTCAAGTATGATATCTAACAGATTGGAGGACAAGAATTCATGTAGACGACCCATTTAGTTGGGATAAGGCTTTTTTTTTTATTTTTTTTTATTTTTTTTTATTTTTTTATTGTTGTTGGACTGATCCCTGCTCTAAAATAGGGATTGACCCAGCTGTTTTAAGGCATACTTCCATCAATAAATTCTGATTTTCTGATAATCTTTGTGGAGTCACAATGTTAAAATGGGAGAGGATTTTCCTTAAGTCTGAGAGTGAATTTCCCAGACTATTTAAGTGGATTTTGGTCTTCGCCTTGTGGCATAAAGATTTTTCAAAAAGGGATCTTCCTATTGTTGGAATTCAACAATCTTGGTAGACTTATTATACTATTTATAGAGATCGATTGACCTTAAAATCAGATTCATCAGATCTACTTTGGTGCAGTTTTTTCTAACAGTCCTTGTCTAAGGGACCAAGTAGGATTTTTCAAAAAGTCACCTTCCCTTTGTTATAATCACTTCAGATTTTGCAGTCTTGTTCTCTTCTTTGAACAAGTTACTTAGAGGAGAAAGAAACAGACTTCGGCCTAGTGCTGAAGTTGAATATAGAGCCATTGCCCATAGCACAACTGAGTTGATGTGGTTAAAGTAACTCCTCCAGGAGCTGAGTTTTCCGATTAATAAACCTATTGATATGAACTGTCATATGGCTTGTAATCTTATCTTTCATGAGAGGATTAAGCATATTGAAGTCATGGATTAAAATCTCGGCGAGATCTCGCTTTTTTCGCTAGTTTCGACACTAGCCAAGACGAAAACAGAGGCGATAACCATTTTCGTCTCGGCTTTACCTGTTCTCGCCGAGATCTCGCTATTTCTCACCAGATCTCGCGAGATCGAGATTTTGCTTTTTGCTTCTTTTTTTTTGCTTTATAAACAAACAGAGCGGCGAGATTTTGCTTTATGCTTTTTTTTTTGCTTTATAAACAGATAGAGGGGTCTGTTCTCGGTCGAGTTCTCGACCGAGACTGCCCCTTCTGTTTTTTTTCTTTAGTTTTTCATAGTTTCTTCATTTCTTCCCCATTTTTTTTTTGTTTGGACTTCTAAATTGCTACGAGTGGTGCTTCGGACTGCGAGGATTACTGTAAGAGCTTCATATCAACTGTTGAAGGTAAGTTTCTTGCCGAAAAATGAGATTTTTACATGAGACTACAAAGGGAGAAATTTTTTTTTTTCTAAAATGTGATGAAATTTTTATATGTTAGTTACGTGAATCCAATCTACAAGCTCACGGTT